>QVRM01001464.1:0-81760 GCA_003439945.1 Dermanyssus gallinae
CTCTGTGAGCTCGGCGGGGGTTGATTCATATTCAATTGGACGAGCTGCAGCAAAGTGTGGACTGCAGCCAAGCTTAATGCAAGGCGATGACTGGGCGGTTCGCTCTGACGTAGCATTCATGTGTCAGAAATCGTTGTTGGCTCTCTCAACTGCTGAACAATGACACTAGGTGACTAACAAAGAAACATTTTCTAGACATCTAGAAGTTTATATGTTTTATAAAGACACCTGAATCGAATAGAACGCAAATGAATAAGTCAATTCTGCATTCAAGTGTTTTCCTGTTCACCCGTTTTATAGATTTGAAAATGGGACGTATCGTTTCAATTTTCTGGTCGTGTTCGAGAGCCAATGTATCGTCAATTGTTTGTAGTCAATACAATATGGCGCTACTACTCCGAGTACAGGATATGCCTAAAGTGAAATGTGATAGGCGACGCGATTTTTGTTTGTATATATATATATATATACAAAACCGTATACACTAATTTAGAGACAGAAACCGAAAGCTGGCGAGCATACCTCACTTTTCGGACCATTTAAGCAGGAACACGATGACGATCATAATGGCCGAGCCGCCAAAAATGAGGAGAAATCATCGACTGCACCGCCAGCCAGCGGAGTATTTCGCCGGATCCACGAGCGATGCTCTTGGTCGTCGACGGGGCATATTACCTTTTTTTTTTTAGCATAGGCCATACGTAAACTCTTGTTAGTACAATGAGGTTCCGCAACATAAATAGGTGCTGACTAGATTAATCTATATCCACAATATCACTCACATTTTGGTTTCGTACATAGATATGTTATGCACATTTGGAGGGTTAACAAACAATTCAGTATATTATGTATATTTTAAATTTTGCTCGATGTACGGCATACATATCTTTTACGCGGGCTCACACTTGAATAAATAGTGCATGCACACGCAGATAAGTAGCACACGCTGATGACCTAGTCTAGGTGCGCAGTGAACAGACTGAAAATCAACATAGCTAAAACAAAACTTCGTTTGCCGAGGAAGACATCGCCACAGCCGACTGCCGTATCAAAATAAATGGCACTGCATCGGAAATCATCAGCCACTTTCCTTACTGTTTATTACATATAGTTTATTTCGCCAATAACATTGCATTTCAAGATAGTACATAATTGCAATACAATTAATTCATTACATACAATCTAAACACTTCAGCGACCATCCCACCGGCGAAAAAGTGCAAAGACTGCCGATGCGTCTGGCAGCTCGCTCTGTCGTATTTAGCGCATATTTGCGAGCAGAACCGGCCACGACATTGATCGCTAACTTAGTGAAGTTTCTTGGGTCTAACATAGCAAGTGATGAATAGCCATGCTCAATGTACCTTATGTACACGTGCCGGCTAGTGCATGCCATTCTATCCCAAAGCTCCCTGGCGAGGTACACATCCAACTGCCTACGCTACTCTACCAAGGCTCGGCCACTTTGCCCTGGCACTGCAACAAAAATTGCTAAAGTGGTCCTGCAATAAGTGACCTAAGCCTGACTTTGATTGTTTTCACTGCCGCCCGCAACCCGCTAGCAGATACGAAGCAGCTTCTTACCGTTCCTGGTAAGCAAAGGACCCGTTTCATATATTTTGTAAAACATCTTTCTAGCTGCACAAATATGCCGCTGAAAGATGGCCCCACACCCTGCCAAGGCTGTAGCTCAACATTGGCATTATCTTAAGCTCAAAAACTTGCACGGCCGCACCCAAAGACGGTCGTCGAGGGTCTCTCATTTCTGTGTGAATAGAAGCAATAGCGCCCGACCCTGTCGTCGATGTGCTGGGTGAAGGTCGTTTCCGTATAGTGCAGTCTCAGACCCAATACGAGAAAGAGTTGACAAAACTCCAGCGGTTGGCCATAACAGCGTATTAGTCCGCTATAGCAATTGACCCCCACAGCAAAACTGTATGGTGAATTTATTTGCAGGCCCTTACAATGAAGCAAACTTTTTACGTTGTCGACAATTCGACGAATGGCACCGCGGTCACGGTGGGCCACTACTATGTCATCCGCATATATCGACGGCGTTTAAACTCCTCCCGCACATGGCGGGCTAGGTCTGCGATGAGCAACGAGAATGGCAGGCAACTGAGAGGGTCCCCTTGAGGAATCCCTACGTTTTGGCTCAGCTGCAAGTTGCCCCTCGCCCCTAACGTTTACTTCAAGGCGGTTCTTCAATAGAGAACTGCAGAGCACTTGTAGAAAAGAACCATTCACCTCAGCATGTCGAAATGAATCGACTAGTAAGTGGCGGGGAGCTTTGTCGAAGGCCTTGACACTATCGATAAAGACGGCATACAAGTGAACCCCGAGCACGGCCAACACCCGTTCAACTTCCGACTGGAGTACGTGGATCGCGTCCTGTGTACCTCGACCCTTCCTGAATGCGAATTGCTCCGGGGGTAGGGCCTCCTCCATAATTGGAAGCGCCTTCGAGATAATCAACTTGGCGAATATTTCTTGAGAGTGCGTTCCGACGCGATAACCCAATAGAGATTTGGATCGTCCACGTTGTTACCGTTTTTGCCCTTGAATAACAGAGTAAGCCTGACCTCATGCCAAACCTGGTGTATGTGTCCCCCGCTGAGTATCTGATTAAACAGCTTACACAGCTCATCTTGCTATAGCATCGGACGACTCAGCCTAATGTTCGTAATATATATCACCAGACCATTACTCTTTTTCTTGGGTAACCGCGCAGGATCTGCACACACTTCTTTCCACCGTAAACGGCGAATTCATGTGGTGCTGCTCCAGAGTGATCGATTTGCTCAATATCTGGGTTAGGCGCGAGAGCGTTTGCATTGAGCAGACGGGCAGTAAAGTGCTGCCGCAACTGCTTTCTTTGTCATGCTTGTGCATGGTTTTGTTCAGCCAGCGAACAATGTAGACATGGGGTTTGGGCTCTGCTCTCTCAAGCAAACGAAACTTTTCCTCCTCATCATACCGGCGCGTATTCTCCACAACCAGTTTCTTGTAGGTTGCTCTATGTCGGCTATAGAGTGTTGTACGATCACCAACTATTTGGGGATCAGGGTGTAGAAACCCGTGCGCAGGAGCTCCAAGACTTTTCGACATTTTAAGTAGCAGGCCTGTGTAAGGGCCGCGCCCGTCTTTGTCTGTACTTCTTTTGACTACAGATGCGTTAACAGTGGCGTCCAAAGCGTGTTTGCTTTGTTTAATGTTACCACGCAAATCTAGCTGCCTAAACCAGTGCGTTTTCGGCTGCCGACGTGGGGCGCGTCCCTGGCCAGGCACACACAGCGACACCAGCATCATCAGGTGCTTCCGGGCTGGAATATTAAGTACCTCGCATTCTTGACATTCCGTCCGATGTTGAAGATTGTCAAACAAGAAGTCGATAGTGCTTCTTCCACTTTGGCAAACGTACGTGAATTTACCACGCTCACTTGCGCAATGCAGATGTTTCTGTTTTTCTAGAAGCTTAAGAAGCCCAGTTCTCTTCCTGTCGGTGGCGCCACTATCAATACGACAGTTGAAGTCGCCGTCGACCAGAGTGGGTAGCTGGAGGTTTAGCCTCGCTAGACCAGCACTGATCGCATCGGCAATCTCAACATTATCGTAACGAGGCGGGCAGGTAGTAGAACAATGCGAGCTTTCAAAACTATCTAAGGTGAGTGTCACGCGACACTCACCTCGACACACACATTGCAGTCGCGGTGACCCTGTTCGTAAATAGATTGAAAGTCCACCTACTGGTCTTCCCCGCCCTCCGTCTAGAAAATTCGCTGGCAGTATGAAAGCCTTGCATCTCAATTGAAATGCTGTTCCTCCCGCATAAAAGTCCCCGTCAAGGGTATACAACGTCCACATAAGGCCACAACGGCCTGCAATAGCACCTTTTCTCACAATGTGCGATCGGCTAACTTTGCGCTTTGAACTATGCCGCGGACGAGCCCTTATAGAGGATTTCGTACTAGACGAATTACCTACCCTTTAATAGGTTGTCCGTGTATGCAAAGCTTCTGGAGATTGCGCAACATAAAGTTTGCGTCCAATGGCTGGTAATAATATACGGAAATAATATACGGGACGGGCCAGTATTTTGCGCGGACAGATGGAAGAGTGGAGCCCGAAGAACCGAGCACGAGTTTTGTCGAGTGACATGGCACGGCTACATGTGTTTGAGTAGTAGACAGTATTTTGAGGTCTATGATTGTGTGTGTAGTTGTTGTGAAGTATGTGATATGAATAGATACCATATACTTGTATGCACTGCAATAAACACAGCGTCGCTACAATCCCGTACACACTAGATAAGAGACGTTTTTTTTTAGTTTAGAGTTCGCATAACATCTGACGTATACTGATATCATATTAAGATTATGAAGCCAAGCTGTTTTATTATCGAAGAATGTGTTTGTAGCTTTTGCGGAACGTCCTTGTCATCCAAAGTTAAATACATATTGTGAGACCAAAAAGTCACATTGTGACACCTTGTGAAACCTAAGTCAACTGTCTACCAATTCATGGTGAAATAAATGCTGAATTGAATATCAATATTACGCTAAATAAATATGTATGTATATATGTAAAATACCCCGAGATTTAGCGCTAGATATGTGTTCTCGCCGTTGGCGTTCTAGACTCTGAAGAAGCCAGGTCCCCTAATTAAGTAGTTACTACAGAAGATGTCAGACCTACTGATAAAAGCTACAATGGCCCCAACCGCGAGGTGTTTTTAGCGGGCAGGAGCGGCATACAGCGCAGACATGCGGGGCAGCAGTGCTCGGTAGGATGGACCGAATTAGATGGGCCCGCTTTTTTTTAGCTTTTTTTAGGGTTGTCAGGACGAAGGAAGGACCGGTAGACATACACGTTCAAAGACATCAACTGTTTCTCCTCCGTCTAGAACTAAATATATATGAGTGAGCTTGATCCAATACAACAACTATTAAAATTGAATTTACAAACACGATTTAAAATAATTGTTGCAAATCTAATACGAATCGTAGAAGATCATTCACCCCTAGCTTTAGAACCTGGAATAGATGGCATATGCCTACAACAGCTGAAACATTTGCTGGACTCAACACTCTCATCTTCGGCAAGTTAAGTGGGAAAAACTTGGCTAGTCTCTCTCCTCCGAAAGGAAAGTGGTTCCGGACGACCTGCAGCCTGCAGGCTGACCACAAAAAGCGACTAGGGACAAAGATTACCGTTGAATAAGAATGGAAAACTAAATGGACTCTGCCGCTGTAATGGAGTTTGACATACGCAAAGTTAAACAATTCCAACTGCAATAAGGTTCGCATGGTGTAGCCAAATCCAAAACGATTCAACGCTTCGAATTCTTAGCCATGCAAAGAAAGACACTCAAACGCGTATGCAAGCCTGCTTCCTGGAACAATGCAAACAATGCAGGATTACCTAAATGTTCTAGACGCTCTTGTCATATGTGAAGAAAACTTAATGGGCTCTTCGTACAAAACGATGATCATGTTTGACAACTATGCACCCGCCTACGTCTAACTTGTCTTGCTTTAACAACACTTAACTGAATGTGTACAGGGTGTTGCAGGAATATTTGAAGCGCGATATACAGAATTGTAGAGCTCGTTAAAGCAAATATTTTTTCCAATGGAACATGGTCTCTGGGAAGTCTTGTTTCGGAGTGAGAGCGAAATTACTACAATTTGTGACACTAGTGTTTTTGCCCGACATAGGAGCACAAAATGTGTTGTTGCGAGCCAACCAGTCACCTAGACAGAAACTAAGCACACCATCGTGTTCGTGATAAAATTCTGCTCCATCTGAAGATATACGCAAGGCCGGTCAGAAAACGCGACATGGTCGCTTAAAAGTGAATTCGCCAAAAATAAAGTTCTTTATTAGCGTTCACGCCAAATACTTTAGAATCATAACCCTTCAACCACTCACAGCGCTCAAAACGGACATATTCAGCCAATGCGCAATTCATGGCGATCATTTTGGTACCAAACTTATGGCAATGCGAGCTGTGGTTGCGGAGTTATTACGATTTTTCGGAGGGCATGTCCAGATTAAGTGCATGAAAAATGACGCGCTGCGGCTGTCGCGCGACACATCGGCGGTAGTGAACGTCGCCACACAGTCATTTTACATGCACTTAATCTGGACATGCCCTCCGAAAAATCGTAATTACTCCGCAACCGCAGCTCGCATGGACATATGTCCAGTATCAAAATGATCGCCATGAATTGCGCATTAACTGAATGTGTCCGTTTTGAGCGCTGTGAATGGTTATAGGGTTATGATTCTAAAGTATTTAGCGTGAACGCTAATAAAGAACTTTATTTTTGGCGAATTCTTTTCTAAGCGACCATGTCGCGTCTTCTGACCGGCCTTGCATATTCGTCAGATGGAGCAGAATGTTAATTCACTTAAGATTCTGCTCTATCTGAAGATATATACATAACGAATTTTATCACGAACACGATGGTGTGCTTAGTTTCTGTCTAGGAAGACTGGTTGTCTCGCAACAGCACATTTTGTGCTCCTACGAGTATGTCGGGCAAAAACACCAGTGTCACAAATTGTACTAATTTCACTCTCACTCCGAAACAAGACTTCTCAGAGACCATGTTCCATTGGAAAAAATATTTGCTTTAACGAGCTCTACAATTCTGTATATCGGGCTTCAAATATTCCTGCAACACCCTGTATACATTTTTTAATGGTTAATTTTACTAACTGCGAGCATTTCCGACTTTTAAATGTGGCAAAAGCACTTTGTTCCTCTTTCGTCATACGTTCACTGAGTTTTAATATGAATTGATGAATAAATAATATTTTTATTGGCACAAGGAAAAAGCGAAATGCTTGCAGCTTACGACAAGGCCACCACTTAGTCTAAGCGAGACGTTGAACATTAGTTTCGAAAGGGACGTATAGAAAAAG
Source organism: Dermanyssus gallinae (assembly GCA_003439945.1). NCBI lineage: Eukaryota > Metazoa > Arthropoda > Arachnida > Mesostigmata > Dermanyssidae > Dermanyssus > Dermanyssus gallinae. The sequence continues at coordinate 6,931 of QVRM01001464.1, forward strand.
CAAGCCTTCTATTGGGCTACTATCTAGTTAAATAAAGCCCTCTGAATGAGCACGTGAAGCAATATACGCCAGATGCTTGTAACAGTGAACAACCACAAGGGATATTATGGATGGCTTGAGATTTTTTAGAGAACGTGCCTTTTGTTAGCAGCTCAGCACTCTTTTAGCGAAACATGGCTTCAAGCCATGCCCTCCGTCAGCTTGGCACCATGCTGAATTCTAACTCCTCCGGCACATGGTGCCGGCAATTAGGATAGGTATCCCCATCTGTAAGCCGTTCTCATGTCTGTCGTGTAGTAAACTGATCGAATCTGGCGGTCTACATCTGATAAGCCGCCTAAATAGTCCCGGCAGGCCCACAACGGAGTCATGAAAGGAAGTGAGAAAAACAGAAAGAAAAACCACCCACAACCGAGCCCAAAGGTCTGAGCGGAGGCAATGAGTTACGACTTTTCGGGGTTACCATTAATCTATGAACGCACAGAAAACCCTTGTCGGGGATGTAAATGTCTCATGCACACAGCTCGTAGAGTATGGATGGGTCGCAGAGCACGCAGATTCGGGAAAGTGAAGAAAGTATGTTGAGCTGTCAAGAAGCGACCACTTCGTACCTATTGCTTTGGAAATGCTGGGTTCTATAAGAATTCGTACTGAAGAGTGGGCCCGAGATCAACTCTCAAAAATGCGAACTTATTTACAAGGACCAGCCTAATATATGCGCTTTTGAGCTACTCCTTCCGGGATGCCACTTCGTCGAGCCAGTAGAAATGACGCTCCTGGGGATCCCTGAGGGGTCGGCCGCCATTCGTCCGGAACTCGCAGGTAGGATAAGGAGCCTCCGCTCTCGTCTAACCCGGCTAAACCTGCTCAGCCCCCACAGCGCGTATCACCTACTCAAATCACCTTTGGGATCAGCAAGAATTGTCCATATGCAGCCGCCAAACTAGGATCTGCTGTGGGACTTGGACCTAAAAGCCTAAGGACCAGTCTCAGCGACCTCCTTAATCTATCTCAGTCTCAGCGACCCTCCTTAATTTATCTCTGGCCGACAACAACTGGGCTCAAGGCACTCTCCCTTTTAGACTCAGAGGTCAGGGAATCCGTTCTACAGCAGGCTTGGCAACTAGCTGTCACCATACATCATTACACGCCTCAGAGTGTACTGTCCGGCACATCAGCCCGGCCGTGGCTCTGCAGGCTTTCCAGAACGCAAACAAACACATGCAGAGGTCCTACGACGATCTCATCGACTCCATGAAGTACCAGCGCTTATTCGCTGACGCACTAGCCACGGCAGACAAAGCCCGACTGCATGCGGCCGTCCAGAAAAAAAGCCAGCAAGGCCACACGGGCTCTCCTGCAGTAGAAACGAAGGACGCCAAAGCCGTCACAGAGAGGTTAATGAAATTACAGCCCGGGCCTTGATGTCAGCTTTAATGCCCTGCATCCGAGAGCCAACCGGCCTCCTGAGAAGCGATGGAAAGAGACCGGACGGGCTCACCCTTATCCCCTTTAAAAGGGGACAGGCGCTTATTTGGGAACTGCTGACTATCTACTTCAGCGGCTATCTCTAGCGGTTCAGAGCGGCAATGCGGCAGCAATAATGGGCACAATGAGGGGCTGCCTCGAGAATAAGCTCGACTCGTAGCGCTTCTTACAAGCCCTAGTGGAGTTAGTTAATCACATTTATCTAAAACCATAAAATTAAATAATAAATATATTAAGAGTTTTAGCAAGAGTTCGTACTGCAAAGTTTTTAGAAATATGGCAAAAAGTACCGAGAGTATATATAGTACGGGTGACCGACGCAAAGCATTAAATGTGATGCAGATGATGTAATTGGCTGTTTGTAAAGGCCACGCCGCTCCTATTATAGGCGCTATGGGTTGACACGAAATTCACCGATAATAATAGTAAAAACGTTTATTCATTTCAACTGTAATAATAAAATTAGCTTTTTAGATACGCAACTAAGTGGAAACAGACCTGTGTGTATGAAAGCCATCTCGGTATCGTTACAGCCGGCCTTGGTACAACCGCGCAAGATAGCTCCGTATAAGGTGTCCCTCTGAAGAATAATGTTGCAGCCCTCTTGGTCAACGTCGGCTTGCTGCACCAGTATTTCATTCCGAGAACGCACAGAGCCACACCCGAGTGAACCGAGCCATAGTGCCATTGACAGTTCAATTCGGAATCTTTGTAGTCTGAAAAAATGAATATATCTATATATATATATATATATATATATATATATATATAAATATATCTATATATATATATATATATATATATATATAGATATATAAATATATCTATATATATATATATATATATATATATATATATATATATATTTTAACTTATTTATATAACTCATTAATATTAGCATATCTATCGTGGTAAGTCCGACGTACGTTCGTTTAGATCCCTCCAAGCTGAGAATATATTCCAGCGGGGCGACGTAACCCTGAGGGGAAGCAGAGCTGCATCGGGGCTATATGTAGGGTAGCTGTAAATGTTGTACTTCGAAATGTGGTTCATCACCTCGGGAGCACCGATCAGCACCTGTAAGAAGTAAGAGTCCAAACGAGCAATAGGTGAGATCGCGGCTGCAGGACAAGGCATGGACGCACAACAACGGTCGATTAAGTACTAATAGTCGAAATGAGGTACCCCAATTTGGCTTTACTGATTCGAGTGGGACTCGAGCTCAAACACTTAGTTTATATAACTAACTTGACGCGTCTGATATCGATATAGGTTGGTGAGCGTATTGTTTACTTCATGCGCAGAACAACAGGTAGCTTAAAAACATGAATTCGGTTCAAAGTCAACACCCAAGGGCCTAGTACCAACATACGTATGGTACACCAACACAACTTTACTACGATTACTGCTATAACCCACGTTATCCTTCGATGCTTATATATATCCGTGCGAGTAATATTGAGAGAGTCCATGCGTTTTAAATGCGTAGATCTGTCAATTCTGTTGTACCCTGTGCAAACAGACAGGCAAACAGACAGGTCTGTCGTTACTGAGATCAAACGACTTTTTTATCATTCAGTTGTTATAATTGTGAGTTATGAACGTGTAAGCCAGATTCATCATGCTCAGTTCGCTTTCTACCAATTCGTGGCATTGATGATAGAAGCCACGTTCCCTCTACAAGCGGCCAAACTTTCATCTGTCTCAAAAAACATGGCTTTGCGTCGATCACCCGTAACGTATGCTAAATAAGATGTGCTGATGGGGCCGACTGTCTCCAATGTAATGAATACAAAGTGATAGCCTTTTGATAGCTCGAGATACTTCCTTTGTTTTTTTTAGAATCCGCGCGTTCTGGCGCTGTGGCGTAAATACTTCAAGGCCGCCTTGCATGAAATGGTTACATTCCATACAAGGCTTTTTCCGTGAGACCCTAGAGGAATGGTGACCCCGTCAGACCGCAGCTCACTGCTGCCCTTAAGACCCTTCGGCTCGGGTGTAGGTGTTACCCCCTGCGCTTCTAAGGGCTCTTTTTAATATGGGTGTCGAGTTCAGCGTGTCCTGTAAGCCTGTCGAGACTTTTCAGACAGCTTACCTTCAGGCAGATACCGCTGCTACAGTCTTCTTTAATTGGCTAATAATAAAATCCATCACAGGCCCAACGGTCGACATAGGTAGGATGTGATGTTCTTCGATAAAATCCCAAAACTGTTCGATAACACATTTTTTCTTCATTTTTTCACAGAGATCTTCAACATTAATACGAGAATAGTGATAGGTTTGTAGTTGTTTTGGTACATTCGAACAATGAAACCGCACGGTCGCTTTTGAGACGGATTTGTACACGGAAGTCTGACGTTCGGACATCAGACATTTTTTTGTTTGCATTGTTGCAACGCGTGCGGTAGTGTAGGCTCGCGTTAGAAAGGTGGTCATTGGCGTAGATGTTTTTGTTGCTTCCCTAGCAGTGAAGTGCTTTAATGGCAAATCGCCAAGTTAGTGAATATGAAACCTCAATAATTAAATATCACAGAAACGCAATTCTAGAAAACAATCCTCCTTTTGAGTACTGCGCCTCTAATAGCCAACGTTGGATATTTGACATAGTCTTTGGACGAAGCAGAAGTTTTCTTTAAACACACTCGACTAAAAAGAAAACCCAGAGTGTAGCAATTAGCAATAAGGAGCATTGTGCATTGTGAATTTTGCCACGCAACGTGTTTAATCAAGGTATCGTCTTAATGTGAAAGAATGCAGACAACTCAGCGAGCAGTGGGACCTCTATCGTATATGATTTAAGTGTTTTTTGCTCACCATAGCCTCTATAATATCGCCGTCCGTCGAAGCAAAAGAGTCCCTCTCGATCTGGAACAGCCTCTGAATTTGCGGATTTGCAACCTTTGACGGGAACTCTCCAGTTTTATCGATCAGGTGTCCGTAGGTTCTTGGCACTAGAATGCACAATCATTACCTGTTCAGTTAGACATGCATATGTATAGCTCTCTCCTAGTCTTATTTTGTTTCAAGAGAGGAACTTGCGTGTGTTCACGCAAGTTCACGTGGAACAGTACATAAAAATGTTTTTTTTTCACTTTCATATAACTTATCCAACGTTATGCTTTACGTTACGATCTGCTAGAAAATAGTCATCTGACTGAGTGAATAAAGATGGTTTTGATGGTTTCAGATGTACTACTATATATTTCCATGTACTTTGCGTTCCTTTTTAATTAACGGAACAAACGTGAATGGTCAACAAGTGTTCCAAAGGTAGTGAGCTAGCTAAACTCGGAGTTAAAGAAGATGTCAATATTTTCCATGAGCGTATACTCACATGCGCCAAAGCCGCTCAAAGATGTGCGTTTACAAATCGATATGTAAACAGGCCAATGAGCTGACCTGCCGGGTTGTAATGGTGCTTATAGGATTGTATTATTTGTTTTTTATAAACTAGCATAGATTGACGCAGGTAATATTATTAATTATTATTATTATTACTATTAACAAGTTCCGTAATCCGCTATCTGATGGGCATATACTGACCATCGTTCTACTTAGAATAGAATAACGCGTGAGTTAGACGTCAATTCGTGTCTATCGTGTCTGGAGTGGAATTCGTACTTTATTGTGTGCACTTATTAAATGTATTGCGTCATTACACACGAAGGCAATGGACGTAAGAAAGCAACTAACATTGGTAGAAAGCAACTAACACTGATTATGTCTCCCGTATATTTCATAAGCCGACGCTATACCTCGCGGCCGGAGACGGCAATCCTCCCTTGGAGTGTGACACGAGTAGTAACCGATGTTCCGCTTATCCGTAGCGACGATACTGAACTCGTAGCCTTTATTAAGTCGAATGCGATTGTTTAGAATCAGGCGGCATCGTCCTGTTTCCAGATCGCAAAGTTTGTCTCGCGGAAGCATCACCGGCGCAGTAACCTCGTGCAGCTCTCCAGTGTTGTTCTGTTATACGCTCACACACAGCACATACATTTATATTAAATTATATATATTAATTATTTATATATTAAAGGCGAGCACTGCCGAGTGTGCAAACGTATTGTAAATGATTAATAAATCATCACAATATTATATATATATATATTCAGACGAGCCGTTTTATGTTTTTTGTCTTCTTTCTATGGGGCGGCTTGTACTTTGTGTGTAAAAACGCCCTCTCACAGGATTTACTGTAGCGCATGTGTTCGAATTAGCTGCAATATGTTGACCGTCCGATGATACGTGAACTAATGCAGCCACTTAGTGCTCGGGTATAGGGTGTATAGAGTATAGGAAATATGCTATGTCAAAAATAAATGCCGGATTATCATAGGCAGCCAAAGTTTCGGTTGTTTCGTTAGTTTCGGATACAAGGATACAAGGATATTTGTTAAAATACATATAATTATACCATAGCAATAATATAAAATTATATACGAAGCCAGCAACACGCTGTATGACATACTACACAGCGAGCGCATCTGATTCAAAAGATATTCCATAAGGAATGGTAAATAAAACTTATATATATAGGTGTCAATAGGGTTGAGTCACAAACGATGCCCCCACAACAAGAGCGGCCACTCAACGGCCGCTTGCAGATGTGTTGTTTGCGTTTCATAGTCATAATTTGAACTTCAGAATGCTTCATATTAGTCAACGTTAAAGTCTGGCAGATGCAAAGGTGTGTAAATCACTTCAAGGGTCAAAAGAAAGCCCGTCACCCTGATATGCTAACAGTGGTATCCGTGCAGCCCAACAAAATCATATGAGCCCACACAGGAAAACACAGCAGAATAAATCCTGGATCGAGATATGCGCACAAGACGACTATCAAGGGGTGTTGGTAATAGAAAATGTCTACCAACAAGCTAACGTCCCTCTAGACACGATCGAGCCAATATGCAAAATATTGAGCAAGCAAACGACGGAAACAACTACTAGAGGAGCAGAGTTTATCAAAAATTGGATGAATGCAGGTCTTAATGAATAACATGCTAGTTTTGTCACATAATGCTTACAAGTTTTGCGTTGCAATTTTAAAAATCACAAAATGTTGCTGTTAATTCGAGGTAATCCGGCTAGCCTTGCAAGCGGAGAGCTAAGCTCTAAGAAAGCATGGCAAACGCGGCGCTGTGCTCCGACAAGAATTTCAGTTGTTGCGTATTTGACTTGCATTTGAAATGGATAAACCAGTGGGTACGTCCGCTTTTTGAGAATATTTCTCGCAGAGGTAGGCAATTTGATCGATTATACTACTCTCGGTCATGAAAAAAAACACAAAAACAATATGGAATTGGTTCAATAACAACAACAACAAATGTCTCCTTTATTTTATTAAAAGGAGTCGAACAAGGGAAATTAATTGTTCGCGTTCGCGGGCTAGGCGAGCTGTTCGCCAAACAAATGAGTGGTTAACGACTGCCACGTTGGCTATCTCGGGCGGTTGAATGGAACCGCGACTCCGTAGGCTGTTTGTTTGATCGCACGTGCTAGAACTTATTAATCTGATCATTGCGTATAAGATATTTAAAAACGCGGTAGTCAACACGACGCTGGTACTCCGGGACACTTGGCAGTACGACTCTGTCACGCGTCAGGTTGCACCTGAGACTCTCTTTAAAAACTTGTCCTGAATGCGCTGCAGCAAACATATATCCTTGTCGTAAAAAGGCGTCCACACGTGAGCACAGTATGACCATTTTGGCACTACAAGGGCTTCATAAAGACGCAGGTATTTGGAGGCTTCTTGCGATGAGAATAGTCTTAGAATAAGATTGCTTAGTCGGAGAGGCAGCTTTTGCTGAATCGGCAATGTGCGCCCGAAACTTCATATGTCTATAGAACGTAACTCCTAGGTCCTTGTAGGATGTTACCTCAGGTATAGGAAACGCTTTTAGCTGGTACTTGAAGTTGTCGGGAGCTGTCTTCAGGACCGCGCATTTTGGAACTGAAATTACCATATCATTTAGCTTACACCAGGTGGCAATACTATAAATGGCTGCTTAAATATTCAGGCGATTCTGAGCACAGCGTCGTGTTTGTGAGAAAATTCGGCTTCCTCTGAAGGGCATACGACACGGACTAGATGCGGCATGGCCGCTTAAAAGAGAGAATTCCCAAAAAATGAATGTTCTTTTATTATACTTCACCTCCAATACCTAAAGCGCATAACCCTACGACTATTGACAGCGCCCAAGGCTAACACATCCAGACATTTACGCACTCATTCACGATTACTTTAGTGCCAAATCTATGGCGATCGGAGCCATGCTGGTGGAGTTAATAAGAGGTTACGGCAGGCATGTCGAGATTGAGCGCATGCATAAATAATCTACTCGATCAGATCACTCTAGGTCATTTATGCATGCACTGAATCTCGGGATGCCCGCCGGAAAACCTTATCTATTCGGCAACCGCACCAAAGACCAACATGAACCATCGTTAAATGCGCAATGTATTTGTAAGCGCTGTTAAAGGCTGTAAGAGTATAATTTTGAAGTCATGGAAATTCTGGATATCCAATATATATATATATATATATATATATAACTTTTCTCTCTATAAATAATGTGCAGCATCCATATAACTCGACCATACAAATTGTTATCATGCCATTAACTATTAAATATTAATTGTCGCATTGTTACTCTATACACGACATAAGTACCTATAACGACATACACATATGTGCTCGACAAATTAAAGAAAAAATCAATGGAAATGGCCAGCACCTTTGACAAGGTGCCGCCAAAATCCTCTCTACTTACGTAGTAGTTGTATTTAACTTGGAAAGGCTTAGAACCTAGCCTTAACAAATATTTGGGCAGAACATGCCAGGAGAGCGTCGTGAAGAACTTTTTGGCGTCCCGCGAACACTGCACGCCTATCGTAGATATGATCGCCTGGCCTGTAAAGTGCAAGGCACAGAAGAAAGAAAGGCTCTCTGGGTGTGTCTCTCGAAAGTTTTTGATCCAAATGCTTTGGCGGGAGTAGCGTGTTGCTGAAGCGGATCTAATTAACTAAAGCCAGCACAAAGTGTCAGAGAGAATTATTTCGAGAGCTAAACCTAATCTCCATCTAGCTTTGTTTACCGCTCAGAACAAACACACCTAACAACGCAAAGACCACCTTGTAAAATAATATAAAAATCAATATGGCAATCCTTAAACACATGTTGGGGGCCGAGGGGGATACTTTCAGTGGCTAGAATTTTATACTTGATCGAAATGTTTGCCAATGCAGAGAAAGCCTAAATAAGGCAGACAAGCGAACATCGTTTACAGCGAGTGACTTAAATAATCGTTTTGAAAATGTTATGCGATCTGCCATAGACATTACGCTTGAGACTATCAGTGTCCCGAAAAGCCCTCCTGCACCATCTTGGCCTGCTCGAAACTATGTGTTACACAATCCTAGATCATTTTCAATTTAGTTAGATGTACTACGCAGGTAGGACGATACGTTCCACCCTATAGGGTGTCCACCACGCCATTTGACACGTCTTGCAGCCAAAATCGCCCGTGGACAGTTAGGGAATGCACTGCATTATTAGTTTCGTTAATTTGTGAATACGTTCGTTTGGAGGCAATCGCTTCTGCAAAAACCACAGCATAACATAGTTGCCTGTCTAGACGTGCAAGAACTGGTATGCACGCACCGTTGATCTGCGCCCTATAGGGCCTGCCGAGTTGTTTGCCGCAAGCCAATGTCGCACTCGTTGCAACGATATCCAACAGGTACTCTTGGTTGTCCAGACCGTTAAAGACCGTCTTGGTCTCATTATCGTTCCGATATACGCATGTTCCATTTCCCTGCGTGAAGCATATTAGAACACAATAAAACGCCTTTTCCGATAGCTGCCATTTAGCATGCAACTTTGCACGGACATACTAAGATCATTTTGAAGTATATGTAATTTCTGTAGAAGCCGCGTTTCATGCCTCAATAACCTCAAAAATACGTTAACGTCCATAGGACTGCTTTGCGCTATGCTTCACAGACGGATGCTTCGATAACCTAAACAGATCTACCTTGACAGTATGTGCCAGGTTAAACTATTTGATTTTTTTATGCCAGCTATATCGGATTCATGATACACACGCAAAAGTGCAGTGGAGAAGTTCGTTTGTCTAGTTGAACGATATCACTCTCACGGTTGAGCACACCACCAAATGGTGGATAGGAAACACAGCATTAGATAGTTAAATGAATTAGGTTAATCACACCGAGTTGGGGTGACAGGCTCGGGAGAGGGAATGATTTATTAGATTTCTTTTCTTGCTGTTTACAGATGATATAGTTGTTTTGGGAAGGGCTGTAGAAGCCGTTCAAAGAATGCTTAATTTTTGTGAGGAGGCAACAGGTATAATAAGATATGATGTTAAATTAAAAGAAGAGCGCTATTTTAATATTTTCCGGAGTGCTATTGAAGCAGAGGTTAAGGTTACAAGGAAGTAAGTTCGGGTATCTAAATGAATATAAATACTTAGGTGTGACTATAGCGCCGAAAAAATATTTTTGAGCAAGGAAGAGGTGCTATGATGAAGAAAGCAGACAGGTAAAGTCGTTCGGTAAGGGTATAATAGATGTGTGGTTGCAAGAGACATTTTAAATACAATGTATGTGCCAATGCTGACATTTGCAAACGCTGTTGTAGTAAATAACTAGGGCTTATGGAGAAAACTAAAATAGAGTCAGAGACAAGTATTTAGGTTTTCATTGATAGCAGAGAATTTCTTCAAGGAGAGAGCGGCATGTCAAACGTTATTGAAACGAAAGTACAAAGTACGCTGAAATATACTAGTAGAGTTAGGGCATTAAATGACGCGCGGCTTTAAGATGAAACAGGGGGTAAAAAGACAATAGGAGTTAAAACAAAATGGGACAGGAGAGTGGAATTTGAGCCAAGACCGATGAACGCAATAGTCAACAATGTACAGACACTAATGTATACAGAGGGCAAATTAAACAGAGGGTAAGTTAGCGTACACATAGAAATGGCGTTTAGCACTTACGAAGAATACTAGCTTAAATGAAGTCAGAAAGGGGTGGGGTAGAATGGTTATACGATAATACAAGAGGCAGCATCTGTTAGCAAATGCGAGAGCAGGTATGCTAGACAAGAGGGTGCAGCGGACCTGTTTTGAGGAATTAGAAACAACTGTTTGACGGCTATGCGGGAAGAGAGAGGAATCGGTATATTATATTTTTAGGAAGTGTAAATGGCGGGGAAATTTAGTAGGGAGAAAAAACGGATTTCGAGTTAGGAAAGCGTTAGGACTAGGCAAGGATTTAGAAAAGGAACAGGTGGAAATTAAGAAGAAGAGGCTATCCCGATGAAGGTGCTTAACTCATAAGCAATAACAACGGGCGAGTTCAATATAGGTAATCATTAGCTTCAGCGTGTGCGCCCCTGATATAAACGGGAGATACGTTTGAACACGCTTATTAAGCGAATAAACAAGTCAATCAATCAAGAATGGCAAGGGTCGGCCTGATGTTACTTGGCATAGCGAGACATTGAAGTGTGATATCGGCCACACGGACTCGGCAAGTTTCCACTCAAATGTGGCTGTTCCATCCGGAAACACCGCTCCGCTCATGCTCGAAATGGCCGGTAGTTCTGCAAAGTTAAACGGAGCAAAAAGCGGTGAGCGTATGAAAAACAGGGGTGCAAAAACATCGAAACTCACACATGCTGTAACGCGCCTTTGGATTAGGCAAGGATAGAGACACAAGTAGAAATTACGAAGCAGAGGCTATCCCGATAAAAGGCTCAACACATAAGGGAATAACCAGGGAATACAATATAAGTAATTATTATTATTAGAAAGAGCAATGCCAGCGATAAAGCGTAATAGTACTAAGATCAAGAATGCTAGGTCGAGGAACGCAATTTGAAAAAACTGGGTGACACCGGAATTATATGCCCTTATTAAATGGAAGGAACAGGCGTACGCAATTCACAGAGCTGACGTCATTCACGATAACAAATGCAAAACCTAACGTATGCTCAGGAACAGGGTGACAGGGCTCTCACGCAAATGTAGAATGGAAGTGAACTGCATGAATGTTGAGCTTGGGTGGCAATGCGACCTGTACTTGAAGGTGTACAGGAGAAAAAAGTACCAAACCCTTCTCGTAAACGGGGAACTCGTCACCGATGAAACTTCGCTAGCTAACATCTTCGACCACTACTACGCGCCATATGCGGACCCGTGATAGCAAGTGCTCATCGAGGTACGCCATTCCGGATAGCTTTCCGACTCCTGCCGAACACTTCTCCCTGCAGCCAGTCAACGTTCACAGAATTCACCACCTTCTACAAAATGTCAAAGTATGCTCCACCGCCTTCGAACAGATTCCATCACAGGTTCTCCGTAGGGCTGCGGATGCACTCACATCGCCTCTTGAGTATATTATCAATCTTTCGATCAGAACAGGAGTATACCCCAATGTCCAAAAGCTATACCGTGTGGTTCTATTGTTCAAAGGCGGGGATCGCCTGTGCCGAGACAACTACAGACCTGTCACCATTCCCGCGCCCATATTGAAGGTCTTTGGATTATGCATTATTGAACAGTTTAGAGATTTTATCGACGGACGTAATGTCCTACACGGTAGGCAGTTCGGTTTTCGATCCAAGATCTCGGCTGTTGTGCCTGTGATGTATTTTGTCAAAATAATAGGGAAGCAGATCCAATTAAAGAAGACTGTAGCAGCGGTATTTATAATCCGTATAAAGACGTTTGATACAGTGGATCTAGACATTCTATTAAACAACTTTTTATCAATTGGAGTGGCTCAAGGGAGCATCAGAGGTCCACTATTATTTAATATTTTGTTAACGATAATTTTAATATTCCAGATCAAGCTAAACTAACATTTTTGCTGACGACACAACGGCTCTATTCGTGGGCGACTTTCCCCGACAGGTTCAAGCAATGATTCGTGAGGATATTGAAAGTCTATCTCAATGGTTCAGAAATGACTCTACATTAATTGGTCAAAAACAGGAGTTGTTCAGTTTAAAACTCCAATGGGCCAAACAAAAATCAATCCAGAAGCATTTGCATGCGGTCGCACGCTTGACATACTAGAATTAGAATTAAAAACATTTTTAAGGAGGTTGTTTTTAATTCTAGACTATCCTCCGTCCTCTACGGGCTTGACACTTAAGCTGATGTATATCTTCAATGCGCTCGAGGGCCAGACATGTTAACATATCTAGGATTTCCTCAACAGTCCTTCAGTGGCAGCATGGCCTCTGACTCTTAGCGGTATGGTTTATCATCAATTCTCAATGAGCATCGCTCAAAGAAAATTCGATCAACAACAGGGATCGAACCGGCGACACCCCGGTAGATGACAACCATGACTAGCGCACTAGTACTCTAGACCACGCCGCCACACGCTTGATATACTAGTTGAAACGAAGTTCCTGGGTATCGTTCTTAACGAACATCTAACGTTCCAGGCGCATACGAATCATGTCAGGAAAAAATTGTCAGTGGCGTAGCCGCCATATGCTGCACTCGAAAAATCCTTCCCCGCCAATGCCTCACGGCAATGTACCACGCGTATGTACAAAGCCACCTAACATATGGTCTGGAGGTGTACAGTCTTTCTTATGTCTCATATAACAGTCTCATATAACTCCGCTTCATCTGCTTCAGAAAAGGCACTTCGCCTCGTCTTAGGTCTCCCACAGCGCGTCTCAATAACGATAAAACAATATATATAACTCTCAGTGCTCCCGTTAACATACCTAATTAATTTTACCACAGTTGTCGAAATAAAACGTATTCTCCTTGGTTACCATCCCAACCGGGTGAGTCTTATTCAATCTGCAAGAACCCAAAACACCCGAGGCTCGGCATCACTTGCTTATTGTCTCCTAGGCCTTAAGTACACAATCAAGGTTCGAACTCGGTAATTTAGGTGTTACCTTGTGAAACAAGTTGCCCAGTGACATTAGGACACTTATATCGCTTAGTCAATTCAAAAACACTGCTAGAACGTACTTTCTCGCCTTACTTGCGTCTGATTAAGCCAGAACTATGTAAACATGTACACAATCCATAGATAAATAATTGCAATAACACGAGATACTACGGTGATGACGTATAAAAGTAGTATATTACTGTAACTTGAACATATGTTTTGCACTAGCCATGTGACTATATGAAGTTGTAACGCAAATGAGAAACTACAATTAAGAATAAATAGACGTCATATCATCATACTAGGGAATTTTGTTTGCAATATATATATATATATATATATATATATATATATATATATATATATATATATATATATATATATATATATATATATTATTCTAAGACATACATAATTAACTTATTCAATGTATATATATATATATATATATATATATATTAGGTAAGTCAAAAAGTTCGTCGGCTTTTTTACCCGATTTTAAAGAGCCTTATTTATGCAGACAACAGTATTTTTATTCAATGATATATTGACCGTTTTGTTCGATAACCTTCGCCCATCGCCTCGGTAGATCCATGATTCCTTTCTCCCAGAACGTCTTGTCCTTCTCGTCGAAGTACTGAGTGAGGTGATTTTTTATAGCCTCCAAAGATTCAAATGTTGTCCCATCAAGGGAGTTCTGGAGACCTGAACAAGTGATAATCAGATGGTGCGAGGTCGAAACTATAAGCTGGGTGCGGCAGCACATCCCAGTCAAACTCCGCCAATTTTTGCCGGGTGGCCAAACTTTTGTGTGGTGTCGCCTTATCATGTTGAAAAGTGACGCCCCACCTGTTTGACGATTCCGGGCGCTTCGTTGCTACTGCAGCCTTCAAATCTTCGAGTTGTCTGCAGTAGACGACGGAGTTGATCGTCTGACCCATTGGAAGCAGCTCAAAATACACGACGCCCTTACAGTCCCACCAGCAGCACAGCATAACCTTCTTCTGATGAGTTTCGGGTTTAGGGATAGCTGCGGCCTGAGAACCTCTGGGGACCCAACTTCTTTTCTGTGTTACGTTTCTGTAGAATATCCATTTTTCATCGCCGGTTATCAATCTCCTCAGAAATGGCTCATTCGAGTTCTTCCGGAGGAGTGCGTGACAGGTATCGACTCGCCCTTCAAGCTGCCTATCATTGAGGTCGTGTGGTAGCTAGATATTCCGCTTGCACGAGAAACCTGCATCATGGAGGCGATTCCAAACGGTTCCGTGGGAGACTTCCGTTACATCTTCAATTTCTTTTATGGTCAAACCTGGGTTCGAAGTAACCAGGCTTATGACTTCGTCGGTCTCCACAACATTGGGTCGTCCTGACCTCGGTTCACCTTCGAGATTGAAGTTTCCAGCTTTGAAACGGGCGAATCGCTTTTCGACTGTGAATTTGTGTACTGTGTTTTCGCCGTAGACTGCACATATCCTCCGGGTTGTTTGCGCTGCACTTATGCCTTCACGGTAGGAGAACAACATAATGTGTCGAAAATGCGTATTTTTGTCCTCCATTGCAAACAGGAGTTGCCAATTCCGCAAACGAAACGGTAAAGTTGGAACCGGTATACCGTCGCGCCGCCACGGGTCTGCTCCTGAATGTAAACACCCAGCCGCACTCTCAGGCGGCCCTGCTGCAGAGCGCGGGAATTTCAACAATGTGGTCCCAGAAAGCCGACGAACTTTCTGACTTACCTAATATATATATATATATATATATATATATATATATATATATATAGACCAGGCCTGGATCCACCATTATCCACCAGAGTCAAAACAACAGTGAAAACAGTGCATAGCCTAGTGAATGTGCATCGAGGAAGGCAACGACTGTTTTTGTCGGCCTGGGAGATAATGAACACTGTTTTTTAGTTTCCCAAGGAATTATCTTCATTGACTACCTTTAAAAGAGTCAAGTAGTCATAGCTGCATATAAATCCACAATTCTGAATTGCTTGCACGAAGAGCGTCAAACGAAACGGTCGAGATATATGAGCAAAACCCATTACAATGCGTGGCGACGTGATCTAAGGGGCTAGTGCGCTAGTAATGGTTGTCACCTACCGAGGTATCTCCGGTTCGAATGTTCTTTAAGCGATGCTCTTCGAGAATAGATGGTAAATCATATACCGCTAAAAGTCATCGGGTATGCCATTGCCACGACTGACTGTTAAGGAAATCTTAGATATCTTGACACGTCCGGTCCTCGGTGCATTGAAGATACACGTCACGTAGACTTCCAAGCCCGTAGGGAACGGAGGATAATCTAGATTTGAAAAAACAACCCACTAAAAAATGTTCTTAATTATCTAGTGGCAAAACTGCGTGAATTAGCGTATGAATTGCTATTGCTTCGACCACCCTATTCTCCTGCATCGGCCTTCTGCAACCTTTCCTTATTTACAATTCTCCAGAGCTGGCTCGCAAGAACAAGAATTTGTGGCCTCGACACTACAACATTTTTCAACAAAAAAGGTCAAATAGTTGGACCATGGCTCGGCAAAGTATGCCGAGCTCCTTTTTTTGCTTGCTTAATGAACGTCCTGCGTATATGTATATATATATATATATATATATATATATATATATATATATATATATAGGTCTACGTTTAAATAATTATGTATGCCAGCCTAAGAGGTCGATAGATCGTCGTTAGTCTAATTAAAGCAGAATTAGTAATCGCGGTAACAGGTATCGGATGCGGGCGTGCACGTACCTTCTCGAGGGCAGACAGAAAACTGCGTGCTAACTGGACTTGAATAGACAATACTGCCATCGTCAATTACAATGGCTGACTGTACGGTCACGTTGTACGTCGAAAAATTGTTCTCCTGTCCAATGGCGAGCCGAATTTCGCTAAAGTGAAAAAAAAATATATATATATATATATATATATATATATATATATATATATATGAGTTATAATTACCATTCCTTGTGGAATATCTTTGGAATCAGATGGGCTCGCTGTGTAGTATGTCATACAGCATGCTGGCTTCGTATAGTATTATATTATTACTATGGTATCATTTTATGTATTTTAACATCCTTGTCTGTCGTGCATTCATACTATTAATTGGATTATCACGATAATTATATTACCACCAAATTACACAATAGTTTGGTTTATTGGGGTGTTTCCCCATGGCTCCTTACAATCTATGGCCCTCCCTCCCTAGCCTGCGTTTGATTTCATTTACCTCTTGCCATAATGTTTACCACCGAAACCTAATGCCTATTGTCTTGTTCACGTGTGTGTGTGAAATTTATTCTGTTAATTTACATGTTTGTGCAAGGCGAGTGTATTATGTGCAATATATATATATATATATATATATATATATATATATATATATATATATATATATATATATATATATATATTAACTTATTATACAAAACAAATTATGCCAACATCTTAGCTGTGTATTTCTTGAAACACGTTTAATTTCACTTTCATGTGTCTCCAGGCTATGCTTGAAATGATGTTCGGAAAATAATTTATTTTGCTCATACCCACCAACTGTTGCAAAGGTTTGATTGAAATTTTAGCTGGTTACCTCCAATCTCCGCAACACGGATAATGAAACGAACGCCAGAACATTTCAAAGAGTCCCACTTAATCACGACCTGAGAACCAAATATTAACGCCAGTATATTTAAGACAGGTAGTAATGGAAGTGCACTTAATATTAATATTACTATTGCTACCGTAGTTGAGGCAATGCCAGTATCGCCGTTAAATGACTAGTGTGGGGGGTGTAAGGGAGGCTAGTATGTTCGGCTTAAAACATTTTTATCAACAAGCCATATATATATATATATATATATATATATATGTATATACCAAATGTTACAAAATCTCTCTGACAGCGTCACGGTGCACTTGTTAAATCTTCTTAGTTACAATTGGTCAGCGTGTCTGCAACCGCAATGGCGCTCCCTTGCTGAATAGAAGAGGCGGGATTTTTCCAGATTCAAGTGTCTTCTGAGCTTCGCCAGAAATCGCATAATTGCGCCAGAGAAGGACGATCGAAGTAAGGACAGCACATTGTGAGCATTGATAATGCGTTTCATTTTTTCAATTTGTGTGTGAGTTGTGGTACCACCACACGTACTTACGGTAGCACTTTAAACAGCGGCAGTTTACATTACTCTAGCTTTTTTTATGGAAGTTTTTCCTATGCACATGCCGCAAAATGCTTATCCTCGTACTGCTCTGCTGCACATTTGTATGTCTACGTTTGTAGCACTTGTTAATAGCTTGTTTTTTTTTGTTTCAACGGTTTCAACTGTTTGTTTATTGACATTTCTTATAGATAATTGCACACATTAATTTCAAGCTCCATTAGGCACATAGCTTGTTCGGGGCCCCTTTTATGAATAACAATGTATAATTTCTATATGCCATTTTCACCTATTTACAATATATTGCAACATGATTGTATTTTTATATCACTTTTAGCCAGATACCAAAGTTTCAAGATAATGCTCTTTGAGATCGCATTTAAATTTGAGCAGGGACTTTGTCTGCCTAACGGAGGCCGGTAGTTTGTTCCAGTAGGAGGCCCCAATGTTTCTGATTGATAGCCTTGACTGGTTGGAGTTGGCGTGTGACAGAGTAAGCAGGTTTGATGCGTTACCCCTTGTAGATATAGGTGTTGTTGATGTTGCCAGACCATATAAGTTTGGATGCACTCCAAGGAGTATACGCTTAATTTCAACTACGAGACAGTATTCTATAAGTTTTGGAAACGGCAAAATGGTAATATTTTTGTAGTGCGGTTGCACTGAATCTCGCATCCAGAGGTCCAGAGTTGTTCTCAGTGCTCGTTTTTGGAGTCGGTGAAGCGACCTGATAAGACGCATCTGTGTTAAGCCATAAACTTCTACAGCGTAGGTCAGGTGACTATGGACGTAAGCAAAATACATCGCCATCAAATGTCAATCATTGTGTTTTTATATAATGTATTACATCCGTTTTCTCTCTTTCTCTCTCCCTATCTCTCTCTCTCTCTCTGTATATATATATATATATACTTACATACATACATACATACATACAAATATGTAGCTAAAAACCATGGTGAGATAGCTTACATGATGATTCGTTTGACTCGTTGTCAGCTGACCGGGCTTGCAAACGTGGACGTTGGTATACGCCGTCGACGTACCCTAAAGTTGTAGCATTCATGTTAGAGATAGAGAACCAATAACAAATGTTTATATACGTACTTATCATACGGCAATACCTTTTATTAAAGATTAATTAGCCACCGCAGATTAAGACAATTATTTTTTAAAGCTCAGAACAATTTGGGAATCACACCTGTATAGCTCGTTTGTTGTTTATGGTGCTTGCGAGCCATGTGAGAAGCGGGGCTTAACTACTACAAAAACGATTAAAATGATAATTTATTTTTTAATAAAACGTTTCATGAGGTTAGTTTTGACTTCCAACGATGTAGTTGACCTGAACACCTATATGACGTATTGACATCTTGTGACAGTATCAAATGTTAACTGGTCTAGTCCAACCAGTGTGTGATGGCGATCTTATTTATTCAGTGAATATTAATATTAATAATATTAGTTGACTCAACTGTTGAGTTGCTTAATTTCCAATATAACATATTTCTGGCTTGAATGCTTGTGTGTGTGAAATTAGATGGTATGAAGGCCTTTCACTCAATATATATATATATATATATATATATATATATATATATATATATATATATATATATATATATATATATACATATATACATACATAGAAGAATTGAGTACGTACCAATAATTCGAGCGTCTCGTTGGAAGAATTGAAGCCTGCATAGAGTTGTTTGACGAGCTTATAAGTTGCCGACGTGGTGGGCTGGGCAACTGCAACGAATGCAAATCATCGTTGAGGATACAAATAACATGCTTCTTGCTGTTTTGTTATCTCCTTGCATCACAGCGAGGTTTTAAGGAAACTTTAGCTCACCCGTGTAAATATCTAGCGCAAGCAATTGGCGTATTGCTTTTCGGTAAGGGAATGTTTTCATAGGAAAATATCAACAACACAAACAGGCATGTTAACGTGGATCAAAAAAATAATTCCTTGCCCCTTTTTTCAAAAATGACAAAGAAATTAACAAGTATACATAAAACAAATGTCAAGACGCCATTTTCCGTGTATAACTCATATAAGCATTATTTGCAATCATATTTTTATTACTACTAGTTGTAAAGCCAAACATAACATTTGGTTTTTCCTATATTATCTCAATAAAGGAGACATCGAATTGAATGAAAATAATTGTCTTAGCAATTATAGAAACAAATATACAAATGCTATCCTAATGTGGGCTATATGTCGCCTCTACGATGCGTCGAACTGCAATCCTTAGCGTTATTCGATGAGTTCACGCCAATTGTAATATAATATTATATATAGCCAAATATTCGATGAGATGATGATGAAGACGACGGCTTTTTGCACTTTGATACCTCGATTCATTCTGTAATGGCTCACTTTGTCTAATTACTAAAGGGAACTGCGTTTCGACATTCGTTCGGCCACTCGCAGCAAAGTAACGTCCCGTCGTCGCTTAACGAAATGCGGAAGTCCCCTACGATCCTACGATCGTAGCGAATTTCACACATACGCCGATAAGCCGCGAATTCTTAACGGCCCGTCTACCCGATGACTAGCTTACGAAACGATTTTTCCCGCATTTGCGCGCACGATGAGTCTTTGTTTGAATGACTGGTCGCTTGGTTCGACACCAACAAAGCGTCTAACAGAATTCCCTCGCATACGTGTAAAATAGCGCGAAGCTTTATGCAGTGTGTGAAAGCAGGCCCCAGTCAATAGACATCTCTTTAAGAAAATCCTTGCTGTCGTCCTTATTCGTAAGCATATCCCGTATAATATATATATATATATATATATATATATGAATATATATATATATATATATATTGGGGCAGGTAAATACAACTAATTTGGTGACTTGATTAGTTACAACTCCACACGCTATATATATATATATATATACACGATTTTATCCTACGCCAAAGTCTAGCCTTCGCAAAGATGTACCGTACGCGCGAAAGGGTCGTGAATGATTGACTGTTGTGCGATTTCGTGAGCAAAACGTTGGTCCAAAAAGAGCCACTGTAGTGACAACTGCGAGGCTTGCCAATGCAATTTAGAAAATTAGAAGATTTCTGAATATGTTTTTGTGGAGCCCATTCAACGTATCCACTGATGTTAAATTGTTGTCGGTAAGGTCGTACCCTATACATATGTAGAGATGAAATAAACTTCCATATTAGCAGGTATTTTAGCTTGACGCAAGGCACCTTGTAACAAGCCTCTTGGACACACCAAGATATCTCAGGACATCTCCATGACATCCCCAGACGTTTCTATGACATCGCAAGACATCCACATAACATCCGAAGACAGTTTGGTGGCATTCCAAGACATCCCCATGACATTCCTATGGACCGCCTGCAGCAAGGGCGATCCGATCAGTTCAAAGTGGCTTTCACCGACCACCGCCTCGCATTTTGGTAGGATTGTCCGGAGACCTTTGATTGTAGCGTAATTGCTCTATGTCAGTTGGCCGGATACAAAATACACTTATGACTTGGCCGTCGTTTAAGTACAATACGTTGTGCGGGGAGTTCAGCGAATCAACTAGCTTCTTAATTCCATGCAGATGAGTGGTAGTCTCTCCGGGATCGCTTGTCTGCACGCCTGTAGCAGACTGCATCGTTCCGCCTTTGGACAAAAGGCACGATAATTTGCGATGGAATAATTTCTAATCTAGTAGAAATAATATGAGTGGTAAAATACAAATGTTAAGCACGTATCCGCATAACAGCCCCAGGTGCCCATGTGTGTGCTCACCGTGTATACGGAGTATGTACATTTGAATGTTTGCGCCAATAATATGGTAGCATTTTGGTAGAGTTAATGTTATTGAAACATAACTGAACACACCACTATTCAGCGCGTCAGCCTGCGTAGGGCATGGAAACAGGTACGACACGCGGTGCCGCCATCACAGCCATAAAACGGATTCCAACGAACTGAAGAATTAATTGTTCGAGCCTTCCGATAATTGGAATTACCATGAAGTTAAGACGCAAAACGTATGACGCATACCAATGAGAATAAACTAAAATACATACGACGAGTGTTTTGTCGTGAAGGGAAGCCGAATTGATTTTGTATTTACGTTGCTCGTCAACGATTAGCAACCGGTAATGGGCAATACTACTATCAGCAGCAGCAACAACAACGGCGCTGGCAAGCTGTCTATCGTCATCTGTCAATAGCAGCAATATAAATAGCAACAACAGCAACAAATACAGACAAGATACTTAATCAGCCCGCTGGGAGCAAAGCAAGGGATAACATTTAATGACTCTGCGACGCGTCTTTCTCTCTCCACTCTTTCTCTATGTATATATATATATATATATGAATCGATTATTTTTGTACTTTTAATTACTATGTACAGATATGCAAAAAAAAAGTTCGTCTCTACATTGAAGATTGCACAGGCAGAAAAGAGGGACTATATGCTTCGTTGGGGGGGGGGGGGGGGAGATCTCCGCGTGATGCTGGTGAAGTCGAAGTTTATTCAGGGCCACTCGAAACGAGCAATGGCCTCATATCAGTATTTGTATGCTGATATGAGCACATGAGATGACGAAGCAACAGGAACTGAGATAGAAAAAGAGATGGAAGAGTATAAAAGAGTAAACAAAGAGTCTTCAACTGCCACAATAAGTTTATCAAAAACTTGAGTCAATGCCGAGTGTCAAGCAAACGAAGAGGTTGTCGTTGCTGTATGTTTGTGGAGTACATAAACGTCCATATAGCAACAACGACGACAACAGGAACAACAACAGCAACAACAACAACAACAACAATAACAACATTGTTTCTGTGCTCTCGTGCCGAAACCGAGCCCGCGACTCTCTCTGGTGTTGGAGCACTTTAATTCAGACCGAAATGAGTGAATGAACCGACGAATTTCTTCGACGAATGAACTACACGCAAAAAGACAGCTTCTAAGCGATTTTCAATGCGAGAGCCTGTTGGCGACCCCAGCCAATTGATCTGGAAGCCTAAGGGGGGAGGTGCGTTTAGTATAGGTGTGGGTCTCAACGGAGTAACATTCACCCGTTGGGATCGAGACCCACTCTGTTTGTGATAGAGAATCGTAGCAATAGTGCGTTACTGCATTTAATACCTCCTCCATAAAAGAAGGCGATTCTCAAACCTGTAGCGCATACAGTTCCCAGCACCAGTTAAGTTGCACAGCGCATGTCAAGACGGATTCATCAAAGTGGTCCCCGCCCGTTTTAATGACCCGAACTACAATACTACTATATACGAGGTGTATCGCGACTTTTGTGTTTTTTCAAAAAATATTCATTTATTCATGAATATCTATTTTGTCCCCTTCAAAGTAATCCCCATGAGATATTTGCCAACGGTTTTTCCAATCTTCGAAGCACTTCAAAAAACCATTTTTTTTTATCTTGTTCAGCTCCTCCTTCGATGCCGTCTTTATCTCGTCAAGCGTAGCGTAACGTCGTCCTTTCATGGGCCTCTTCAGTTTAGGGAACAAGAAAAAGTCACAGGGGGCCAGATCTGGGGAATAAGGTGGCTGCGGCATCATTAGTGTGTTGTTTTTGGCCAAAAGCTCGCGCACAAGCAACGATGTGTGAGCAGGGCGTTATCGTGGTGCAAAAGCCAATTTTTTGGCGTTTCTGGCGGATTGCTTCGCGCAAATTGCGCATAACTTGCAGGTAATATTCCTTATTGACCGTTCTACCCTGTGGCAAGAACTCATGATGCACCACGCCCCTACAATCGAAGAAAACTGTCAGCAAAACTTTCACATTCGACCGAACTTGGCGCGCTTTTTTCGGTCTTGGTTCGTGCGGCAGCTTCCATTGAGATGATTGAGCTTTGGTTTCCACGTCATAACCATAAACCCACGATTCGTCACCAGTTATGACCCTCTGGAGCAAATTTGGGTCGTCGCGGACAGAGTCCAACATCTCATTAGCAATGTTCATGCGATGCTGTTTTTGGTCGCAATTGAGCAATTTTGGTACGAATTTCGCGGCGACCCGTCTCATGCCCAAATCATTGATAAAAATCGAATGGCACGAGCCAATCGATATGTTTAGGTCCTCAGCAACTTCTCTAACGGTGATTCGACGATTGGCCAATACCATTTTCTCCACTTCATTAATTTTTTCGTCTGTTGTTGAAGTGCTCGGGCGTCCGGCACGCTCTTCGTCGTTCACATCTTCTCGGCCTTCTGAGAACATTTTGTACCACCGATAAACGTTGCTTCGGTCCAAGGTAGCTTCTCCGTATGCCACAGTCAACATTCGGAATGCATCCGCGCACTTAATTTCGTTTTTCACACAAAATTTGATACAGGTTCTTTGATCCATTTTTTTGAATAGGTAAAAATCGAAGACGATCCAAAACACGTGCAAGCAAAGCAGCTGTCAACAATTAAGTGAACATTCAAAATGGCCGAGCTTGTCGGCATAAGTGAGAGACATGAGTACCAACATAACGCCACAAAAAATCGAAATTCGAATATACATAACCCGCGAAAATTCAAAAGTCGCGATACTTTTTGAACACACCTCGTACATGCATTCACTAAGTAAACTCCAGTATGCTTTTAGCAATTCGTCCCTCTCGTGCATACAGCAATCTGCTCTTTCACTGTACGTTCGTAAACGCGCGTTCGCATTCTATTCTACTCGACACACTCGTCCTGCGGGGGTCTTGGTGGAGGCGGAATACGCTCGCTGAAGATTGCGCGGCGAGAGTTAAGCTCTAACAAAGCTTAAAGGAGATAGCGAAGGCTTAAACTAGTTGCTAACGCAAACTCTTCATTGCAAGGAAGCACAGCCTATCGCAGTCATGATTTATCGTGGTTCGTGTAATTATGTTTTCGTTATAGATAAGCGTCATAATATTTTCACGATTTTTCGTCATAACGTTTTTTTCATGATATACACAGATCGATTACATAACTCACCAATATATGTAGATCTTGTGCTGTATAAAAAGCCAATGTTTTAGTACGTTTACAAGACCACATTAGGCGACCACACTGCTAAGTTGATCTTATGAGAGTATATTATGTGAATTTCAACTCTTTTCCTAGGCACTATTCGACATTTATTATGCTGTCGCACGGCCTTTAAGCTATTTTTACTCCTTCCTCCTTCCCACCCTTCCTTTTGGAATCTTGTTATTATTATTATTATTATTATTATTATTATTATTATTATTATTATTATTATTATTATTATTATTATTATTTTATTATTATTATTGTTGTTGTGGTTGTCGTTGTAACTGCTCCTATGCCAAGTCAGGTTGTGTTTCAAGTGTGTGTGTGTGTGTCGAGTCTTGCTGTCGTTTTGACTAATTTAGTCCTAACGAATTAGTTACTTTTCTTTGTTCTACTGTCTCTGCCAGAGTTGGGCCTGCGAACTGCAATTCGAGGTGAGCACCGTCTTTGTAGCTAACCACTCGTAGATGCCTCTTGTCATTAAGGCTAAACAACATGCATTTGAGTCGCAAGGCTGCCGCGCTCGCTGCCGCGTTCTTCCTACCTTGATCTTCAAGGACACATTTGATGATGTGCTGCTCGGTTGGCAGATCGATGTCGGCCGCGCCCGGCCATTTCGTAGCGTTTTCGGCCGGCAGGCTTTTGCCGACGCCCGCGGCCAGAACTAGTAGAAGCAGTAGCAGCAGCATCACAGACGCCTCTCGTCGGAGCAGAACAATATGAATTCGTCCAGACATGATTACTATGCTTGCGTCGGCTGACCGATGATCCATCGATGGCTCGCCGGTTCGCACGGCAAAGCCTAGCAATCAGCAAAGTTTACCACCAAAATCCGAGGCATTTTCACGCCAAAGCAAATAAACACGCACGCACACACGACGGACAGAGAGAGAGACAGACGACCGAAAACACGCAAAGTGCCCGTTTTGGTGTACCTTGTTGGTTTATGGATACGACAACAGGCGGCGGCGGCGGCGACGGCGGCGGCGGCGACGACGACGACGACGACGACGACGATACAGCTTACATGAGCATGCACTGAGGTTCGTCGTTCCAAGGGGTTTCTTTAGGAGGCACTCATCCACCTCACTACCACCATGAGCACAAACACGAAGAACATCAGCGTCGGCAGAATTGGCTCCAACTGCATCCGCATACAATCCACCGTTAGTGGTCTACTAAGCCTGGGTTAGGCTACGATGGGTATCCTCCAGCTCTGCTCATCTGTCACTGCAATTTTCACGTGTAGGTGGCATTTTTGATCTCAGCCTGTTCTCCGTCCGCTGCAGTTACCTTCGACTCTTTATTTCTATTATTAGAGTATTGCTGCTGCTACCTTGGGTGGTTTCTTATTCGAACACATCGCAGTTGTATTGCTCAGTGACTTCACGACCTGCGTGATAATAAGATTGTTTGGCGCACAGTGACGTGACTAACTCTGCAGCGTGTCGGTGCTGCAGGGTAAGGTTGGAAGGCTCTCTCGAAGTTGCTCGAAGCCCTCGATGGTGGCCGTGGGACGAGGCAACACAGCCGATAACCGAGCAAAAGTGCTGTCAAGTAAATGTAATGGGTCGAATAAGCCGTCATTTCAGTCTGCCTATTTCTCGGTGATGATGGACGGATGATGGCAACGATACCGCTGAGTATGTTTTTGATATCAGTACACGTGCACGGGTTGTGTGAGTGTGTGTGTTTTTGTTAACATGAATGAATATGCGCGCCCGTCGGGCACCAAACTCCATCCAATCATAGAACGTTGGCTTTGACAGTCGACGCAGCACCGCCCGAGCTTATCTTTTCCCAATTCAGGCTTAGGGCTTCTGGCTGACGGTCACTGGACTCGCTGGCAGAGGCAGGGATCACGCAGCGATTCCGTAAATCCATTTGTCTATGAATGCATTTATCAGCGATAAGCAACAGGTGAAACGGCGACGCGCAGGTGATCCAAATAGAACCACGCAAGCATACATAGAAACGCACTCACATACACACACCTACACATTCAAACACACGCGTTACCATTATACATACTTTCTTTGACTATTTCTAGTCAAAGAATTCTATCTGGATCTAATTCCTTTCTCTCCCTCTCTCGCTCTCGCTCTTTCTCTCGCGCGGCTTGAATGTACTTCGACTTGAAGACTACGATGCTCCTTCGGCTAGATAGTCCGCGATAGTGTTACAGCAAGCACTATCATCAAACGACATGCTTTGCATAGTTGAACCGAGGAGCGATTATTATGCAGTAGGAATTTGGGAATATGGAGAATATGGAATATGATAAAATTGTTGGCCGAAAAAATTGTGAAAAACGCTCTAAAAAACTCCCGGTCCTCCCTGACACGTAACATTTATCACTCGGCATCTACGCACGACAATCATAGCCGAGCAGTGTCTACACTCAGCAAGTTATACGCTTATATAGGACTTGACGTATTTGATGATACCTTAGAAATGGGCTCAAGGAAGATGTATCCTCCGGCGTTCCTCCGACTGACACCAGAGTCCGGGCATTATATTGTAAAGCACGAGCTTAAATTTTTTTTACCATCATTTGGTAGTTCTTTCATTTAGCATTTTGTAGGCTAACGATATCGTTGCCGCTTGACCGTAGTGACGATATTTCGATACACCTGCAGTCGAGTATGTGGAAGCGCCCGGTATTCTACGTTCTCCACAACGTTTACGTAAGTACTCGTCGATATCATAGTAATTCCCTTTCAAGCATATGAGGCGATGGTAGCCACGTTGTTCGGCATATTATAGATATTTTTCTCTGTAATGACAATTTATATATATATATATATATATATATATATATATATATATATATATATATATATATATATATATATATTTATATATATTACTGCAAAAAGCAGGTTCCTCGGCATTTAGGTTCATTACAAATTCCATGCCTCATTATGTCGCTTCTATATTCCTGAGGACGTCCGCCAAGCTAGCTATAAAAATATTAAGAAAAACAAGCATGCAGAGTTATCCTGAACGGCTCCAGTTTCTAAACTACTGGCCTGTTGACATGAAGCGTCTGGTTCTTGTTATTAATTAAGTTCACTTGCATAGCAGACCAAGCATACCAGTATTAAATTATACATAGCTCCATCTAGAGAAAGTCAGGTTTGAAGTTCAATACTCCAATGAGTTTGTCTTTTCTAGCGCCGTTGAAGGCAGTTTTAAAAATCAATCTATAATGGCATATTCATATGTTTTTTTTTATTCTGGCGTCTGTTTACGTAGTCGGAAAGAAGGGGCAACGGTGTAACACGTAGATCGTCTTAGGAATCCATGTTGTTTGCATGGCAAATCTGGGTCTACGGCACCGTATGAGCGTTTTACAACAAGTGACGTTATATACGACGCTAATTCGTGCAATATCGCAGTCATTTATTGGCTATTGGAATTGTTTTTCCTTCTTGCGGCATTTTACTGCCGCGTAGCGGCTACAGAATATTTAATTTTGTTTTAGTATGTTCATACACAATTTGGTCGGACCCCGCAGATTTACCGTTTTCTTTGGATTTGAATATTTTGGCGACCTCTTCTTCTGTAAATGCTAGGTAACCGTTGGTATTCTCTCTTGGGCGTAGCATGAGGTGACCACCAAATAGACTGTAAGTAATTAATTAAGGGATTTGAAGTAAAAGGTCGTTTTGGGAGGAGTATCCAGTTGTAGGAGGTTTTGTAGCATTTGGTTCTACGCACTGAATGATGTCATACGGTTGTCTCTCTTGTCTCTTTCTTAAAATTCCGTTTCATATTTTTTTTAACGTTTTTTTTTCGTAAGGCTTTTGCCTGTGTACGGTTTTTTTCATGTCATGGCTAATGTTTAATCCACTCCGGCATTTACCTTGTCTAAATTGGAAACCATGCAAACCAATTTAAGAGTGGCCGTCTGGGTCTCGAACCCAGGCCTCCCGAATATCAGCGAGTCTTTGAAAACCATTCGGGCTAGGATCAATGTAGCTACATATGATGGGTGGTCCTGGTGTTCGGACCAGACAACTGATCCGCAAAGTCGGCACTTTGTTAGATCAGTCAACCGGTGATAAAAGATCGTCGTCCTTTTTTAAACAACGTCTGGATCTCGACATACAACGTGGAAACGCGGCCTCCGTTCGGGGCACACTTCTGAAGTGGTCTCGGCCTAGCCTAGACGAGGCGGACACGTGATAGTCACAATACATACCCGCTAGGCACACTGGCTCAGCTAATCTCTCGTAATATGTGTCCCACAAACATAATGATATGTATTTTATGGCTTCGCATTGTCTACCAAACCTTGGTTTGATGCGCAGTGGGCTTGCGGAACGATTTCCATGTGCATGAGGATCTGAATCCTCACCGGGTAGCTCTTTCAGTAAAACTCTTGGTTGAATTGGTTGAAGTGTATTTATATATATATATATATAACAAACATTGATTCTGTATGTGTATTTGCTGTGTTGCGGGCTTCTTAAGCGCCTCCTGTAAATCTTTCAAAAATACTATTGTGATATCGTCTTCTTCTTCAGCTTGTCTGCTGCGTTTAGTTCTTGCAGTCGTCGTTTTCTCTGCGTTGTATAGTCTAAATGGCTTTAGTTGTCCGTGAAAAGGGCAAAAGTGTATCACTTTCTACTTTTTTTAAAAAAAAATTCTTTTTTCTTTTTTGTTTGTTAAATGTATCGGCTGTTATACTTGTAAAAAAACGATGATAATACGCCTGGTTCATCCTTGAAACTTTTGTCACACTATTATCTATATCGTCTCCCACAATCCGTGCTACAAATTGCTGCATTTTTAAATGTTTGTGATAAATCAAGACGGCTTACAAATAACGCTTTATACAATCATTCGAGCACGTCTTAAACGTTTACAACTCTCAAATCAGTCAATTCTTCGTGCCCAAGTTGTACATTTACGATTCGTCCGTTTTTCCACCTGTCAACCATGCATTCTACCGTTATCTGTTTGATGTAAGCATGTATAGCTTTTTCTTTCCTATATGTATATATATATAAGTTGGCTGAGTGGCTTAGCTAGTGTATCACTCAGTTAACTGTCCGGAGGAGGTCGCTACACTTTCTCTTTCGTGTAAGTGGTACGAACTGTGCGCCATATTATATTGTAATATAAAAGATCCTAACGAATGCGCTCTGTTTAAGTGCAATAAATTTAGAATGATGACAATAAATATAATAACGATTTCAATCTACAGAACTGCAGAAGAAGAGTACTCGCATGCTCAACTGTAAGCTCATTCTGACAGAGAATAAGATTGCAAACTTTGAGTCGACATGCTTGCTTATGCTGCGTGTAATGAAATGACTGATATCGTCCAACTACATACGAATGCTCAACATATTCAAAGCACACGAATACTGCACTGCATTTTCCTTGATGTTGTTAATACTATACACACGCACAATAAATGCAGTCTCTAGTCATTTACATTCAAAACATTCCGCGTACATGACCGGATGCGACCTCGAGTGGGACGAAAGAACAGTCAAGGCTGGACGTTTGACATCTGCAGACCGTTTTTGTGTCCCCCCACAGGGTGAGTTTCCAAAAGTCGCTTGTAGCGATAACATGATTCGATCAGAGTCGAGAAATGTACTACCTTCTCTCTCTCTCTCTTTCTAGTCGCAAGTCATCTAGAAGCTATATTTGCTTACATTAGACAAATCTCTCTCTCTCTAATGTGATATCTATGTCGATCAAACGAGCATACGCAGATCTTTCTGAGCCAACGTGCTGGATTGACATGCCTGTATCTACCTATCTATCTGTCTGTCTATCTGAGTACGACGGGATATCGTAAATCCCTCCTCTGCGCGCGTGTCGATAATGGACCCTTTTCAAGCACGAATGCGGCGGCGGCTGCAGGCAAAGAGTCTGTCTAGAAATGTCTTTCAGGCACTCCGTCAAGGACTCACGGTGTATGCATAGCCTTTACACTAGCCATGAAAGCAGCGGTACGTTGAGCCACTTATCACATGGCCGATCATGGGGCCTGTGGCACCTAATCGGAGTGAGAGCTATCTTAGAAGTGTACATTGATACAACGCGTACCGCAATGACCTGAATGCTCTGTACGTGGATTTTGCGTATCGCAGGCAGCACTGTAGAAAGACGAGAAGAGTTATGATGACCTTTGCTTAGGTGGATTTTGCCGTTGGCTTGCAGATATGCGACGTAGAAGCGATTAACGGCGGGGATGCAATCGCGGCTGCTAATGATTAATTAATAAGCCATTTGCCCGCAGACGTTTATACATAGCTGTAAGCAATAGAAATTTAGCTGCCGTTGGAAATGAGAGTATAATTTGTATCCGCTCGCTGTAGCTCCTACACAACGCCCAAGTGGTGTTAATCACGAACTCAGCGCTAATAAATGCGTCTGTTCCCTGCCGTTTTTGTGTCGTAGCCAGTAAAGTGGAAATATGTTAAAAGAAAACAAAAGAAAAGGGCGGAATCCACTCTTCCTACCTGGTGTCGTCATGCAACACGATTTCTGCAGTTGCTGAAGCCGTTAAATCCGCCTTTCCCTTCCCTAGGTTAGAGGCGCCCGTACCTATTGTTGTCGTCATTTCCTCGTCGACGACTTGCCAGAACGGGTCAAGTTTATGTGTAGTTCGAACCACGATCCTAATTGCCCTAATGACCTTACAGCGTGTCAATGTTCTTGTGCAGATAACACTTTTTTGCTTCCTCTGTCCATGGTGGCTCGGTAGCACTGCTCTTATTCTGTTAACTGGTATAATAGTTCCGATGTCATCTTAGGCGGTGGTGGACCTCTAGGAAGCATTTCACGCAGGCGGAGAGCCATCTGCAGTGGCACTATACGAAGAATCGTCAACGTGCTACGAGTGTCTTGGTCTAAGATTTGTGCGTACATAAATGTATCTAAGATGCTTTACTTCTTATTAATTAGCAGCCCATATATGTATATATATATATATATATATATATATATATATATACGCACTTAGCTTTATTAAACTATGATTGGTTTACATATTGCGCGCAGAGCGAAAACACACTCCTTCACAAATAAGTATATTCATCACGGTTCCAAAAATTGACTCAACGGAACTGCTCTCCCTATGTAAATCACACTGTCGCCCGCAGAGTTTGCACAAGCACAACGAAGACATTTCATAGAACTGCTTTCGAAGATAGGTTTTTATGTGGAAGCCTATATTTGTATAACATGAGCACAGCAAATCGTGCGATCAGGGGTATGTTCTCATAATTGCAGCGCTTATGAGCTCCACGAACTGCACGTCATTGTCTGTTTTTTTTAATACAGCGAGTCAGCCATCTGCCAACGTCTGCCGTCTTATTCTCCCATTCAGACATGTGTTTGTTGAAAGCTACCCTTTTCACCGCTTTCGTAGGTTCTCAACAAATAGCAGGTGTGATATCAGTAAATAGACTAATTTGTTGAGTGAAATTCTTCAGACATTCGGTGAATTGATAGGCCTTGATCAAGCGTCCTAAAGTTTAACTTTGATAGGTAGGGCCTTATATATATATATATATATATATACGTATATAGGGTTTGGTGATATATGTTTTACTCCTTTTAGGCAGAACTTGTTCAAACGGGGGTCAGTTTGGTCACTTCACATCCGTCGCAAAATTGGCGGTACCACGTACACGTAGCGTTTCGGGACACTTGTTGATAACCGTAAGCAACTCGTAACCCTTTCTTCTCTCAGTTATGATTTGATTTTTAACACAGAACATGATTCGTTGCCCCTCTATATTCAGCCTCTCAAAAATCGCCACACTTCGTTTTCTTCACTTTTTTTAACTAAACGCCGTCACCGATTGGAGAAATGTGGCCTGTGTGTACATGACAAATGGCGCCTTTAAGCAAAACAAACCGGAACACCTTGGGTGGTTTTGGTTCAATTTTTAAAACGTAAAGCACTTGAACTTGTCGATCCGCCCTCGTACATATATATATATATATATATATACGCTCAGGTATGCTAAATATATATATATATATACGCTCCGGTATGCTCAATATATATATATACGCTCAGGTATGCTCAATAGATATACATAAAGGTATGCGGACGAGCCACCGACGCGGCACTTCGCACTTAGGCGGGGAAAGACACGCTGTTCTAGATTGAGTTTTGGCGCGAATGGTTGCGAACATCGCCGACCCAATTTGATTTGAAGTGACTTGGCACGGGTCGTGCGCTGTCCTGGCGATACATCAATACGAGAAATAAGAAAGTCGTAACAGGACCAAAATCGACCAAGCGGACCAAAGCAAACAGCAGCAGCAACGACAACATCTCAACAAAAACGACGACAGCAAGAACAACATAACAACAACAACAACAACGCCAGCAACAAAAACAACGAAAACAACAACAACAACAACAAAACAACAATAACAACAACAACAACAACGACAACAACAACAAACGCGGCTTTTTCTTTCGTCAGTTTCAGTCCAACCATCGGGCCCATGCCAGCGTTATAGACACTGATCTGCCTGCTACCGTCACCAGCACTGCGCTTAGTTTTAGCGTCTAGCGTTTTGCGCTACTATCAAAAGAGAGAGTGACAAATACCGCTACTTTTACTACCACAATATGATTACTACGCCGCTATTCCGCTTGAGCGATCTTTCCACCGGAAGGAAGATCTACTACTTGATATTCTTGATATTATCATTCCTGGTGTTATTATTATTATCATTATTATTATTACGAATGCTATAGCGACATATAGTGGCGACAAGCTGATTCATCGATGGAATTTGAGGCTCGATCTGAGTCGCGTCTGCGTGACAACCATACGGTCGAGACAGAGCGACGATTTCAGCTAAAAGCAGATTACGAAAGCACTTCAAATAAGAACGACCACCAACTTGGCATTGATTATCAGCATCCATCGCAGTAAACGGCGACGCGACGAAAACAGACGCAAAACAGCGTGACTGACTAAGCCCAATGGCTGGAATGAGGAAAGAAGCAACAAT
This sequence comes from Dermanyssus gallinae, assembly GCA_003439945.1. Taxonomy (NCBI): domain Eukaryota; kingdom Metazoa; phylum Arthropoda; class Arachnida; order Mesostigmata; family Dermanyssidae; genus Dermanyssus; species Dermanyssus gallinae. The sequence continues at coordinate 40,550 of QVRM01001464.1, forward strand.
CATGATGATGGTGATGGTGATGACGGCAATCAACGAACACGAATCGAACCAGCAGTTTCGTTTTCTTTCTCCTACTCCGGAAAAGAACGCTCATGCCATGCACTATTGGTACCGCTACCACCGGTCGAGTCTGCTGTTGCTAATACGATCACCAGTTCACTGTTAATATTTGAATGAAATAACTTCTCCGAAATAATAATAGTGCTCTTGGTCGAGGACCAAAAAGTGTCATCTTCGACGTCGTCGTCGTTATTTTAAGTCACGCGGGGACCTCTCAGCTCGGAAACGACATCATGGTAACTGTCATCTCCTGGTATGTCGTTGATTCGATATCTGTTGTTGTTAATTTGAAATTTTTCCTGAAACCTCTCAGCATTAATATGGGGGATTACGGGAATCGTGATGTACATGCGCCACCACAGCCAGTGACTAGTGTGGGACTCACAAACCCACTAACACCCGCCAGGGAGCGGTAACTGCTAGGCATCGCTTCGTACCCATGGGAGTGGCCAGTTTGCCTCTCCTCCCTACTCCAGCCTTCTTACAGTCGCCCTAGCCCGCTTTGGTGCGGGGCGGCGACTTCAAGAAGGCCGTTGGTACCTTCCGCAGCCCGCCTGTGGGTGCGTCGAGAGTCATAATCTGGGGAATCCTTTGCTGTATTTGCCTAACCTGGTCCGCCTGCCTATCACCCACCCGCCTCCCGTCTACAGATTCCCCCTCTCGACCGGAGCCTGAGTGGACGCTAAGACGAGCTCTCCTGGCAGTCTCTTTGACCACCTTCGTGGACATGATCGCATCAAAGTGGGCAGTACCTTCTTTCCAGGCCGCCGCAAAAGTCATCATATGGGTGACGAACTCGTTGACTGGTCGGCCTCGCACAGCGGCCGCCCCCGCGTCCCGCGCTTCCCGAAGGGCCCCACAATGCAGAACAGTGTGCTCTACATCATCCGGTTTCCCTGAGTCGCATAGTACGCAGGAGTCGACTTGAACTTTGTTAATCTAAACCATATACGTCTGGAACTGACCGTGGCCGGTCAGCACCTGGGACGCATAATAAGATAGCTCGCAGTGCCTGCAGTCGTACCATTGCCGTAGGTCCGGGATCAGACTTTTGGTCCAGCGACCCTTGATGACCCCTCCAGGAGCTGCTGCCCTCACCCATTCTTTCTGCCAAGAGTCCAAAGTAGCTAATCTAGCCCGTGTGGGGTCTAGATCACCGTCCAGCGCTCGTTCTGCTCGCTCCCCGGCCAGCAAATCCCATGGCAGCATCTTGGACACGACAAGTAGTGCCTCAGTCGACACGGTACGGAATGCGCGGCAGACCCTTATGGCCACCGGCCGTTGCACCGACCTCAGCTTTCTCCTTTTGCATGCCGTCCTAAGTGCCCTGTTTGCCCATGCCGGTGCTCCGTAAAGGGCGACGGATTCTCCAGCAGTTGCCAAAAGGCGGCGCTTTTCTTCTCCAACTCCTCCGACTCTTGGCATCAGGCGCGCCAGATTGCTGGCCACCTTTCGGGCCTTTGCTGACACGTGCTGTATGTGCGCTGCGCCACTCAGTCCCTTGTCGAGTATCACCCTGAGGTACTTTGCCTTTTTCCCAAAACAATTGGGTGACCTGCTACTTCGACCTGTATGTTTTTGGTAATTTTTCTGCCTGTTAGGTACAGCGCCTCAGTCTTGTGCGGTGCCAGTTTTAATGAATGGTCTTCCATCCAGTCTGTCACCATCAGCAAGGCCTCATTGGCGGCTGACTCTAGTGCTCCCGTACTACGGGCCGTGACCAGAAGGGCCAAGTCGTCGGCATAACCGACCATCTCGACACCCCTAGGCAGACCCTGCAGCTCGAGAACCCCGTCATAGGCGAGGTTCCACAGAACCGGTCCCAGAACCGATCCTTGCGGGACCCCTGCAGTAACTGCGTAGCTCTGATCGCCGGCCAGCAGGCCTCTCTCCGACAGATACGATGCTATGTTTCGACGAAGGTAGGGCGAGATGCCCTTGCGCTCCATCGCTTGCATTGCCACTTTCCAGCTCATCGAGTTAAAGGCGTTCTTGACGTCTAGGAGAATGAGCAGCACAAAGTCCCGTGTTTTGGGGGTCTTCGTTAGCTGCTCACCTGCCCGTCTCAGTACTCTTGCCAGGGCGTCGAACGTGGACCGTCCCCTTCCGAAAGCCATACTGTGCTTCTGATAGAGCCCCTTTGGCTTCGATCTCGGCGTTGAGCCGGTCAACCAGTACGTTCTCCAAGATCTTACCCATAGTGTCGAGAAGACATATGGGACGGTAGGCAGGCTCTCCTGCAGGGGCATTCCCTCCCCCTTTCGGGATCAGGACCAGGTTAGCCTTCTTCCACAGCCTCGGAAAACGCCCCTCTCTGAGAAATCTGTTGGCCAGGGTCTGAAAGACTTTTGGCCAGGGTCTGAAAGACTTTTGGCCAGCGCTTCACTAGCAGCCTCGCCGCTCCAGGGGGAACTCCGTCCGAGTCAGGTGCCTTTCCGGGTGTCAACCTTTTTCTTGCTCGCTCGACTTCATCTAACGTTACCTCCGGAATGTCTTCCGGGGCAACCAGAAACTCCTCCTCTCCTCTCCACGGATGGTCTGGAAAGAGATGGCGAACCGTCTTCTCCAGCACATCCGGTAGTAGTCTTGGAGGTGATTTCCAGAGCTTGGCCGAGACGATCCGGTAGGGCCGACCCCAAACGTCTCTTGCCACCTCTTCTATCAAAAATTCGACTTGTACTAATACGATTCGAATTGTTCTAATACGACTATTAGTTAGCTATTAATTAATCCAACAAATATTTAATTGAATCAATGGTAGCCTTTATGTCGAAGAACACAATGTCGTCGTCGTTGTCTTAAGACACGCAGTGACCTCTCAGCTCGGAAACGACATCATGGTGACGACTGTCATCTACTGGAATGTCGCCGATTCAATCTCTGTTGTTGTTAATCGAATCTTATTAATACGACTATCAGTTCGCTATTAATTAACTCAATAATTAATTAATTTGAAGTAATAGTGGTTTTTGTGTCGAAGAACACAATGTCGTCGTCGTTGTCGTTGTCTTAAGACATGCGATGACCTCTCAGCTCGGAAACGACATCATAGTGACTGTCATCTACTGGCATGTCGCCGATTCAATCTCTGTTGTTGTTGATCGAATTGTACTTATGCGACTATCAGTCCGCTCTTAATTATGTAATTAGAAGCTTATATGTACGTGAACTGTACACACTCTGACCAGAGAACTTAGTCTATTGAACTTAGACTAGCCAAGTACGTAAGGAATGAAGACAGGATCGCCTGCTGTCACCTGTAGAGTGGCTTGCTGACTCTCTGTGTCAGCTGTATTTATGGTTTCTTAGATTGTTCTCGAATGTGGTAGAATCGATTCGGTCCGAGTAGACGTTTCTATCGAATCGTCTGTACGCTTCTCGTACCTTCTCGTGCTTACTCTTTCCACTGCACGTCCGCCAGCACGTGGCGCCGAGCCGACAGCCGTGTGTCTACCTAAACATGCCTAGACACAACAGTGTAGCGTCGAGGCGACAGCTGTGTCTACCTGAATATGCCTAGACACAACAGAAGCAATGGTAGTCTTTATGTCGAAGAACACAATGTCGTCGCCGTCGTCGTTGTTTTAAGACACGCGGTTACCTCTCAGCTCGGCATCATGGTGATCGTCGTCGCCAATTCGATCCCTGTTACTGTTGACCGATGATTCGACCAAGACGACCCCTAATTCACTATAAAATAATTATTTAGTTCATAAAAAAGATGCAGTAGTTCATGGTGGAGGACCACAATGTCGTCGTTGTATTAACACACGTGGTGACCTCTCGACTCGAAAACGACACCATGCTTACTGTCATCTACCTGCTCATTGAAAATAGATAATAAACCACGCCATTGCTTAGAGTCAGCGGTCATGCTACTGCTAAGTCAGCACGTAATCCTGTTGGGGAAACCTTAGATATCTCAACATGCCCGACCCTCGGTGCATTGAAGACGCATGCTACACGCCGACTCCAAGCTCGTAGGGGAGGACAGCCTAGCTCAGAAACACTGTTGTGACAAAACAAACTGGATGCAAGAGATTGACAGGAAGTCTAGACAGGAAGAGAACTACGGAGGAAAAAGCAGAAAAAAGACGCGGAACAAGAATGAGCGACAATACGGTACTGAACACAAACATGCAAAGCCATGTGTCTGTTTGCTTGACAGTGGGTGTGTGGGTGGTGAGCTATGACAAACAACCAGCTTTGGTGGCGGACCAGGAAGGTGCCACTGTCACACCAACTGCGGTATGCCAACGCCCCACCGAAACAACGGCAGAATCACTATTTGGCGTCGCGCGACAGCAAATGCACGACCACGTACAACACCATTCACCCGTAGTTGCTACGGGTGGATCCGTGTTCGAAGAAACGTATGAAAATACCTATTGCCACGCCCGCTATTAAGTAGAAATATCTGCGTATCCTGCTATTCGCTGAAAGGTTGAGTCGCCGACCATCCCCACCTATTCGTTCCGTAGACAATGATAATATACATATATATATATATATATATATATATATATATATATATACATATATGTATATATATATTTATATACTTCATGCACTGCATTGAGCATTCGCCAGTGCCAGCCGCAATATCTGATTTAGTTCATTGCAGAAGGTTAATTTAATTTAAGGGACTAATCGAGGAATATCCCCCGGCAATTTCCGGACTTATTTCAATATCAGCCCTGCAAAAAGTGTTGTCCTTGCTTCTTTCTTGCACGCCTGCATAGATTTTGCGTCTTGGCTGCGGAACAGAGGCTTGTTCCACACCGTGACCAGTGAAAGTCTACGCCTCTATGGTGCAAATTCAGCACGACGGCCCGCAGTGGCTAAACGGCGATTTCTACGAGCCTTAATGTTTCTGCTTGACACCGTAACAAGTCGAGCCCGGTGACGTGGTGGATTGAGTCTCCGCCTCGCAACCGGAGGAGACACATAGGTGCGCGGGTTCGAGCCCCACCGTTGCACATTTGTATTTATCGGGGTCCGTCTATGAAGCAATGCGAAAAGCAGTACCATGGACGTTAAATCTTGGCTGAGAGTCAGCCCAGAAAGTATTTTTTGACACCGTAACAAGAGACAAGTCAAGCATTTCGCTCGTTAAAAGCCTTCCAATAGACCACTTATAGGCTTGCGCCGGCGTGGTATATATATATATATATATATATATATATATATAAATGTACAGTGTACTAGTAGCCATAGTGGTTGTTGTAAATGTCTCAATGTTAGTTGGTCCGACCGCGTTTGTTGGAGCGGTCAGGTATTTAAGAGCTGCCCTACCTTAGGGTCGTGTCTTGCTCATGAGAGGCAGACCACGCGGCCTAACGAGGAAAACGAGGATGTCGATGTCTTTTGAGTGGGCTGAAAGAAGCGTGTTAGCCGTTAAGACCCACTCTGAAACTCTTCTCGTAAAAATAAATACAGTTTAAGTGTATACCATTGGCGCCCAACGTGGGGCACGAATTATGTCACAGATGACTACCGGCGAATGAACACACGCCAAGCGGAGTGACGACGATATGTATACTAGTACTGTATTTATTTTCACGGAAACAGTTTCAGAATGGGTCTGGATGGTCTCCGTCCCGTAGGGGACGGAAGATAGTCTAGAATTAAAAACAATTAATATTCGATATTTCCAATATCTTCATGAGAACACGCAGACTTAAGGGTAACTAGTTGTGCTTTTTGGCACATTAAGACTTAGACCAATCGCGATAAGAATACCGCCAATATTCTATGTAGGGGCTCATTGATGTCATGTGCATCACCGTAAATTGTTGTATCTTTCAAGACTTGAAACAACACTCTCGTATCCCGGCTAAAGCAATAGCTCCCTCTCTCGTTCGCTTTTTGCGGGGAAGTCTTTCGGACAACTTCGTCCCGACGGCCTCAGGGACAACGTTGAGCACAAAGCAAAACTATCTTCGTTGTGCTTGTACAAACTCTACGGCCGACAATGTGATTTATTTATTTAGTTTTAAATAGATACTATCAGAAGCATTTATTTTCCGTATGTGATTACGTATGTGATTTATATTGCCTCCAACAATGCGAAATAATGCAGTTCTGTTGATTTGACTGTTGGAACCGTGATAAATATACATATATAGGTGAATGTGTATTTTCCCTCTACAGCGCAATATATAAACTAATCATCGGCTGATAATGTAGCTAAGTACAAAGCAAAAAGAGCCAATAATAATAAAGCATGTCTGCTCTAGAAGCAAACCGTTTCACCGTTTTATCATTCGGGCCTCTGTGCCGTAGTAACTTAAGAAACATTTCATGGCGTATCTTTAGCAGCTGGTATGCACCCCCTACCCTAGCGGACTAAATATACCGGACGCTGTTCTAGCTACTGATGATTCAGTTGACAAAATTTCGGTATCGACCGCACCGATTGCCTCTGATCATAGAATGGTCAAGCTCAGTACCATATCTTGCGGTCCGTCCACGCCTGAGACGCGTGCTGACTGGTGGGTCTATGACAAAGGTAACAGCGAAGGTATGATCTAATCTCTGATTGCGACTGATTGGACTAATTTTTTCGCCGCCTGTCCTTACGTAGATAGTATGTACAACAAGTTTGTGAGCTACAGACATTTCATGTCTGACATATTTGTACCTCGGAGAGCTTTGAATGCCGAGAGTAGACTGAGCTTCGATATTCAAATGACTACCCGACAGTGAGCAGCGCCACACCGGAGCAAGGGTCTGCGTTGCGGAGTATGCTCCATAGGAAACGCATCATTGAGGAGAGCAGTGTAACCGAGCAAGGTGGCTTAGTGGCAAAGCCTTTGCCTTGCATTCGGGAGGACTGGGTTCGAGACCCAGACCGGGCACTCTTGAATTGGTTTGCGTGGTTTCCAATTTAGACAAGGTAAATGCCGGAGTGTAGTAAACTTAGCCATGACATGAAAAATCCGTACACGGGCAATTGCCTTACGGGAAATCTTAAAAAAAAAAATCAGTTTGCCGCCCCCAACGCTGTCCACAGGTGTGTTCAAAAACGTATGAAAATTAAGATCAGGCTGATCTCAGCTAAGTGACCAGACGATTTACTACTACTGATGGCTCCGAGAAAGCTGAAATTCTCAGAAATGTGTTTGCCGGTACCTACCTAACGTACGCCGAGCTGCAACCGAGAAACACTCATCCCGCTCTTCCCTTACATGAGCCCTTCAGTGTGCAGGTGGTATATAACGTCGACTCTTCTCCAGAGAACCTTGAACGCCATCTGCGCGGATTGCGGAGTTGGCCATCCGCGACGGTATTCCGGCCATCGTTTATTAAAAGTGTGGCTATGATGTATGTGTGCTACTTTCGATTATCATCTGCCGCTACCTAGAAGAGGAAACCGTGCCTAATCTATGTAAATATGTGATCGTCTGCCCTGTGCATAAGCGCGGCGATAAAAGCGACCCTATTAATAAACGATTCGTCTTGCTGACCTCTTTGCTTTGCAAGCTCTTTGAGAAGGTCATAGTAGAGGAGATCTAAAAAAATACCTTCTGGGCTGACTCTTAGCCAAGATTTAACGTCCATAGGACTGCCTTTCGCATTGCTTCATAGACGGATCTCCATAAACACACATGTGCAACGGTAGGGCTCAAACCCGCGCATTTATGTGTCTTCTCCGGTTGCGAGGCGCAGACGAAGGAACCACGCCACCGGGCTTGACAGTAGAGGAGATCTACATGCAATGCAACGCAAATGCACAAGGTCTAATTTCAAGAGAACAATTTGCATATCGTCCCCCTCATTCTGCCTTTTTACAGTTACTAGAGACTCAAAATAAATGGGCCCTCTTCAGAAATGATGGAAGACCGTTTGACTGCGTTTATTTTGACTTTAAATCTGCATTTGAGAATACCACACACTCTAAGCTACGCAATATCCTTCTGCAATATAAAGTAGGTAACCGAATAGTTGATTAAATGAAGGCTTTTTAAGTGATAGACTATTTCATGGTGAGAGTATACGACTGTCTGTCATCTACGGCTCAGGTTACCTCGGGCTGTTCGCAGGGTACCGTTATCAGCCTTTTAATATGTATACCGACTCATTGAGCATACAATACCTCAAGTTATTCATGTTAAAATGTATACTGATGATGTCAAAATGTATTTACCCGTAGACAGTGGACGCAGCATAGTAACTCTCCAAGGAACCCCAGAAACAAATTTATGGAGTAGGCCTCGATCTCGAACTATCTAATAATAATTATGCTGTACTACACTTTGTACACAATAATCCTGCACACAGATACACGCTAGACTCTGAGGAACTTATCGTTAACAAGGCGGTCAAAGGTTTGGGAAAACTGGCATCCGACACCTTGAACTATACAACTTATATACTTGAGGTGGTAGCGGCTGCTACATAGAGAGTGAAGTGGATATTGCGCTCGTTTGTGATTAAAGATGCTTCCCTGTATGTCAGACTGTACAATAAATATGTTCTCCCGGTCGTTTTATACGCTTAACCAGTATGGCATCTAGGAATGATGAGAAGATTCTGGCTAAAATACACAAAAAGTTCATAACTCTACCGCTGCAACATTGGCAGGAATAATGTAGAACGCATGGACATAGATGTTATATTAAAACAGATTGACAGTTCGCCAGCACGTGTACGCAGCCTGATAGATGCAATAAGTTCTTTGAAATTATGACGACGACGATAACTCGCTCTGGTATGAACATTCAGGCTAAACCTGTAGCCAGGAATGATATCGTTGATGGAATATTCGCGTGGCGCACAACCCGCAAGGACAATTTTGTAAAGCCAAACACCTAAATTGCCAAAGTGTCAAAAAAAATTGCAAGTGAACAGACGGGTACTCTGCAGACTTACCTGGCATGGCTACCACCAATATATATGCCTAAAAGGGTATTGCTTTGAAATTGAATATTGTGTATGTAAATATTGTGGCACATGTAATATTTTGAATGATGCCACACACTGTAATGCAAGGAAATAGAAGCTGGTTCAATGCATGCAGTAGTGAAAGATGTTATTAGCCGATATGAATTTTAGGTAGCATCTACCAATTTCTGGTGAAATAAACCTGTGTAGATAAATTGCCAAAGGCGCATTTGATCCTCAATAAAGCTCACCCCCCCCCTACCAAAGGGTGTGTAAATATTGCATCGAATTAAATGCTTGGGCCGCAGAAACACTCCAACAGCAGCGTCACTGCCGTCAGCCAATGAACTCGGTCATATCACCGCCAAGTGCAAGAGTCCGTTGAACGTGCCGGGCGGAACTTTTAATGGCACCTTGAGTGTAGCGTTGCCTAGATTAAAAATCATTGACTTGGCTCCAGTTACAAGTGCACCAGGTTCAGTGAGAATGGGAACGCCAAGGGACCGCGCTGTAAGAACTCGTAAAGGCTAGAATCCACCGGCGACTCAGGCGATTTTCCTCTGCTAAATGTGCTCGCCATAATTCATCTTAATTTCCACTTATTTTTTGGACGATAGTAAACAAGACGTCTCGTCGTTTTTCTACTTGTCGACCTCAGCTCAATAAAATACCGTTTTCATGTTTTGATTTAACATATAAGTTCATTAATTTTCAATTTTTTATATGTTTTTTTGTCTTTTGATCTCTAAGGACTTTTGAGTTTATACATTGTTTATTATATAACAAATATTTTTTATCTGTCTTGGAACAGGTTGTCGTCCATTTTTGCAAACGTTAATCGCACACTTTCCGTCTATTTTCCAGTTACTCATTCCGTTATGAATCCACTGTTTTCTGCGGTAGTGGTGCTTGCCTTTTGACAAGAAAGCTTTTGTCATAATGGTTTGATTGATTGATTGATTTATTGTTCGCTTGGCATGTACACCTAAATACACATGTCACCCTTGTATATCAGGGGCGCTTAGAGCGGCAGCATATGTATTACCAACGCATTCATATAATCCATGTCTACTTCAATACCTACTAAGTATTTGCTTTCCATTGTGATATCCTCTTGTATCTCTCTTTGTAATATCGACTAGGTCCTTTCTAACATTTGGTCCTAGAGCTAGGGCCTCCGATATGTCTATACCTCTGCCCCCCCTAAGGCGTATACATTATTTAATAATATGTTCGATTGACTCATTCTCTAGCCCACATGCTCGACATTCTGTACTTTGCTTCTCCTTATATTTAGTTCTATGTATCCTTGTATCCAACATCCCTTCCCTGGCATCTGCCAATAGCCCACTCGCTCTTGAATTCTCGTATACCATTCTACCCCGCCCCTTTCCCGCTTTCATTTTAGCAATCTCAACTTCCTTGCACGAAATAGCATCTCTAGTTATTATCCCAACTCCCCCAAACCTGTTTTCCCATTGTCCGTATTTCGATTGGTACCATACCAATTGTATCACATTAAACCCGGCGGCACTTCCATCTCACACAAATGCGTTTCCGTTACTATCATGATATTGACAGACCTTATTTAGTAACTTATATAGTTAACATAGCAATCCGTTCAAAAGGAACATTGCTTCTACGCTTTCCTTTTGCCCTGCTTCCTCTTTTGGATCTTACGTCAACCTTTATCTCCTCCTCTGTATGCCACAGATGGCCAACCGTCTGATGACCTCCAATGCCATTTTAATCTCCACTGCTCCTATGTGTTTCCCCTCCCTCGGGAAGTAGCTCCCGTTGTCATGATTCCCCCTGTACCTGTTGGGCCACTCTTCCCTGTATCCATAGTGTCCCTCCTCTCTCTTTTGTCCCTGTATCTGTTGTACCATCCTGTGTGTCTGTGTCTGTACCCTACCGTTCCCCCTCGTTTAAATGCACATACCGCGTGCCTGAAAAATTTGCGCTGCCCCGATTTTGCTGCTTCCAAGTCTGCGTCCCTCTACCGTATTCCGTTCCCGTATGTCCTACTTGCGCATTGATTACTTTAATTATTATAGGCCTAACATTGTGCCAATCGCACGCCCTCTTGCCAATTGGCCGTGCCGCTGTTAGTACGGCACCTACCGCCCCGTAGTGCACTCCATCAGAGGCCATGGCCATTGGCGTATTGGCGTTTAGTATTGGCGTTATGAGGCTCTACTTTCCGAAACGCATCACCTTACGCCTCCAATCCAGACGGATAGCAACAGTTAATCTGTATATTGGCAGTATCTGATTACTGGGAGTATTCATGTATCAATTTGGTTTACCGAAACCTACTGTGCACATGCTATTCTTCAGTAGCGAACATTGTGGAGATAATTTAATAGCATGAAGGGTATTATCATGACTGTTTCGAATAAAGAGGACTAATTTCGAATAGTTATAGAGCTGTAATTTAAGTTGCAGAATTATACTAATTTACTGCTTGTTTGTAAGTCAGACAAAAGTACGGTGAGTATTATTCACAAGGGTAAATGGCGCTGTAGAGTGCGATCTGCCTTTTTATCACTTGAGCGCTTATATCACTTTCTTTACGTAATAATTTACCCTAATGTTTTCAAAACAAAAGCTGTTATCAAGGTACGTGGATTGCACTTTCTTAAATTGTATATACATATTCCAGAAGACGGTAAAGACTGTGAAGACCGTAAATCATCTGCAGATATTACAGTGCGGGTAGGTGAAAGTTCACGTGCGTGCCTGTTGGTACGTGCTGCGAATACCATAAAACCTTCTTCGCGAACAGTAGGAAGCAGTGTAAATATATATATATATATATATATATATATAGTTTTTTCTGTTTAGCCTGCCTGTATCAACTGTACCATTTTAAATTTAATTTACGAGAACATAGATGTATATATATAGCCCTTGTATTTTGCTGGGTGGGACCATGTTGATTGAATCGACTCCTTGGCGCGCCCGCATCGGATGAACAAGGGTGGTTATTATTAGTAAGAAATGCTTTATTTAAAAGCAGATTCCCTACAGCTCTACACATTAATCGTTTCTCATATTTTCTTATTCTTTACTTTGTCGTCTAGTTCCAGTTTTGAGAGGTGGGCGAACGCGGCCAGCAGATATATATATATATATATATACAGAACACTTGAGGGTTCTAAACATTTTAACATAAAGGACAAAGAAGAATGGGTACGGTCAAAATTCGAGTTTTATTAGAACGTATCTTGCATACAGTTATGTCTGAAAGATGCCAGGAAGGCGACCGCCTCGGGACTTCTCGGCATTGTCTACATAAGATACACCATTTTTGATGAATCTTTGGTATAACTTTAGCGTTATTTTTAAAATTTCCTGCCGATTATTTTCCGTCACCTAATCGATAATAGCGGGCTTACTGGCGAACACCTTGATCTTTGAAATTCCCACAGAAAGAGTTCAAGGGCGTCCGGTGGTTGCTTAACGAGGTGGCCACGGAACATCCGCTTTGTGGGAGATCACGCACCCACCAAACTTTCTTTTCTATCAAACAAATGCTCATAGTACAGTTCAATAAACTACATTCTCTAAGCGATATCCACGGCGAAATAATATAGAACGACGATGTTTTAGATGACGATGCCGTCAGCACCGCCATTTCGGTATGGCGGCAAAACTCAAAACAAGCCTTCGCGGCTATATATATATATATATATATATATATATATATATATATATATATATATATATATATATATATAGTAAAAGTTTATTTTCCGTATAATACATTAGGTATATGTTACACACATCAACTAGCTAAGCCAATGTGCATTGTGACTGTCACGTGTCCGTTTCGATGAGACCAGGGCGAGACCACTTCAGGAGTGTACCCCGAACGGAGGCAGCGTTTCCACGTTGTATGTCAAGATCCAGGCGTTGTTTAAAAAAGGACGATGACCTGTTATCACCGGATGACAGGTTTAACAAGGTCCCAATATTGCGGATCAGCTGCTTGGTCCGAACGCCAGGGGCACCTAGGGTTTCAAACGCGAGAGGGCAAAATTCATGGGGATAGCCGATTGATGAGTATTTTCTCAACTTGTTAGTCTCCGCAAGGTGGGCTGCATAACCAGCTTCGGATGCGCCGCCACCGACCATAGAAGGAGCTAAGGAGTCGGTAACGGTTGCATCCCAAACTAGCATTTTGCCTCGCTCGAATGGTGTGAGTGTCATACCATCTGGACGTTTGCCGTCCTCCGCGCAGAGACCTGGGGGTTCAAGAATGCACGGACGACCGCACGACCTAAGGGCTTTGCTAAAGGTCTCATTAATAGCGGCATGTCTCGAGCGTCGTCCTGCACTAATAATGCACGATAGTCCGTGATGTCCCAGTTTATCGACGGGGTGACCACATTGGCACCGATGAGGGCTAACTATATCTGCCCCTAGTCGTAAGCCTACTGCTATGCGAATCGACTCGTCATCAAGAAGGGTACCTATGGGGGCACTGGGAAGCGCGTGTAACCAGGCCCCTGAATCCTTGGCGGATACGGCGTTTAAGCGAGCTCTGGCTGTGTCGTCGGCAGCTTCGTTAAAGAGGCGTCGTTGTACCTCGTCGTGCAGAGGGGAACTCCAGTCACGCTGGGACAGTACGTTTTCAGGCCTACCCCCACAGCGCGCCTCAAGGTTCTCTTGAAGATGGGCTAAGCGGTTTCTAAACTGGTCGACTCCCGCTGAATCTAAAAGAGGGGTTGCCCTGTTTTGCGCGCTTAGCATTGACGAGACTATAGCCGGCCCGGCCAGGGTCAGTAAATTTGGTACCCCGAGGCCCCCTTTTGAAATGGGTAGCAATGCCTGTTCTCGCGCGCTAGGCGGTAGAGATGTATTCAGCAAGGATTCCAGGGTGGACAGTGTCAAGTCGTTGAGCCTTTGCAACTCGTCGGATCGATTTGATAAATCGGCCCCTCGAAGGAGGTGGATTAGTCTTGAGGACGAAAAGGAGGACCTGAGTAAGAAAAGTCCCCGATGAGCTCCCAGAAGAGGAAGGCGAGCGGCGGCGTTTTCCAGTTTCAATCTCCAACGCTCGATTGCTGCTGGGAGCCTCTCGGGGCAAATTGGCACACCCAGTAGCTCCAGATCGTCCTTGACGGTTAGCTTGCAGCCAGGCAGGAGGTTTCGGAGTGACTGTACTTCGGGGGCCTCAAGGGTAGGGCCAAAGAGGCATATCTCGCATTTGGCCGGATTTAACTCCAGCCCGGATGTAACACTGAAATCCAGGACCCGTTGAATATCTTCGGCTACTGTGCAAACGTTTCCTCCTAATAAACCATCGTCAATATATATATATATATATATATATATATATATATATATAGTATATATATATATATATATATATATATATATATATATATATATATATATATATATATATATATGTATATATATTTATATATATTATATATATTATATATATATATATATATATATATATATATATATATATTAGTCTTATCGGGGGACAAACATAAATTCGTACCTTTTTTCGTAAGACATCTGTTTCACTTTTTGTGACTACGGATCCATCATAATGTCTCTTGCTATTCGTCTTTCTACGTTGGAACTATCTAAGCCATTTTAAGACTTTCCGATTGTAATGAAATGACATTATCTGCTTTGCTTGGCAATGTAGATCAATGTGTAGTATATTGCAACCACTTTCGCGCACGGACAACGACTGAGCTATTTTTCAAGAAATAATATTGCATACAGTTTGTATTAAACTGCGTCCGTTTAGCGAGCTGTTCAATAACGGACACCTATTAGTTCTACAGATGCTTTACTTGCAGCTGTGCATGGTGCTCCCGATCCGGTAAAAAAATGATGGAAAAAGCAACATTAAACAAACCCAACAGTTGTATCTAACTACAAATAATAACTACAGCAAGTTCGACTAGCGTGGTTATTGTTGTGAATCAGTTAGCCCTAAATGTCACTGATGGTCACTGACCCTGCTTGCATAAATTGGTTAGTTTTACTACGTTAATTGCTTTTTGACGGTAGAACGTTACTCGCCAGTATTCGTTTGTTAATAGCTTTTGGAAGGTAGAAAAAAAACATGATGTATACTTACCTCTTAATGGGTGCCTACGGTGCTGTTCTGCTGCAGCGAAAGCAAATCGAATCTCCACGGACGCGCATGATGTACTGGCTAAAGCTTCCGGTGCAGTTGGTATACATTTACTATTACGTGCAGACGTGCTACTCCTCATTCAGAGCAGGCACATACGCTCGCCCAGTAAGACATATCGGTATACCATGCCTCTAGGCCAATCGGAACAGCAAAAAATCAAAGTTAAGGCCAAAAATGAATATTCGAATCCGTCATCTATCGGGCTGTCATGGACTTTGTCTGCGCCTCCTGTGCCTGCTGCGATTAGCATCGTAATCGTGCGCTCATCAACATCGAGAAAGACGCACAAACCACTATCGAATATCGGGCTTTCACTCTTCGATAATTTATAATGATGGAACGTCATGATGGAATGCCATCGCTGTCGACTGTGGCTTTCTATGCAGCGTTCCGATCGTTCCGCGGCTGGCGAAACATACGCAACTGCCAGGACAGGTGGGTACTATTGGAATCCAGGGTACTTGCACCTGTGTGTATGTATGCTGCCGTATGAAGTGTGACACACCTCATGGGTAACGAATGTCACAATTCCGCCCAACAAACATGTACATCACGAGTTCATCACACCTATCGTTGTTGTTGTTGTCATCACTGTTTTTGTTTCATTTAGCCAGTGTGAATATGGCCATAAAGGGCCATCGTCCACGAACAATGGGTGATTGACGAAACCA
Source organism: Dermanyssus gallinae (assembly GCA_003439945.1). Lineage (NCBI taxonomy): Eukaryota > Metazoa > Arthropoda > Arachnida > Mesostigmata > Dermanyssidae > Dermanyssus > Dermanyssus gallinae. The sequence goes on from QVRM01001464.1 coordinate 56,342, forward strand.
CTGACCTCGCGAAGCACCTCCATCTTAATTAGACACTTTCGCTGCTTCGAGAAATAGCGTCGCCAATTGCTCTTCCCTGTTGCCTTCCTACCTAGCTACGTAGTGCTTGATATGCATGATCGAAGACAATTTCCGTTGAAAAATTTTGCCGACAAAGAATAGCTCCAGATTGAGTGGAAACGGGCAAACGAATTGTTGAATAAATTAATACATTGACTATGTGTGGGCATGCTCGTTGGGTGCCCCCCTGTGGCGTCAGATAGACACAACCCGCCTCAACAAAGGCTAGAACACTAGCGCAGCCACGCTTGATTTGCGCGGTTTAATGTTGTTTTAATTAAAAAAACGATTTACGGTTCGGATCCTGCCCTCTTCTTACTAAACGTCGTTTGCTGTCATTGTAATGGCCGTCGGGCTTGTCTTCGATCTTGCTTCACCACCAGCATTATTTACCATTAGTAGTAATTTTTTAATTATTTATTAGTTATTATTTTAGCAGCAACAAAATCATCAATATTTATTGATTTACGTACTTGTATAGTGTACACTTGTTGCTTATACTGTTAGTATTAACTTGCAAATCTTAGCACAGGTCGTTTTGTAGAGATAGGATGAGTGATATGTCGTTCCAATATCGAGCTGCTCACCAACGACTTCGTCTGGCGTAATGCATAGAAGGAGTCACCAGCCATCTCCCGCTATCTCTCCAAACCGTTCCGTCGACCTAATCATCATAACTATTTTATCACCATCATCTTCACCACAATCAGTATCATCGTCATCATCATAATTATTATGACCGTAATCGTCATTAGCTATATTATCGTCATGATAGTCATTAGTTAATTAGCTACGTAGTATAGCTACGTACTGCCTTGAACAAGCGGGGGTCACCTGTCAACCTGCACCAGTCTTCGGTGGAGCTGGTGGTAGTGGTGGTGTTGGTGCAGATGGCTGTGTGGAAATGCTACATAAAATATAGTATAATACATATACACAGTACATGCATCATCACTTCAGTCCCTCGTATCTGTTACGATGAGCGCGTATGTACCCGCGTACAGTAAGTGCTAGTGTTAAAAATATAGCCGTAATAGTACTTATAAGGATTGTCGCCGTCGTAGTAGTAGAAGTAGTAGTAGTAGTAGTAGTGTTAGTAGCCCGGTGGCGTAGTGGATTGAGTCTCCGCCTCGCAACCGGAGGAGACACATAGCAGGTGCGCGGGTTCGAACCCCACCGTTGCACATTTGTATTTATAGGGGTCCGTCTATGAAGCAATGTGAAAAACAGTTCCGTGGACGTTAAATCTTGGCTGAGGGTCAGCCCGAAAACTTTATTTATAGTAGTTGTAGTAGCAGTAATACTTATAACAGGAGAAATGGTAACAGCTGAGGCAGTGGGTGACAACAACAGCAGTGACAAGAACAACAACAACCACTAAGGATTTTTTCCACCGATAGCGGGCTCGATCGAAGTTGGAGAACGCAATTTTGCTTTTGCTTCTTCGACAACTACCACGAAGTTATTATTATTATTATTATTATTATTATTATTATTATTATTATTATTTTTATTATCATCATCATCATGATTGCGCTATGGCGACTGCTGTTGCCAAGCGCCATTATTATCAACAACAACAACAACGATGACGGCGGCGCTATCTGCTCAATCGGTCAACCGCATTTGCCGTTATTTAGCTGCCGGCGGATTCGACCACGATTGCGAGTCGGCCGCACGGGCGTCCGGGCGACCAATAGACCTACAGACAGACAGACACCCAGACCGATCAACCGACAGACCACGGCATTCTCCGAAGTCAGCGGGCATCAACGTAGTGGACTTCGGCCTGCTGCCGTTGCTGTTGTTGTTGTTGTTGTTACTGCTGCTGATGTTGTTGTTGTTGTTGTTGCTGTTGTTGTTGTTGTTATTGTTGTCGTTGTTGTTGTTGCAGCATCCGCCGTCATCGTCGTCGTCCCGTTCTCCTTCGACTTCACCGTCGTCTTCTACTTATTTTTCTCCTTCTGCTTTTTATTTCTTTTTTTTTCTTCTATCGATTCGTAGTAGACAGTCAGTCAGTCGTTCGTGGTGCAAGTGCAAGTGTACAGCAAACATATTCATACACATATACACACAGTTATACACACACATACCTACTACATACCATCGATATACACACACACACACACACAACCACAAACACTCACAAACACATATACATCTACATACCATATATGTATGTGCATAAACTCACACTCATACAGGGGCGCGCGCACCACACACACACAACTCCATCCAGACATAACAGGTTCGTGCGCCGCTCGCCGATCTACTGGCTGGCTGGCTGTATCCGCTAACGTAGCTGTAACGTACGAGCGCAGTTGTCCGTCGTCCGTCGTCCGTCATCGGTCGGCTGAAGCAGTGAGGACCAGGCTGCTGAAGTCGACCGACCGACCTACCAACCGTTGCTGCTGCTGAAGCTGCTGCTGCTGCTGCTGAAGCTCAATACGACGAGGTGGTCGCCGAAGTACCAGCAGAAATCGGCCAGCAGCACCGTTGGCAACCGTTGTCACCAAGCAGCAACAGCAACAGCAGCAGCCGAAGATTTGCAGCCGTTGACTAAGCGCAGACCGGTACAGCCGATTGTTGGTGCTGCTGCTGCTGCTGATGGTAATGATGATGATGATGATGTTGATAATGAACTGCCTAGAACGAAGGCTAACTACCGCTACTTGTTTTTAATACTACGACCACTACTACTAATACTAGTACTACAGCTATTGCTGCTGCTGCTACTACTACTACCACGTAGACTTCTTTTTCTGCCGATGCCAGACAGACAGGACTATTTTTGCCACATAGTCAATAATTGGTTTTTGAACACAAACAATTATTATTATTATTATTATTATTATTATTATTATACGATATAACTTGTCTCCAGTTCTTGGTACTTGCGTTTTTTCCCATTATCTGCGCGCTCGACAACCCATCCCGCTTCTAGTGAACTGTGGCGTATATACGAAGGAGCCACTGTACAGGAAACTGTAGCATCCCATACCAAGCATCTGCCGTTAGCCCATAGCGGGATTGTTACACCGTCTGGTCTTTTGTCGTCATGAAGTCCTAATCTGGGCTCGAGCGTGCTTGGTATACCAGCTTTGCGTAAGGCTCTTCTTATAATTGCATTGATTTCAGCGTGTCTAGAAACTCTACCATGGCTTTTGATGCAGCTAAGAGGGTGAAGTCCATCCTCAGTTACTGTGGTACCACATGCGCGGCAACTGTAGGGGTTGCAAACCGGGGCACCTATTCGAAGAGCTGTTACCATGCGGAATGAGGTGTTGTCCAGCATGGTACCCAGCTGCGGGGAAGGGAGACACTTTAGAAAGCCTCCACTAAATGTGTCCCGTGCTGCCAGAAAGACAGCTTTTTCCACTGGAGATTGGAGGCTGTCTAACAGCTGATAATAGCTGCAGCACTGCATCTGTAGGAGTCCAATGTATGTTGTGTGGGACGTTCTTGCCAGGAGCCTGGTCCAATTGCTTGTCTGGTTATTAGCTCTGCAGCGTCTTTGGCTCTTGTGATTCTTTGGCGGATGTCTGGTGCGACCAACGTTTTTGCGAGTTTACCAAATTCCAATAGAGACGCGGCATAGCACATGGGAGCCAGCTCCGCCGCTGATCTAATACCAAGTCCTCCTTCGGCAATTGGAAGAGTTGCTCTTTTCCAAGTGTTATCATGCAGGTCGACGTTTAATACCTCACCTAAAATGCTTCTTGCGGTATCGTCGTAAGCTAGAAGATCTTCGTGGCATTTAATAGCTGGTGAAGTGCGCAGAGTATAGTTAAGTTTTGGCGAGCCCAAGCTGTATCTCCAGATGCACAGAGCTGCTTGCGAATGCATCGCCGTTAAGCGAGAGCGAATTTGCTTCAGTCCAGAGCACTTGTCTTTAAGGGCCTTAGAAATCGATCGTAAGCTTATTGGGGCTCCCAGAAGCTCCAGCTCCTCTAAGTATCGTCTAAGTTATTATTATTATTATTTACAGGTATTAAAATTTCTAATATATTAATCGCATAATATTATACTCAATAATAATTCAATAATTGCCATAAGACTATATTCAATAACAGTTCTTATTTATTTAGCTGTTAAGTGATTACCAGCCGGTACAGGTTGAACTCCTTCTGCATGTATATATATATATATATATATATATATACAGTGATAGAGAAACTGTGATAGATATCATTCCGTGGAGTGTCCGGCGGTTCGATTTATAGCAGAACTATCAAAACGCAAGATTGACGACTGTCTTGAAACCTTTTGATGTTACATAAACACATTTACCCAGTCCATGTGTTAATAATAAATACTCATCAGTTTCTCTAGGCGTCTCCTCGTCGGAAGCGCATCAAGAATCATTCTCGTGTTGCCGCGCTGAACTTCAAATGCGATACGTTATTATTTTAGAGCTACGTTAGAAGCTCTGTGGATCGTTTCCTCCGTGCGACTCGTCAAAGACCTGACCGATTGTTCTACTTATGGCCATGACATTTTGTCTCCGACCGCCTGATAAACGGAAAAATGTTGTGTTCGTTTTTTAAGGCGTTTCGTAATGACGAGTCTTGTCGTTCTTCGCTTTGAACGCCGCCTACCGTGTTGGAGATCGCGGTATAGCTCACCGCATACGTATTTCGAAGCGACACGTCCCAGATCAGCAGTTTCTCTATGGCCCAGATCAGCAGTTTTTTTCTGAGACCCAGAGTGCCAGGGCTGTCTAGTCTAACGTTTTCATCTTCATACACAGATGTGTCGCCTGTCAAAGCCCACCTGTCTTAAAGCTCTAACAAGCACACCATTTACCTCGTTGTGGCAAAAACGTGAATGAGCGGCAAAAACATCAAGGGTTAGGCTGGGATTGCAAACGGTCCTAAACTCCGGGTTCAACAGTACGGTGCCAACATTGTCATCCGGCCGAACATTCAGACGAAGACCGCTCGTCTAACGGCTTTAACAAACACACCATTTACGTCGTTGTGACGTGCCTGCTTCATGCGTGCCGTAACCTTGCAGCTTGGCTTATGACCTTTTGCATCAGCTATGTTCGTGCCACAAGCACATGGGTAAGCAGAGGCGATAACCGCAAGACCTGAACTCTCCGACTTCGGCAGTACGCTGACCAAGATTGTCATCCGGTTGGACGTTCAGCTAAAGACCGTTCTCCGGGCACTTAGGTAAAACCAATCGGATCCGTCAGGCTTGCGTTTAGAGAGCCCTCGAGGCGGAACCTGGCTTGTGCCACAGATATTTTGTCCTACGCCGAAGCGCTTGTCTCTGTCGGCCCGAGCCTCCAAAATTTAGCTGCAGCTCCTAAACGGCTTCGTGCCTTGGTGAGCCTCTAACAAGTGGAGAGTTCTGTTTGAAGAGGTCGACATGAACAACCCCCTAGTAGGTGGACGTCGACGATACAAATCCAGATAGAGCAAGGCTGGAGTGGTTTCCGAGTCCGAGACAACGACTAAGCCACATGGGCGCTGATTAGGGGTTGACGAGCGTGTATCCGCGAGGGACGAGACGTCATATATGACTCGATCGGTGGAGAGAGAGCAAGTGTGACGATGAGCCGTCTAAAACAATTGACTGTACGTCTCACCGTACCTGGGTTGACGAGATATGGAGCCATGTTCCCAATTGGCAGGAGAAGGCGGTGAAAATAGCCGCAAAGAAAGCCTGCGCCAGGTATCGGAGCCCACTAAATACTGCTCCTACTAGTCCACTGCCTAGACAATCCCGAAGTACATGTACTAAGATCTCTTAATGTTTCTAAGCTATTCGTAAATCTTAGTGAATCCCTGTCGGGTGTCAAGATCCGAAGGAATTACGATGAAAGGGAAACTGATGATTCGCCTAGAAGACCCAGACCTAAAAATGGCGAAAAGGCTAAGCAATTTGTATGGTGTGAGAATACAGCAATGGTCAGATTCTGATCTGCATTCTGGGATCGAATCGATGGAATTAAGCCTTAGTTTACCAAGGACAATATTCGAGGTTGCTTTAAAAGGCGTTAACGTATATGCCATCGCGATACGGAATTGTAGGGGTGTCAAAAGAAGGATCATTGCATCAACTGGGGAGATGCTCACGCACCCAATGCACAAAGATGACGAGACAATACTCTGCAATCTCCTGCCGCCCATTGCAGGGGCACACCCGGCTGCTAAAGCAAACAACACAGTCTTTACGAAGTCTGTTGTAGACGGCATTGAAGATCCAGCCCTCCCAGAATTACCTGGAGCTTTTTTTTTATTGCAGTTCTACCTAAACAAAAGTTTTAAATGACCAGCCAACACTTACACAAAATCAGTGAATGCGGAGATGACAGCCCAACGACAGCTTCTACTCACTCTCAGACCCTATATGTTTGCACATAGTGTGATCATCGCAAATGAACCTCTAAAGGATTGAAATCCTACATCAATCGCTTCCACTCCTCGACTTCTCCTCGAAGTCCACCTATCGGTAATAACCCGGGACCGGATAATCACACATTTCAAAATTATTAAGAAGTGACTCTGGACCAAAAGAGTAAAGCATAAGGTGTCGTCAACTAGACTGCATTTAATACAGAGGATATACAGCACTTAAATAGCGAAAAAAGAGTGTACGTCAAGCGGAGATAACAACAATCCACAAGACTAAAGGAAAGCCATCCAAGCTATTATAGAAGTACTTTTCGGAGTAATTCACATGAGACGGGATGACGGGATGATGCTCTGGATGCTCCCGTCATGTGTGAAGGAACACCACAGGTCTTTCGCAAAAAACGAGAAGCCCTTGTAAGAACCCGCCCCCGTTTGACAACTTTGTACTCGCGGGCGGCCTTTTGTCTGTGGAGCCCGGTGGCGTTGTGGGTGTATTCATGTATTCATATATTCATGCGTACTCGTGTACCCGTGCACCTGGCGACCAAAGGAGAGACATAAGTGCACGGGTTCGAAACCCCTCGTTGCACAGTTGTATTTATGGGGTCCGCCTTAAGAAGCAATGCGAAGGCCGTCCCGAGGACGTTAAATGTTAGCTGCGGTCAGCCCGAAAAAAAGGCGGTCTTTTGACTCTAGAGGCACTGTATTGGTTCACCAAGATTTCACTACATGTTGCGAGCATCCCCGACCTTGAAACATACAGAAAGCCCTGCTGATTACGACGAGGCTAGTAGTGTTGCTATAGGCGATATGTTGATTATTAGTTTAGAGCGGAGCTTATGGGAAAGAGCAAGCTTTCCAGTAAATTCAGAGACTTTGGTATTCGAAGGATTACGAACCTTGCCGCAGCTGCGGCTTATTATATAGAGATATGCATATTATTTATAGAGATAAAAAGCAAACATAGAAGTACATCAGGACAACAATAATGTTGGCAGATGCGGACATTTTAAGCCAACTTGACTCCTGCCCTGCGGTGGCGTGATGGCATGCGTCTGCGCCTCGCGGCCGGAGGCCCGCGGACCACACATAGGTGCGCGGGTTCGAGCCCCACCGTTGCACATTTGTATTTATGGGGGTCCGTATTTGAAGCAATGCGCAAAGCAGTCCCATGGACGTTAAATCTTGGCTGAGAGTCAGCCCCGAAAGGATTTTTTTTACTCCTGTCCTCTAAAAGAGCACGTGAACGGATTTTCTCGACTCTTATAAAAGTAAGTAAAGTATTCGACAAGGGGTATCATGAATGACTTTACATGAATAAGGAAACGTGATGTTTTTAGCAGCTTAGCTTTTCTTTAGCGGGGCATGGCTTCAAGCCCTACCCTCCTATCAGCTTAGCACCATGCTGGACCCTAAGTTCTTCCGCATGGTGTCGGTTATTAGAACCTATTATTTAATCTTATTTATCATCATTTTTGCATTGCATGTGATCCGCTCTCGTGTATATCTGGCGGTCTACACCCGTTAAGCTGCCCAAAAGATTCCGGCAAGCTCACAAGACACGCGGATGGAATAGTGAGACGGGCACTGATAAGAGCAGGAATGCCATCCACACTCGAGCCCAAAAGGCGAGTCCATAAGTTACGACCTGATAGAATTACCATACCTCTATGCTCACACGCTAAAATTCGGTTGTCGGGGATATAACTCTCACATGCATGGAAAATACCTACAGCTATCAAGGAGTTCCTATTTCGTGCCTGTTGCTTTAAAAACACTTAAACCGCGAAGTTTTTGAAGGATCTCACAAAATGTACGGATGATATTACGGGCGGCCGACGCCAAGCGAAGTTCCTGAGGCAGATGATATCCTTGGCTGCCTGTAGAAGGAACGCGGCTTCTATTGTAGGCGTCATGGGCTGACACGAAATTAACTGGCTACAGTGAAAACGTTAATTCAACATAATTGTACGAGTTTAAAACTTATAATAATAGCTATCATCATACAAAATTAAGTATTACGCTAAGATTGTCTCACTCAACCGCTAACAAACTTACAACACCACTACCACCACTAAAGCATCAGCATGGCTACAGAAGTATTTTATAACGCCCGCGCTATCACACGGGTAATTCTATATACAACGCAAGTATAGTAGTACACGGCAACTACTTCTACATCACGACGTAACCGTTATATGACGACTCTAGAACGCGAATACCGTTAAACGACGACCTTACAAATCGAGCACCGTATACGATGACCCTCAAACGAGAGTACCGTTATACGACAGCCCTAGAACGCGCTACCTTTATACGACGATGATTAGAAAGCAAGTCTCGGTAACGACAACCCCTAGAATGCAAACCTTAATTAACGACAAACCTTAGAACATGAGCACCATTATACGACGATGCCTAGAAAGCAAGTGCAGTTGCACTACGATCTCTAGACCGCGAGTACCACTAGCGAGTACCCCCAAAATCTAAGTACCGTTAAACGACGACCCCCTATAAAGCGAGTACCTTTATGCGACAGCCGCTAAAACGCAAACACCACTACACGGCGATGCTTAGAAAGCGAGCACAATTACACTATGACCCCTAGACCGCGAGTACCGTTAACGAGTACCCCTGGCCTGCGAAAACCTTTACTTGGCGACCCCTAGAAAGCCAGTACCCTTACTCGACGACCCCTAGAGCGCGGGTACCTCTAACCGACGGCCCCTAGAACGCGAGTACCTTTACACGACGACCCCAGAAAGCGAGTTCCGTTACACGGCAACCCTTAAAACGCGAGTACCTTAACACGACGACCTCAACGCAGGTGCTGTTACCCACACAACGCAGGTGCTGTTACCCGACGACCCCTAGAACGCAAGTACCTTTAAACGAAAAGCCCTAGAACGCCGATTGTGTTACCCGACGACCCCTAAAACGCGAGTGCCTTTGCATGGCAAATTCTAGAACGCGAGTACTGTTAACGACGACCGCCAGAAAGCGAGTGCTGTCAACGACTCCCAACTTTTCGGGGCTGACTCTTAGCCAAGATTTAACGTCCACGGGACTGCTTTTCGCATTGCTTCATAGGCGGACCCCATACATACAACTGTGCAACGGTGGGGTTCGAACCCGCGCACCTAAATGTCTCATCTGGTCGCGAGGCACAGGCGAATGCATCACACCCTAGACAGCGAGCACCTTTGCACGACGGTCCCCTCTATCGCTACTCGACGAGCCCAAGAACACGGCTATGCCTACAACGCGAGCGCCGCTGCACGGCTACTCTTACAACGTCGGCACTCGACTACATTAACAGCTTTAGCATAATTGGGTGGGTCTTACTTCAGCGTCACAACTACTTGCCGATATTATGATTGCTCTCGAGAAGTAATTGGCAAATGTCCGTCTGCATGTGGCTTGCTAGTGTGGGCTACAACCCGCCAAAAAAGTTTAATTTCTCCGACCCACTCTCCAACTTGAAGTGCTGGCGTCTTACCACAAGCAGCCACGGAAAGGGCGATGATCTACTCAATTGTGGCATCTTCCAACCCGCGGAAGCTAGGTGGAGGCTTCTTGCGGCTTGGCATCTGGGGAGGCGCAGGGGCGCACTGCTTCGTCCATGCTGTCGATTGTCACAGTGGGACATGTGCGGTGCGGACACTAGCGCATGGAAGACCCTCCGCTACCTCTCCTCTAGACTATTTAGCTCACCTTGCCATAGAATGTCAAAGGTGGTGCCCTTATTTTCTTTGCGTGCCTTGTTATCAATCTGGTGCCGAATTGTTGTGCCTTTAGATCCTAGGTAATAGTTAGCTGCTTAGAGTGCTGCTCCTGTGCTCATGCCCGTCACGGTCGAGGAAAAGGGAAGCGGAAACCCTGGTGAACTCGTAGCAAACGCATTTCCTTGCAATCCTCCGCTGTGATGGTGTTGCAGTTGGACCTCCGTTTTCCTTGATTGTTATGCGCGGCCTGGCGTATCTCTATCGCTGTCAGACAGAGCGCCCGTGTTTGAAGGATCCAAGCATTCTTTACACAGTCCCGCCCAGCACAGAGCTAATCAAAGGGCGCTTTTAAATTGCTTTTTACGCACCATGTCTTAGCCGGCCGCTTTGTTATACGCAGACTACAGGATTTACCGGACTTCAAAGTCTTGCTAAAGTCCATCACGGCGCACTGAGAGTGCGTTTTTCCCCAGACTGCGGCAAATAATAGCGCTGCATCAGGGATTGTATCTCGAAAACGCAACTATATCCGAGAAGCAATTGATGAGCGTCAATTAACTAATCGGGCAGACCGTCAAGCCACTACAGTGTGTCAACCACTTGTGCAGCTCACGTTTTTCGACGTCGACAATCAGATGGGCCTTAAGAGGTAAGCCCTTCGTCTTGCCGCGTACGTTTTTGACTAATGGTCTTGCAAACAGGGGCCAGCGGACAGAACACGGATTCACCTCAGCTAAAAGCCCGAAACGTACCTGGGCTCCTTATCAGCTATCGAGCGTATCGGCTATTATCTCTCGGCTTTCACAATGGGACTGCGTTCAGTGCCTGTTCGTAGTTTGAGATGTCTACGCAAACGTAAGCTGTTTGCTAGGGCGGGACCAGCCATTGGCCGCCGTGAACTTCTACTGGTGGTCCGTTACATTCTCCACCCATTTACAGTGAAACAATTCGAGCAAATTACATCTTCTTATATAAAAACATATTAAATCGTGCGTTGGGATCGGCCCGATCATCCCGAAATCCCATGGGATCAAGTTGAGCGTACACAATCATCAGACAGCCTACTTCTAAGCCGTAGGCAGAATAGTACAGCGACCGGTGTGTGATCAGTGTATTGCTTGCTTCTCTACTTTTGTCTCGATATCATCCTGGCCGAAGCCTCCTGCTTCCGTAGCCGTTCCGTTTTTCATCAGGTCCCGTCGCCAGAGGATCGTCCCTCTCTGCAGGCCTCCGTCGCCAGGAACGTTCCGTCAGTTTAGACAGCAAATCGGTTGGCCATTCAGTCGGCACGTATGATAGAACAAATAACCACTGTTATTTGATTCGCCATCCCGCCACCACCATTCTGTCAGCGGCCGTTCTCTTCAGACACTTTGTCTTTGTCGTAATAGTCTTCAATCGGCAGTTGGCGTATTTCTCGGTAGTCGGTGCCTTTCTCGGCAGTCGCTGTCTTTCTCGGCAGTCTCGGTGTCTTTTCGACACTCTGCCACCTGGTACTATGATGCTATTACAGGACACATACGCACGCTTGCACGTATGTCCGCTTGCTTCTTTAGTCCGTAGCAGTGCACGTGAGCAACGTCATCACGACCATCATGTGCGGCGGCAGTGGCGGCGGCGCTGCTGGCGGGCAGCGCCCCGCTGTTCATCATAGTCGCCTGCTAACGAAGGCACGTAGACATGCATCCATTCGTTCCGGCGGACGGCGGTTGACTGTTGACGTTCACCGCCCGCTGCAGCAGCAGCAGCGGCGCCAGTTCTTCGTCTTAACGTCGTCGTTGTCCTGACTCGTCGTTTCTCTCTTCTCGTTGTTGTTATGCTTGGTGTTGTTGTTGTTGTTTCTGTTGCCATCATTCACGGGTCCGCCGCCGACGTCGAGTTGTTGTTGTCGTCGTCGTTGCCGTGGTCGTCATTGGTTTGACGCCTGCTCCTTCTGCGACGGCTGGTGCACATTCCGGCCGGCAGAGGGCGCTGCTGCCGCAGCCGGCACTTCGTTCGTTGCCCCTTTTCGTCGACGTCGTCGTTGTCGTCGTCGTCGTTGTCGTCGTGTCTCGCACATGATGATGATGATGATGACGATGCTGATGATGATCCGGGCCAAGACGAAGAGGAAAACACTTCTCATGATGTTGATGATGATGAAAATCATGTTGTTGTCGTTGTGTTGCTGTTGTTGTTGATGATGATCATGAGCTTGGCGATGGTGAAGATGGCATCGATGAGGCAGGGAGCGCACGAGGAGCAGAAGGAAGGGGGGTGACGTGGGTCTCCCTCTCTCATCCCCCCCCCCCCTGCAAAGGAGGCGCACGGGCAAGCGGGGAGGGGGAAGGGGGAGGTGTCAGTGGCAGGGGAAAGAACCAGTTCGGCCAAGACGGCGGCTAACCTGTGTAAGTAAGTAAGTAAGCAAGTGTTCGTGCAGCACGGGCGGCGAATAAGTCAGCGACTGTGGCGCCACCTGCTGGCAGGGTCTGCAGGCTGGCACGCAGACGGGCAGACGGGTGAGCGTTCACAGTTGCCGCCGACGGACCAGCGACCAACAGAGGCGAATGGCGATTGGACGTCGGTGGACCGACAATCGTAGATAGGCAAACAGATGAACGGGGACGCACGTAGCGACGGATGAACGGTTGAACTAAAGGCCCCAATGACGACGACGGCGACGACGACGAAAGGCCGCAGCCGCTAGCTAGAGACAACAGCAGCAGCATCAGCGCCAACGCCAGCAGGAACGACGACAATAGATGATAGACAAGATATAGATGACAAAGTCGTGTCGAGTTAAGTGAACTGCTGCCGGCGGTGTCTGCCGTCAGATTCGACGGGGTCGGCGGACTCTAAGAGCGGAGTTCGATCTCTTCGAGTTCGACTACGCCCTCTGTCTTTTCCGCGGCGTAACGACAACCTCGGCTTCAATCCAGCCGAGAGGTTCGATTTCGGGTTCGAGCCGAGCTGACAGGTTCTAACCTCTAGTCGACAGGCCGAATCGCCGTTGCTGACGCTTTCAGATTACAGGTTTCAGTGTGAGGAACGACAGCAGAACCAACCAGCCTGTCTGCGACCTACAAAACAGAACGAGAGGAACAAGAAAAGGAAAACTTTGTGTCTAGAGTTTCGACCAGATCGGACGAGGGAAATAGGGTCGGATTATTGCCGTTGTCACTGCAGGTGTCGCTATTGTTGCTGGTGTGCGGATTGTTGCTGTCGACAGTGTTGTGCCCGTTTCGGCCCTGTAGTTGTTGTTGTTGCTGGTGTTGCTGCAGCTGTTAAAAGTAGGTGGCAACCTCAACAACAGGTGGTCCCTTGAGTCACAGTAACAGGCTTGCTCGTTCAATGTGTAGTGTGGAGATCCTTAAGAAGCAATCTTCATCATCATATTCCTCTTCTGCTGCTGCTGTTGCTTAAGAAGCAATCTTCATCATCATCATCATCATCTTCGTCGTCGTTTTCATCTGCTTCTCGTCCTCTTATCAACAACTGGAAACGTAGCGTAGTTATTCGGCTTTCGGAGTTTGATGTGTGACTGGTGGTGAAAGTTTTGGTGGCGCTGTTGTGGTGGTACACACACGATCGTTACGGGGATCTGGCATTGTGACATTGTGTGCGGCTTGATCGATCCACCGATCAACGAACAATTCTACGTGTGGATCGGGTCATCACAAGCCGTCATTGAGTTGATTGCTGCGGAACACGAATTCAGACGCAACACAAGCAACAACAACAACAGCAACAACAACGACGCAGCCAGCCGGTCGGCAAACATCAACAACACGCGTTCGAGAAAGGGAGAGATAGCAAAAGAGAGAGATATCGTTGGAGAGTGTGTGTGTATGCTTGTGCCTGTGGGTGGGAAAGAGAGATTAAGCCAAACTGACGAAGAAACGTGCTTACGCGACACAGCCTAGCTGAGTCCACGATATACATATCCTGAGATCGCTCTGAAGAAGATCGGTCTCAGAAAAGGGGGGCTGGAAGAGCTCGTCAAGGCGCTTCATTCGTGTTGCGCGTTCAGTGTCGACGAGTTGTGCGAGCGACGAGTGTGAAGCTGTGTGACCAAACAACAAAGTTGCCTTCGGTTTGCTTCGGCCCATCATCGTCACCTCAGCCGGGCGGCATCGATCGTATTGTTGAGTAGTGTGTTCGCCCGGTGTGTTCGTTTGTCGAGCTTCGAGTTCAGTGTTTCGGAGCGGAGCGGCAAGACCGGCCTCGCCATGTGCTGTTCGGCCGTTACGCTTTCGCTGGCCACGATCACGGCCGTGCTCGGCCTGCTCTGCCTGACGGTGGCGTTCGGCACCGACTCGTGGATGGAGATCCGCGTCAACCGAACGCACATCCGAAACGCGCTCCAGAAGGACACCGACGACTACCGGTCGTTCGAGACGCAGCTCGAGTACTTCTCGCGCGACGTTGGGCTACTCAGGATATGCTTTCCCGACAAACGGCCCAAGACGAGTGAGTGAACACGAGACGAATCACTACTACGTTGTGCTTTCCACAAAATACCACACTTTATATATATATATATATATATATATATATATATATATTGCTTTCTATTTTAGCATAAGCTGCTTTGTTATAAGATGATGCTGTCTTGCCATATGTCCCCACACGGAACGTTTTGTCTCGTTCGAACTTGAATGCAGAACTTGAGCGCAGTAACGACTAGTCTTTTCCTATTCTGTCGAATTAAACTGAAAAATTAAACTGGAAGACGTTTTCTGTTCTGTACATAATTTACTGTTTAAGAACACACAGTTGCACAGGTTTTAACGAAAGCTAAAAGAGTCGAGCACGTGTTCCAATCTATTCTATATATATATATATATATATATATATATATATATATATATATATATATATAGGTAATTCATTTAATTTGTTTGTAAGTAGGAGGCAACAATTATTTCCTTATGGACGTATACATCGGATAAAATGAACGAAAACATCACACATTCACCAGGTCCAACCGTGTTCGGTCTAGTAGAACTCCACGCACAGAGGCGACGTCACCACGCTGAATATCCAGAGATAGCCTCTGGTGCAGGTAATCGGCAGCTCTGGGGTTTCCTGTCAAACGGGTGAGCGCCCTATATATATATATATATATATATATATATATATATATATATATATATATATGTAGTGTTAGGAGTTAATGCAGTGTGTATGTGTAAGCTCGTTGAGTAAGCTAACCTCGCTACAGCCTTCGGTATTGTTTTTATCGCTGTGGGTATGTAGGCCATACGAAAAGTACTTTGCTAGCGTCTATGTGTGACAGTGACTCTAACGGACTGTTCAATTTGGAGCGGAGGCCACCGCCGCACTGGTCGTCCTCTGCATTGATACGTGCGGCCTCTGAGATTCACTTCAGGTGGCGCTTAAACTTTAAAAGTAAGCGTACCCCACCCGATAATCTCAATGCACGGACACGCAAGCCTTGTTAGATCTTGTCAACCTTTGAGAAGTTAACGGCTTCTAGTGAGGTGTGTGGGCACTGTTCTGTTTCACAAAGCTATCTGAACATAAATTCACCAAGCCGTCGCTATACATGTATATGTATATATATATATATATATATATACAATGTTGTCGTTCTTATCACACAGTCCGTAGGCGATTCTCGGCCTCTGAGGCAACACACTTCAAGTAGTGCTTAAAACTCGAAGGGTAGCCTCGATAAGAACGACAACATGAGGTCGCCTCGTATCTGAAGGCAACGCCAGATAGTTGACCGCGATTTCGCTTCATTTGTTGGTCCGTATCGTGTTGTTCGGTTCGGCTGGTCATGCATGATTGACGCGGAAGATTGATCGGCACCCGCAAAGCCAAGGACTAAGAACCGGACACAAATTAAAGACACAAGCCCTTTTTAGCAGCAGTTGAACGAACAAAAACGCCTTGCTTATTGCCTACGAGTTCGCAGCCTGTGTAGTGGCGGTTTGTAGTATCTATCCGTAGCAGCGCCTGAAAACGCCATACTGTAAATCCATACATACAGTCGAATGAATGCATGCATGCATGCATTCATTCGACTACTTGGTTAGTAAGTTTGAGATTAAAGAATCTCTCTCGTAAATGAGAGAATGAAATCCTCTAATTTACGACACCGAAACGAGCAGAAACACTATCTTCAGATAGACCCGGACGTCTGACCTGAAGTCGTTCTTTTTTGAACAGCGACAACAGAGAAATGCACATAGACGTATCCAAGACAAATCGTTTGTCAGGAAAGTAGTGTCAGCGTCACATAATAAGTCACATAATGGTATAAGTAGTTGTAATAGTGATGATAATAAATAAGATTTACGTGAGCACTTCACGCACGTCGCCCCGCCCCAACCTAACCTAACTAGCGTCTTTACGGGGCTGTAGTCGGTGCCAGTAATACACTGTTGGAGAACACCGCAGTATCGACTCTGACGAAAAAAAAAAGATAATGTTGTCTTTAGTGTAGTTTTTTTCTGTCTTTGGCGGCCTGGGATGTAGCACGTCTGCAAGTTATACTGTGGCGAGCGCATGGCGTGCTTTTTTCTTGAATTGCAAAGCTATGATTAGCAACGGGGCGGTTCGACTCTCACCATCTAGCGGTCCACTTGTGTCTAAATGCTTTTCGTTGACTGATCGATGGCTCCCGTTACGAACTGTGTGCGGCCAACCAGTGCGGAGTAATAGAACATTTCCCTCTACATTGGACGTAGTGCATCGTCCGTGTCTAAAGAGAGCGGTACTGCTCGATCTACCCAAGAACAATTCGTGCCTGCCTCTATCTGTCACACATTTAGCTTGATGGCATGATGAAATGATATGAAAACCGGATGATAAAAGACAAAGCGCCGACCTTCCTTGACAGCTTCATTTGCTGAAAATCTATTTGAACACGGGCAGAAACCACAGTAAATATTCAACTCTACGCGAATGAGAATATTTGCCAAACGTTACTTTTTGGAAATCGTCTTTCGTCGGACGCGCTGACAGTGTTTGTATCTGCAAGTCGATATGCATATGTCGACTTCACTTGGCTGTATCGTGTTGTCGCTCACTAGGTTGCGAAGGCAAAGTATATATGTGAAAAAAAAGCAAAATCGGTGTCACACATATACTGCGGAATTTATGCTGGGGTTTTACCTCAAATTACCCGAGGGATGGCTTTAATAAGAACGATTATTATTATTATTATTATTATTATTATTCTCACTAACACTGTAATTGTTCGCCATTTATCACTGTTATCAGCAAATTAACAGAAAGTTAGTTGCACAAAAAAAAGAGGAAGAATATGCGTTTATAAGATGATCCCGGCGACCAACAGACGAATTGAATAATAGTGATCATAAGGCAAATAATAGTTTATATATATATATATATATATATATATATATATACGCCGATACACATCGTAGACGGAATGTTTTTTTCTATCGTCACCAGCCACCAACAAGCATCAAAGCGTCGCGACCAGAATCGCAGCGATTTTTCATTGCTTCTCCCCCCCTCCTGCCGGCCCAGTTCGTCTTGTCTCGATGAGATGACGCTGACGTCGCCAGCAGGTACCGATGGATGCATCACACAGATGAATACTACATACGTATATACGTTCGCCTTGACTAACCAACAGAGTCGCCGCCACCGCCGCTGTTTGTCCGTCCACTCCACCACCACCCCACTCCGCACCCCTCGCCCTCGCCGTCGCATTCTTCGGCGGGAGATCTTTGGGCTAAAGAAGAGAGACAAAAACGACGACGACGAAGAAGATGATGATGAAGAAGACGAAGAAGAAAACGTCAGACCTGTCTCTACGTACGGGCGTCTGTACGTCAGCCTGCCTGCCCGTCTGTATCTGCATGTAAAAGACCTGTCTCGTTGTCGTTGCACGTACCAGCTACCAGCTATCCAGGTGGTGGGTACCATGTACCAGCTACCAGAGGACCATCGGCAGAAGATCACTAAAATGATCATCACTCGCCATGTAGTAGACGCAGAGTGTGGGAGAACCACCACTGCTACCGCCGTCGCCACCATCAGCAGTACCCCCTCCAGTAGTACCACCCCTTCAGTAGTACCACCCCTTCAGTAGTACCACCCCTTCAGTAGTACCCCCCCTCCAGTAGTACCCCCCCTCCAGTAGTACACCCCTCTAATAGACCCCCTTCCCAGCAGTACCCCCTCCAGTAGTACCCCCCCCCCCTCCCCAGCAGAGGTAAAAGCTTTGGCTTTACAAGCAGCTACGGGAGCAGAAGACGACGACCAACCAGCCGCCGATATACGGTCGTAGTACGGTTCGCCGTAGCGCTCGGCGTAGTCTTACAACAGCCAGCGGGGCGGTCGGCTGATCCCGACCCGCTGTTTGCTGGCTGGCTTGTTTCTACCCTCGCTCTTGATTCTGTTTGCCGTGTTCGTCTCGACGTTCCGTCGTCGTCCTCCGTTCGTCCGTTCGAAGTGGGCCCCCCATCGAAGGGAAACCGAAAATTAACGTTGCCGGCAACGTTGCCGACGAAGACATTGACCGCAGCAGCAGCAGCAACAGCAGCAGCAGAAGATGAAGATAGACAAGATGAAGAAGAAGATGAAAACACCCCATACGCACGGCCGAATGGATATCGCTAGATAGATACCGCTGGCCGAACTGAAAAGCCAACCTGAACGGTGCTTGGTGTTTTTCTCTGTCTGCTTACGTGTTGTCGGCGCGAAGCGACAACAACAACAACAACAACAACAGCAGCAACAGTAGCACCAACAACAGCAGCAGCAGGAGCAACAACAACAATAACAGCAACAACAACAATAACAGCAACAACAAAAACAACAACAGCAACAACAACAACAACAACAACGGCGATGATGGCGGCTACGGCGGCGGCAATAACAACAACAACAAATTCAGCATCAACAACAAATACTCTCAACAACCAATCGGCGGTACGACTAACACGGATCTGTGCGGTGTGTGTGTGTGTGTTCATCTAACGATCTCGTCGTGTTTGCCCCACATGGACATGGACACGGACATTGACACTCACGCACAATTCGCACAATCTTCGTTTGCTTCTTCTGCTGTGTCTGGAGGGGCTCGTCATACATGTTCCTATATACTCTGTTCTCTCTCTCTCTCTCGGGCCGCTCTCATCTCGCCGGCACCGCCGATTATTATAGATCGCCGGCCGTACGCAGTTAGCTCGACTATATCGATCGTGTCTAGCTGACACAGGCGGGCTTCCCCACGTTTACCACACACACACACATATATATACATATATATATATATATATATATATACATATATATGCATATGGACATGCCTGAACCACCGAATATACGTGCATACCTAGCTAGAGAGGTTCTAGTCTAGTAGCTTATTTGCTGGAGACGCTATTTCGCTACCATGTCGCCTTGATGCTGATGGTTGTAGTAGGTCGATTGATGGTGGCGGCGGCGGCCTATTGGTGTTTAGATATCCCGGCATTTTTTGGTCTTTGACTATGTCGGGAATAGAGAAAGACAAGAATATATAAATATATATATATATATATATAAAGAGACAGGGACTACGGACGTAAAGGTCGACAGACTCTCTAAAGCATGTTTTGCTATAAACTTGAGAGCGTAGACCATAGTTCCAGTAGTAGTAGTCGAGCCCGGTGGCGTAGTAGGTGCATTCGTCTGCGCCGCGCGACCGGGGTAGACACATAGGCGCTGCACGGGTTCGAGCCCCACCCGTTGCACCGATTTGTATTTATGGGGGTAGTCCGTCTATGAAGCAATGTGAAAAACAGTTCCGTGGACGTTAAATCTTGGCTGAGGGTTAGCCCGAAAAGTTTACATTACATTTAGTAGTAGTAGTCGAAACAACAGCAGCAGTGGCAACAACAATAACAACGACAACAGCAGATTTAACAGCAACAGCAGATTTAACAACCACGACGAAGAGACTAAAACACCGGTACGGCATCAGTTGTGTCGCTCTATCGAATGAGGTTGAGCCTTTACTGACCCGCCCCCTGTATCATTAGTCCGACCTCTGCCTCTCGGAGATGGATGGCCGTGTAGATAGACAGATTTTTCAATCATCCCATAGAGAATTCTCGGCAAAACACCCAGCATCAGCAGTCGCCTTCTTCGTCGTCGTCGTCGTTGTTGTTGTTAGCGATGCTGTTAATGTTGTTGTGATTTTGTCGTTCACATAGTGGTTATTGTTGTTCCTGTTGTTGTTTGTGTGGTTGTCGTTGCTAGGGTATATTTATTTACGTGCGTACAGTGATATATATATATATATATATATATATATATATATATATATATTTATATACACCTGGCGACTGCGTTCCTGGCGGCACCAGGAACGAGGAAACCGGGAAAACCATTTTTGCTAGTATTATTACTACTATAATTATGCTTATGATTCGCCTCGTTCGTATCGGTTTGCTTCAATCAGGACCTGATGAATGCGGCATCCAATTGCCTGCTGTGTTTGTGAACGCATAACAAATGCGTACGTGCAAGCGAATAACTGGTTGGGTGATATCACGCAGGTTTTTCGTTACGCAGCCTAGCCGGTAAGGTCTTTGTCTGTGATTGGCCCGGAATGAACGCGAGAAGGCCAAACGTTGACTCATTTCGCCCTCTTTACAAGGAAAGTATTTCTGTGCCATCGTGATCATCAAATTACTGCGAACTACTAATCGAAAATGCTAGTACTGCGTCTACTAGACAAGAAGAAATAGAAATAAGAATTTTTTGCGCCTGGTTGAAATGACAGGTGAGAATAACAGACAAAACTAATATATATACCAATAAAAAGTGCAGGTTTTTTTTTCACTTTTATCTTTACAGTGATTATTATATTACCTCTGTTACTCCGCTGTATTTCGTTTTTACACTTTTTTAGCAGGAAGTATGAGTAAAAAAATAGGTGAGAATAGAGCCACTGGTGATACGTCTCTCGCCGTAGAACCACTACGTAAACATCCATTATACATACATATATAATAAAATAATATATATATATATATATATATATATAAGACACGTGGCACCGCCTTTTTAGACGATTTCAGTTGGACGATTAAAAACAAAAACAACACAGTACGTTTGATGGGTGTAAGATTACCACCTAAAAATCGAAACGGGGCGCATTTCGGCACAAATAATTTCTTCTTTTTGTTTGTTACCTTACTACTGGACGACGTACGTATAATACAGGCGCAATGTTGATAATGACGTCTACTCGCAAAAGCGTTGCAACACGCGTTTGTATGCGTTTCTTGTTGCTGTTCAAAGATGCGGACTTATTGTATTTCTCATATTCCTCTTTCTAGACTATATTCCTCTTACGTAGACTTGTTCTTACTATGAGAACGCGTGCGCTATATATATATATAAATATATAGATATAGATGTTTATATATATATATATATATATATATATATATATATATATATATAAATATATAGATATAGATGTTTATATATATATATATATATATATATATAAGAATCGTGCCGCGAGCGCCAGTCGATTCGAGTTAGTCGATTCGCTACAGACGGTGGTGCGGCACCGCCGCCGCACGGCACGCAGTTGATTTTCTCCAGATTAATTCCTATGCATTTGTTGTTTTTGTCGATGCTTCGATTCGATTCGACCACTGATGAAGCTGACTACACACACACATACACACAAATTGTAGGAAGTCTCTTCTACTTCTAACAGACCCAAATAAGCAGCTAGCCCCCTAGGCTAACGCATAGACAGAGGGAGCAAACTGGATAGAGGGAAAGAGAGAGAGAGGGATAACCAGAGATAGTTAAAGGCGAGAGGGAGAGAGTCGTAGTGTTTCGAATGGTCGAAGTGGTAAGTCTGTGTCGATCTGGAAGTGCATTCGCGTTTGCGTGAATGAAAGCATGTGTTTAGTCTTTCGTCCGTGCGTTCGGTCGTTTAACGTGCAAGTAGTTGTTGTTTCAACCCTCTAGCAACCACTGCATTTGCTTGGCTGTGCTGCTGCTGCTGTTTGCGTTTGCTGTTGCTGCTGCTGTTGTTGTTGTTGCTGCTGCTGTTGTTGTTGTTGTTGCTGTTGTTGTTGCTGTTGCTGTTGTTGTTGCTGTTGTTGTTGTTGCTGTCGTGGCGTTAGCAACAGCAGACGGTCATAGAATGTAGTAGTAGCAGTCACTTGGTGTCCGTCCGCATAGACAAACGGTGTCCATCTATGGCATCATCGTCATCATCATCATCATGGGCTGGCTTGCATTTAAAAATCGTTAGTGCAAGTAACAACGATAAAGCCTCGATAAAGACGAGGCTAGTACCTTCATTATGCGACCACCAGCACAACAACAACAACATCAATAATAACAACAACAACAGAAATAACAACACAACCAGCAATAACAGCAACAACAACCATAGCAGCAGCGACCACGGCAGCAACAACAACAACAACAATGCGCACAGGAACTATAAGCGTCGTAACAATAACGATAAGAAAACTGCAACAACATTAACAACAACAACTACGACCACCAAAAACTCAACAATCACAACAACAGCAAGCAGCGATGATGACCATAAACGCCAACGCACATAATAACACAACGCGGTAACGACAATCGCAACAATAACAACGGCAACAACAACAGCAGCAACAACAACAACTAAAACAAATGCTATGGAAGTGACACCTAGTTCCGCGATTAATTGTACGTATATCTCGCCTACAGCAATCAACGGATAAAAACGCATGCAAAAACAACTACTAGCAATTACAGCAACAGTAGCAACACTTCCGCCACAAACTACAACAACAACAATAACAGAAAAACAACAACAACAACAACGGCAAAGATCAAACAGATAACACTGACAAGACAAGGGCCTGCTACTGCAACTGCTATCAGAACAACAGAAAACATATCCCACAGTACGCGGCAGTAACGATACATAGCAATAATAATAATCATAATAAATGACCACAATCTATATATATATATATATATATACAATTGTTGAAAAAACGCTGCGTCCACAGTGAGTTCCACACGAGTGTGGCCAATGCATACGAACAATTTAGTTACATATGTACTTGCGACACGGTTATTACTAAATTAAAGGAAAAATTGCTCTTCTAATTACTATTCTATTAAGCATGACATTGTTGGTTATTATGGCAAACGTGCGTGTCGTGATCAGTAATCACAACAAAAACAGCAACAGCAGCAACAGCAAGAAGAAGAAGAAAACCGTAACAACAACACCACCACCAACAAAATGACAACACTGAGAACAATGACAACAGTGAGAATTATTTTAAATAAATTGTACTAAACGCCAAAATTACTGGTGACAGCAAAGACACAGCGCCAGTAACCGGAACAACAATGCCAACAACAACAACTACAACAACGATACCAGAAGCAACAGCCGTAGACGGTGAAGAGGAAGTGCAACAACAGCAACATTAACAACACTGGTTAGCACACTGGCCAGCGGTTAGTTGCTTCACCATTGTGTATACGAATTAGCATTCTATAGAGGAGTGGCGGATGTGATATGATCTCTTGCCTTAAACCAGTTATCTTTGCAATATACAAGCATATATGTATATATATATATATATATATATATATATATATATATATATATATATATATATATATATATATATATATTGTATTTTGTATAGTGTTTGTATACTTAAAACGGCTGTCATCTGAAGGCAACACGGCAACATAACTCTATATACGAATAGAAGAAAAAATAGAGGGCTACTTAGTTAGGATACGAGCAGTCTACGCCTTGATCGGCGCTGATTGATTGACCGCATTCGATATATTCTGTCCGTTGGCACACAAAAAGCATATATAAATATATACTTGTTCTGGCGCGCGCATTGATATTAGTCAATAAAGTCACTTCACTGGACGCTGGACGCAGTGCAGTGGCGCTGTTGGTGTGCTGTTGCCCTGTTTGCGATCAGTAGTCAATTATGTCGATAGAATGCACGAACGAATTTCGAATTTCGTCGCTCTTTTCTAGGCAGAGCCGGCGCCTTGGCGTCGCGTACGCGGATCCCAAGTATGCTGGCCTCGACTGCAGCGACTAGTGGACCTAGTAAACGATTAGTTCCGATTATAACGAATTAGAAAAATGACGATATAATTTTGTTGTTGTTGTTGTTGTTGTTGGGGCTGTTTTTCTTGTTTTTGTTCTTGTGATTGTTGCTCTTAAATAAGTTGTTCTATCTATCTGCTGTTCAATCAACTGGTAAAACTGCTGTGCTGACGGTGGTGGTGATCATTTTGATAGCATTTGTAATATTAACAACAACAACAACGACAAAAATAATAATAATTATAATGTTGACTACAGTTATAATAATAATAATAATAATAATAATAATAATAATAATAATAATAATTATTATTATTATTATTATTATTATTATTATTATTATTAATATGATGATGATTAGTCTTGTCAGTTAGTTTTTTAATTTGTTTTTATTATTTTGACGATTTTCCTTACAAGACAAACTATGCACACTCTTTCGCGAACGTCACGGGAATTTGTCACTTTCGATTGCGTCGCAAAAAGCTTGCGTCGAACGTGCGACAAGGGCCACGGTCATGGTGTGTTTCCAGTTTTGGGATCGATGATGTACGTTTTCCCGTGACCGACTTGGTGTCACGCGTGTTCAGACTATATCGTTGTTGTCGTTGTCGATGTTATTATTGTTAACTGCTGTTGTTGCAATTGTTGTTGTTGGTATTGTTGGTATTGTTGTTGTTGTTGCTGCTGCTGTTATTGTTGTTGTTGTTGTTGTTGTTGCTGTTGTTGATGATGTTGCTGCTGTTGTTGTTGTTGTTGTTGTTGATGATGATGTTGCTTTTGTTGCTGCTGCTGCTGTTATTGTTGTTGTTGCTGTTGTTATTGCTGCTGCTGTCGTCGTTGTTGATATTATCATTATGGTCATTATATTGGCCATTTCGGCGTATCTGCTGTCCGTTCATGTGTTTGTTTGTTTATTTGTTGGCCCGCCTGCAAGCCTACCCGCTCTAAAAACAAGACGAGGAATACCATCAACAGCGACAACGATCAATGATGATGATGATGATCTTAGTTCCTCCTCCTGTGTCCTGACTGGTCGTGTCAGCACCAGGCAAGTAGTATTGGCCGGTTCAGTTGACTTGCAGCTGACTCACCGAATGCCACATACATAGACATACTCATTGCTTCATTCATTGATTGACTTCGAGTCATCAAAGAGACGGCAAGTCCTCAC
>QVRM01001465.1:0-37500 GCA_003439945.1 Dermanyssus gallinae
ATATATATATATAGATATATATATATATATATTCGCGCGGCCACAATTGTCCTTCCACAGTGCAAACATAGCAAAAGTTACAATAAAAAAAGCTGAAGAATAAAGAGGGTTCAACAATTGTTTTGCTTCGGGATTGAAAAGTCTACAAAACCTTAAATTCTCACATCAGGTTGGACGCACGGTATCGGAAAATACATTTTGGTTTGCCTAGAATAGACCATTACGAAGAGTTTTTATGCAGTAAGTGTCAACATTTGACAAACGTATATATCTGTATTTCATCTTCATCACGAACCAAAGGAGGAATGTCGATTCAAACAAGTGGAGCAAATGTCATAGATACCACGCAGCGGTAGTCCGGCGGTTCGGTCATAGCAGAACTAGCATAACGCTAAATTGATGGTGTGTCAAAAACACTCTGACGTAGCAAAAACACACTTATCCAGCCCGAGTGTTAATACAAATGATATATGTACTTCATCTACTATTAAAATTTAGTGATGTAGTTATGAGCGCCTTTTTGTAGTTTATATCTACCGTTATATATATAACGGTAGATATTAAACATGTGTGAACGCGTTTCTCAATGGAAACGAAAAACTCCCTTCGAAGTCAAGAGACCCTGCTAAATTATATTATTTTTTTTCATTACCAGGTAGAAAGTATATATAATATATATATATATATATATATATATAATAGATATATATCTATATATATATACGTATGTTTGTTTAGCTGAACACAGTTACAAAAACCTTTAAGACACACCCGCCGATCTGATTAGTTAGTACCTGACAGTTTGGTCACAGTGCCTTGTTGCTGGTGTATCGTTATCTTACTGTTGTTCTTGATGCCGTTGTGCTAGATGTTGTTGTTGTTGCTGCTGTTGTTGTTTCGGCTGCTGTAGTTGTTATTGTTACGATTGTTTAGAGTTGTTGTTCGCCTTTGTGTTCCTGTTCGCTCGTGATTGCATTGTCATTTGGGCGACGGTCGAGCATTGGTCCTGGTACTTCTACGGACGCGTCGTCTTCTGCCCCCCTTCCCTCCAGGTCGAGCGGCGGCCGGCCATCCGGCTGTTATTGTTGCTATTGCTTTATCTACGGCAGCTGCCAGAACGACCCGACTTTAATTCGCGTGGACCTATTTTACGTTACCTACCTACCGACCGACCGACCTAGCTGCCTACGTGCATTTCGAGTTAGCCTCTGGCTGGAGTTGCCTGCAGACTATTTGATCTAGCTACCGGTGAGCAGCGCTGCCATAACGCGCATTTTGCCGAAGTAGTACCGCGTCATCTATCGTTGGTGTTAGGTTATTTCTAGCGTCGATAGGAGAAGCACCAGCAGAAGCAGCAGTAGCAACATGATCATCGTCAACTTTGTCAGCAACTGCTAATGTTGAGGGGCACACCGACTCATCTGACCAAGTACCAAACTAAGTAGCTCCTCACCATATCTATTATAGTATACGTACAAGCAGAACGAATCGGTCTGGATAGAGCGAGCGAGAGAGCAAAAAACAGAAAAATCCTTCATCCTTGATGGTATTGTGGTGTTGTTGTTATTGTTGATGTTGTTGTTGCTGCTGTTGTTGTTGTTGCTGCTGTTTGCTGCTGTTGTTGTTGTTGTTGCTGCGGAGTTATGGCTGTTACTATTGTTATCATCATTGTTGTTTTTGTTGTTAAAAGATTGTCTGGAAACAGGTTGACTACTACCTTTGGCTGGTAGTGGGCCTCGTAACGACCGAACATTTGTTGCGGTATTTTTGGTATGTAGACAGACACGTGCACGGGGGGCTGAACCAATTACAACCCTGAGAAACTCTCCTGTTCGAGACTCAGGCAATAACAGGCGTGACACTGTAACGTGACCACTCAGCGCGTGCGGAGGGGAGGTGTGACTCACTTCGCTTCGCAAAGCATACTTAAAGAGTGACGGGCGAAATACGAGGCATTCAGTCTTGGTACGGGCTCAAGACCTTCCGATGGTAGCATTGTAGGCAAGGCGGCGAACTTTGAGCGGTTCAAAATTATGTTTTTACGGGCGTTGTTTAGTACGTTTCGGTAGCTACGCATGATAGGTGACATAACTCCTATATACAAGCACGTGTATACATAATATATATATTTTTTTTGAAGGAGTTTAAAGAAAACTGCTCTGCGAGATCCAGAGAGCCTCGAATTTACCTATTTGCTGGTAACCAATTGTTAATTTCCGATTTATATATACGCACGTACGTTTGTATTTATATAAAAAGTACATCGGCGTGGCAAATAGCGATACACACGATAGCTCGCCTACAATCATTCGCCTATCTGCGAACCTGAACACTCAATCGAGGGCCCGCTCAGAGCAACGTGGGTCTGACACGCTAACACATCTGCATCTATCTGTGTATCTCCGCATATCCTCCATATCCTCCTGGATATATGTATATATATATATATATATAATATATTAATATGCACGAACAATTATACAATCGACTACATGAGAACTGCGGCGCCACAAAGTAAAAATAGTAACAAACTATATCTAAAAATAGCAACAAAAGCATGCATACCCCCCACAATACCAATACAAACGCATGAACGACAAGACGAATAAATAGAAGAAACCCGATATCATGTTAGATAAAGGAAACGGGACAATTAAATACTACTAATTAGAACGCTATTAGATTGCTGTTATCTGCAAGGCGCCGGGCGGGCGTAGCCATAATAAAATAGCCGGCGAACAAGAACAAACATCGCAATAGCAAGGTAACAGTATCTAAAGACTGCATATGTATGTATATATACGCTTGTGTGAATTGGTATTTGCAGAAATGAGTGCAGGAATCAGTGTTTCTTCAGTAGAACCTGAAAAGGCACAACGGAAAGTTGTTCCCTTAAATCAAAATACATTGAAAGGCATGGAATACAGAAGGAAAGAGGTTATGAGAAAGTCTCCTCACGTGGTAAGTTAATTTGCAAATCGTCATTTAATAACAGACCTGCGAAGAACAAATAGGCCCGACCACGCCAGTTCACTTCATAGATAGCACTGAGTTCACACGTATGAATTCACACGTTTCATATATTGTTTTTTTGTTTAGATTTTCCGTAAGGCAATTGCCCATGTACGGTTTTTTCATGTCATGGCTAATTTTAATCCACTCCGGCATTTACCTTGTCTAAATTGGAAACCATGCAAACCAATTTAAGAGTGGCCGGTCTGGGTCTCGAACCCAGTCCTCCCGAATGCAAGGCAATGACTTTGCCACTAAGCCACCTTGCTCGGTTGTAGACAAGCAATGCTACGAACTTTTTATGTCCACCTAGTATTTAGAATATTGTACTAGATGTATAAAAAGTCCGTAGCATCGCCTGTCTACAACTTCGAAAAGCTCATGCTGACTACAGCGCTGAAGAATCGCCGGCATTTTTTAGAAGTAAGAAAAATAAGTATCATGTGGATTGATTTCGAATTGCATTTGCAGCCGGTCGCGCAACTAGTGTAACATTTCGGAGAGCCTCCAGTGACTATGGAGCAGCAGCACGAGTACAGTGCCATAATTAAGAATTTTTTGAAAACTTTAATGCAATATAAATTGAAGCTAAACTAAATACAGTTTACGGAACTAATGCACCTGCGTACCGTACCACTAGCAACTGGATGTTTGTCTCATTTAAACGAGGTAGTATGGGGACCGAGGATGCACCGCGTTCTAAGGAGCCAAGGGCAGCTTGAGATGAAACAAACTATGCTAGATGTCTACAAACTCCCCTGAAAATTGACCCCGATTAAACCTGCGGTAATTAAAAAAAAATTATATGGACATTAACTGTGATGCAGTACATCAGTCAATATTACATCGGAACTTATGTATAAAGAATTAATGCAAGTGGCTGGACCCACGAGCTAACAACTGAGCGAAAACTAACGCGCGTTGCGCGTCCCAAGTAGTGCGGTGAGCAACTTGGGACTTTTGAGATGAAATCCGCGGGAGACATTCTGGGCCGATAAGTGCCGTCGTAAGTGGCGACCAAAACCCGGATACACCACTTCACTCCAGAAAAACGGAACATTCCACGAGAGAAAATGTTCCGCTCGCGGCAAAAGGCCTCCCACCAGGGTAAAGAGGCACATCTCGATCGCGATTGATTTTGGCAAGAGCGATAACTAGGGATTACTACGCAACGTACTTTACCAGCCGATAGAACGCACCATAGCACAACGGTTCGCCACGCGGAAGAGGACTGTGCTCTTTCACTCACCACCACGACAATGCGCCTACCCACACGTCTCGTTCTACCATGGCCCAATATGCGAAATAAAGTTCCCAGTGGTCTAGATCCCCCATATTCTCCGACCTGGCCTTGTGCGACTATTATCTGTTGGAACCTCAAAAAGTATCTCTACGAAAAATATATCAGAGCAACAATTATGTGATATAAGCCGTAGACGACTATTCTAGGTCTAAGATTAGGAATATTTTGCTCGTAGTATAAAGGCCTATTGACGATCGTTGGACTAGATGTGTTGAGCTTCGAGGGAGGGGGGGCACTATACTGAACAATAAAAGGAACCTTGTCTTTGCTCATCTATTGCTAGCATTCCATGCTACGAGTTTTCGATATATATATATATATATATATATATATATATATATATATATTGTGATGATTTATTAATCATTAACAATACGTTTGCACACTCGGCAGTGCTCGCCTATATATATATATATATATATATAATGATGTGAGTGGCGGCGTGGTCTAGGAGGCTAGTGCGCTAGTCATGATTGCCATCTACCTCTCTTGACGGTGTCAATCGCTGTTGTTGATTAAATTTTCTTTGAGCGATGCTAATTAAGAACAGACGATAAACCATACCGCTGACAGTCAACGACCATGCTGCAACCACAATGACTGTTAGGAAAATCCTAGGTACTTAACCATGTCTGCTTATGCGGCCGCCCTAAACGGCCCTGAGATTAAAAAAAAATGACATGTGTGTTTAGATACATACATGTCAAGCGAATATTAACTCCGTCTACCCATCCATAACACATACGTATTTATATGCCATACATCATTCAACATTCGCCTTAACCACTGTGTCAACCGCGACAACAATAATAGCCCTACTGCCGCCACCACCACCACCATCACAGCAACAGACAACAATTTACACAACAGAAGACAATTCTGAAGAATAGGGTGCAATAACGTGTGATCAAGGGATAGCGCGGAAACAGTAGCCGGCAACGAATTGACGACGACGACGCTGGCAAACGCAGGTGGCGTTTGCAAAACAATATATTGTAAAACAATGTTTCTTTGTTAACGTAAGATTTTCTGAAGGTCGGTGCGACTTGCGGCTAGCTAGCTTCATTTAGCAAGAGCCGGCGCTCGTTATCACGTAAAATCGTCGTTATCGCCGGCACCACCATATATATAACCATATTATTTACAGGCGGATTAATTCTTAAAGTTTCGTGCATCTTCGTGTTCAGCAAGTTTTTCACTCGCTAATCGTTGCCCTCACGCTCATCCTGCTCGTTCTATTTGTATCCTTCTATTCAAACTCGCCTATTGAAACTTATTGTAAGCTTGCAGCTACAGCTCATATCAACTATATTTTGTGGGTTTATACGCACTTGAGTAGTTTTTTTTTTCACTTGTGTTTAATAATATTCTTTCGAGAGGCAACTTTATAGTAGCATTGCGCACCCCGTAGTTTTTCAGAAGAACAGCTTTCAGAAACACCAACGCTGCGTAAAGGTCGTATATATATATATATATATATATATATATATATATATATATATATATATATATATATACATATTCGTCTTTATATTTGTTGTTTGTCCTAAGAGGAGATCACGATCATTTCAATTTAAACTGGCCTCCAATCAGCTTAGCCAGTGGAAACGAAATGCTGTTGTTGCAACAACGAGTCTGAAGTTGAGAGGACGAAACATCGAACTACTACCACTACTACTACAATAATTTCTACTCGAATTTAGTAAGTCGTGCGTGGGCAAAATGTTTTCCGCTTGTGCGACGAAGTCAGGTTGCTGTTGTTGATCAATACGTTTGTGTCATTGTTTGTTGCCTATCATTGTCACGGCTGCTGTTGTGTGAGTCGGCATGGAAATGTCGGTAGTGGCCGCTGGCCAGGCCTATTACAGGCCCGGTCCTAAGTGACAAGGTGTCGTCGACGCATTCCTGCTGCTGCTGTTGCTGTCGAAAGCGGTCAACGCACGTAATGACGCCAACGCAATGACAGAAACACAGCAGCGAAGGCACAAGAGCAAGAACAACAACAACAACAACATCGATAGCGGCAACAACAACAACATCGATAACCGCAGCGATAAGAATGACAGCAACAATAAAAACAACAACAACAACATCGATAACCGCAGCAACAACAATGACAGCAACAATAAAAACAACAACAACAACAACCACATCGGCAGCGGCAACAACAACAACAACAGGACAACATCGCGGCAACAGCAACAACAACATCGATAACCGCAGCAAGGACACTTCTCGTTGGATTTAGTCAACAAAAAAGGCTATACTATTACTACTCATGGTGGAAGTCGTAGTAAGAGCGGTAATAGTAGGTTTTCTTGTTGTGTTGTTGTTGTTGCTGTTTTTGTTGATATATAGTTCGCTTCTATGCGACAGCTGTTACAATTGACTGCGACGGAGATCGCAAAAGTACAGCAGCAGCATCAGCACCACCAACAGTAACAATCACGATCGTAGCAACGACAATAACATGCAACATTTTCAGTAAGGACAACAACACGTTCAGAACCAATACACTCAGTAACACTATCAGCGCCGACGACAACAACAACAATAATAACACCAAACGCAGCAGCAGCAAACAATAACACCAATCACAGCAGCAACAATAACTAAGGCAGCAGCATTTTCGCCACGCACTCTACAGCCAAAAACAACAACATAAACATCATTTTTATTGTCACCGCCACCATTATCATCATCATCATCGTCATCATATCAGTATGGAGATCCTACTCAGGGCCAATTGGAAGTTGCGAATGCTGCTATTTCAGCTGTTGTTGCTGCTGCCCTTGCTGGTATTGTTCAACTGAGCGAACACAATCTATCACAACTATATATATATATATATATATATATAGAGAGAGAGAGAGAGAGAGAGAGAGAGAGAGAGAGAGGGAGAGAGCCAGGGGGGAAGGAAGAGAAGAAATGTATTATTACAATTTAGACATTCCCTCTCCGTATTTTCTCATACCAGGACACTTATAGAAATCGCGCTATTTAATCGTTGTGGCCTCAAGTTCGACGGCTTGATTGGATTGTGAATTGATATCTGTGAGGTGGGACAGGAGTGAACGAAGAAATAAAACAAGATATACTCGAACATGAAAGCGCAAATCATGCATATCCACATTCGTGCATACCTGGATCGCTACTTAGCGACACATACGAGCACATATGCGCATACAAACACGCACAACGTACTCCTTCTTTGAGAAATTGTAAAATAAAAAAAATGTGATTTAAAAAATAATGGATAAGTATATATACTCGTATATATATATATATATATATATATATATAATTCCAAACGAAGGACCACACGGTATTTTGTTCGTATGGCATTGTTTTCGTCCTTATCGTAACCTTTATTCAACGTTTACACCCTATATATATATATATATATATATATATATACATATAATTTCAGACATAGGAACCAATTCCAAACCATACTACTGTTTCCGTATGACCATTTTGTTGTCCTCTATAACCTGTTGCCCTTTGACTACAGAAGCGCGAGCCTTGCTCAACGGGCGTATCCAAAATAGGTTGATCCACAAAGCTCTGCGTCTCGTATCGTCATGCTGAGCAGCGTAACGCGCACGTCACAGAGCAACAGCCAACGAACTACTCCTAACTCTCTCCACGAGATCAACTTCGACGCAAAGCCGCTCCCATAAGTGTTTGTATGAAAAGCGCTGAGATTCAAAAGTATATCTATATATATCGCATCTGTGACGGCAAAAGACGTTGAATCATTGGGAGCTTCATAAAGTGATCTCATTTGTTGTTTTTGCTATATATTCCTGTCAAAACAGATAGTGGGGCGGTAACCCTGTATGAGTTCAAAAAAGATTTTACTGCAGCGGAAATTGTCCGAAATAGTTGGAGAGTATTCGTCAAGGACAGAACTTCATGGCAAGGCTTCGCGCTACGATGATTCGCCAAGTTCCGTTTCGGCACTTGCCGGTATGTTACACAGCTATCGTTATTCGCCTTCGCGCCTAAGATTTCATGACAAACATAAACTAATGGGTACCGCGTGTCTTGCGCGAACGCAACAATAAGGGCTGTTCAGCAATATACTTCTTCTTGGCTTGCCAGACACAATCTCTGTTCTTGGATCGAACTTGTGCCAAAAAAATAGGTCCGCTCCAGAGATGGAGGAGTGTTGTGGCTAACTATAGATAGTATATTTTGAAACAATAAAGTCAGCTAACTAGTTCAAATTTTAGATTGATTTAAAGTTAAAAAAATTAAACTTTTCGCCAATTTTTAGAACTGATCGCTATCCACCCAAGCCGCCACTGCTATGTTATTTTTATATCTATGCTTAGTAATATATTTATGCTATATAGTATAATAAATATATTAATAATAATATGTTATGCTTATATATATATATATATATATATATATATATATATATATATATATATATATATTACACCTATCGCACCAAGTCAAATGATTTTTTTCGCATCCCCGAATATCTCTATTCGTTGATAATCTGGAAGCGTTTCCTTGATCTTTCTAACTGGAGCGCCATGCATCAACCAAGTGTCATGAGGTGGGAGCTAAAATTCATCAACTTTGTCGCACGGTCTACGGCACCACTGGTGCAATGATAGACGGCACATAGGGCATGGATGGACAGGCCAACCGATACATAGTAATGCGGTTTGCGGATTTCATCACACTTTGTGCTCAACCTGGACGCTCTGATCTACCGAGTGACAGGTGCAGTTGTTGTACGAGAAGGGGGGGAACAGATGTTAGGTTTCTCTTTATGAGGTTTCGGGAAATGCCCTATGCACTTTCGGTACCGGAGGATAGTCTAGTCGAGCCCGGTGGCGTATGCATTCGCGTGCGCCTCGGGACCGGAGGAGACACATAGCTGCACGGGTTCAAGCCCCACCGTTGCACCGATTTGTATTCATGGGGTCCGTCTTACGAAGCAATGCGAAAGCAGTCCCGTGAACGTTAAATGTTGGCTTAGGGTCAGGCCAAACAAAGTTTTAGAATGACAGTTCAAAGATCAGGCTGCCGAGTGTCAATTCGGGGCCCTTCCTAGAGAAACTGGCCCGTTAGCCAGGCTATAACAGCCCGTTCCTTCTAAAAACCTGCCATTTTTCAATTTAAAATCATTGCAAGTCGTAGTATATACTCATATATTCACACGAACCCTGTACTCTGTATAGTGACAATTTTTGTTGTGAAATATGCACACTATGTACATACAAGTGTAGATATCGACCTATCAAAGTGAATACATTTACATAATTGAATGAGTACTGGAAAAAGACGCACGCTTTGTTAGTTACTAGCTGATAACAACAACGACGACGACGACGATGATGATAAGAGTTCAACGAGAATAGTCATCATTCTAAAAAGCTAGCTAATCAAAACAATGTAACCAGGCAATGATGTCCATTAGTGTAAAGTAAAAACCAGAAAACAAATACGACGAATAAACGCTGGCTACGTACCGTGAATGCTTGTGCTTGACGGTATCAACAGCATTGCACAAGTTGTCTAGCCATTATGCCAGTCGATGGCATGATCGTCGTCAGTCGTCGTCATCATCACCTTCATCATCGTCATCATCACCACTGTATTGTACTTGCTGTTGAAGTTGTTGTTGTTGCTGAGGTTGAGGTTGCTGCTGAGGTTGGAGTGTTGTATGTTGCTGTCGTCATAATCGAGAGCGTTATTTTTGTTGTCGACAACTATCCATTAACACGGCACTTCATGATGAGTCAAACAATCCATCACTTCCGGCTGTTTCTCCGCACTCAATTCACACAACACTAGACGCGGGCAGGCGTGTATTCGATCCGTGGCTTACCGCTTTCGGTCTCATGCGCTTCGATTGTCGAACGGTGGCCGGCTACACCAACAAGAAGAGAGTTAAGGTGGCCATATGAATAATCACGACGACGACGACGACCACGACGACAACAACAACAACATCATCAACATGTCGTAGTAGAGGAAACAACACAACAGACAAAATCAGCCTTGATTGATTGATCTTCCGAATGCACGTCAGTGTATACGATGTGTCGCCGAACATCGATTAGACTTGATTGAATCAGCAATACATTGGTACCAAATAGCCGTTTGACGCACTCATACCGAACACATACGACATGCGCGCATATGATGACCGTTAGAATGATCGTTAAGACATCTCCAGTAACAACAGCAATAAAAATAACAACAATAACAACAACGATGACGACAACAACAAAAGAAACCTCACTACATTGATGATTCTGTTTACAGAATCGTGGATAGACAAAGGGCGTTTTGTTGGGCACCACCACTCAGTCAATAAAATCAAACTGTCTATATAGAGAAACAAAGACTATAAGAAGAAGACACGCTCACTAATCATCATTACATTACTATTGGTAATAGCTAGTTTGTGATGGAACCGAAATCTGGCCAAAACACAACCAGGAGACGTGTAGGGGGAGGCGGAGCGTCCAAACACCAGGGACGCGTTTCTTCAACGATGACAGCAAAAACGATAACAACAATAACCACAACAACAACAACTGCTACTCTGATCAGCAACAACTGAAACAGCAACAGCAGCAACAACAACAAATACAACGCTTCGCTCTCACACTTGCTGCTCTTGCCGAACACTTTTCTTGTCGTTTCCTGGCAACGCACAACACCTCAGAGACCTACTTATAAGGTTGAGTGCAGGCAATCGTCAGCCACAACACATCGACTCGATCGATCACATCTGATGATCACCACGTCGCAATTACAGCAACGGCGACGAGTGGCCTGAAGAAGAAAACAATCTAATCAACGCAATAACAAACAACAAGGCGCTGATTACGAGATCATGACGAGACGTTACTTCATCAGAAGCCAGCACTTCAACATTCTTCCATCAAAATGGTGATGGTGATTATGAGTGAACTTCGACGAATCGCTCGAGGTCGAGAATAGAAAAGGCATGCTATGTCTGGCGGCCGGCACAGTTGCCGCACGACTCATGATAGCCGAGAGCAAGAAGCTACCGCTGTTGTAGTTGTTGATCTTTCTCTCCTCTTCGTCATCGTCATGGCTATTGTTGTTGCTGTTGTTGTTGTTGCTGCTGTTGTAGTTGTTGTTGTTGTTGTTGCTGCTGTTGTAGCTGTTGTTGCAGTTGTTGTTGTTATTATCGCCGGCGCCGCTGTAAGAGGCGTTCCAGACCAAGTTTCTACAGCGAATGTATGCGATTAACCTTCTCACCGCCAAGTATTTTCTCTACCATATGACTACTAGTACCATAATCCCTCCTGTATCTCTCTCTCCCTCCACCCTTCTCCCTCCACCCTTCTCTCTATAGATCTATCTCCTTCTCGCTAACTTTCTCGCGCTCGTGTCTCAAATGTGTCTCCATCTTCTTCTCCTCCCATCTCCTATTAATCCGGCAGTGTTCTTACAACGACCACGAGCCACCAATAAAGTTTCTTGCAGTACTCACAGCTACTCCTAACGTACTGCTGCCGCTGCCGGCTACTACGGTTGAGGAGTGATTGATTCCAGAAAGCCAACTTTTTCCAACTTCCTAGCGGGGGAAACAATCAAACGGCAGACAAATCCAAACAGCATCATACGTCGCACGAATGCCTACAACCTAGCTAGCCCGACATGGCAAGCAGACATCCAGCGTTCAGTGTGTCATTTCGACATTGCATTCAACACCCACGCAAGCTTCTGTCAGCCTATCAGCGGGCATATACATATATATATATATATATATATATATATATATATATATATAATATATATATATATATATATATACTATTATATATATATAAATATATACATATATATATATATACATACATGCGCCGCCGTACAGCTTCTGTGCGAACACAATCTGTGCGCAACATGCTCATATGGAAGCAGCTTTCAGCTATTTTTTCTGTTTCTTTTCCCTTTCTTTCTTTCCACCTCTCTATATTTCTGTTCTCTCTCACTCACACTCACACAAGTTGCTGGTCGCTCTCTTCGTCTGCTGCCGTCTATCCCAAGCCAAATGGTGATGATCCACAGAACCGCAGCAACAACAACTACAACAACGACAACAATACGGCATGATCCACCGCATGATATCTCGTCTAACGTCTAGCGTCAACTGTCGACGCAGAAAAGTCGCCACATCACTAGATCACACTTTACTCAGTCAACACCTTTCTTCCTGTACACTACACGCCGGTGGTTGGATACAAACGCATTCGATTCGATACGAATAGAATACGAATGACAGTACCAGACGACTTGCCACCGCCTACGACATCATCAGCAGAACTGTCATCGTCATCACGATCAACAACAACAACAATAACAAAAGCAACAACAACACCATCAACAACAACAACGGCAACAACAACAGCAGCAACAACAACAGCAGCAACAACAACAACAACAACAAGAACAACCGCAACAACAACAACAACAACACGAGAGAACAAGCACTTACTCCCACACAGGCTGCTACTATTCTCTCTATTTCCACTTTCTCCCTCTATCTGTCTCTCTATCTGTCCGCCGACCTCCGCCTGTCAACTATTCCTTCTCAAGCCAGTAGTTGGTTCTGTTTGGCGGTCTGACTGACGCAAATGGCTGGTTTACGTCTGTCCATCTAATAGCCTTGTCTATTAGCTGTTGGTGTTTCGTCGCTGTCGTCGTCATAGAATTCGTACTATTCGCACTACTCGTGAAAGTAGTTAGCAGTAACAGAACAGATTGTTTTCCACAGAGTTACAGGAGCAGACAGACGGAAGGGATAGACAGGCGGTGGTCCTAGACTGGAACGGAAGATAGTACTGCGTTCGCTGTCATCAGTGTTCGTTTCTATTTGTAGTAGTAGTAATAGTAGTAGAAACAAACATTGAGTTTCTACTGGTGTTGGCAACAACGACTTACTCTAAACAAGTAAGTTGTTATGCCACTGCTTTTGCTGATGTTGCTGATATAGTTGTTGCTGTCGGCGATGATGATGATGATGATGATGATGATGTTGGTGTGGCTGTAGACGATGTTCTGTTGTTGACGAATTACTTGGAAAGGGGGTATTGCCGCGCACAGCTGTACGCCCTACGTACCCCGCTGCAGCTCTTTTTCGGTGACCGAGTGAATGGGGGCAGATGATCAGCGTGATGGTCAGCTGCGCGCATACGCTGCCATAGTAATTTCGTTTCTTCACTCTTCCCTCTTCTTGTATTCTGTCTCTCTGGCTGTCACCTGGCTTTTCTCAGTTGCTGCTGCAGCTGCTCCGTTCGCCTTCACCGAAGAGATCCCGTTTGAGATCTCGTCTCACTGTTCCGTCTTCTGCAGTAGAGACTCACTGGCACTGTTACGTTCTTCGATCGATGATACGCCCATTTCTACTGCCGCTGCTGCCGTAGCTGTTTTTTACATCAAACTTTTCTGCTTCTGTATGTTAAGCTTTTCTTCGTTTCGCTTCTGTAGCAGCAGCAGAAACAGCAGGATTCGACCTCTGCTATTGTGGCGGAACTTGGGTCGTTCGTTAAACCGCGCACCCACTTCCGAGGCGGGCTTTTCCAGCGCCTCTGTCTTCGTGAAACTCGTGGTTCATTCTCGATACGATTATTCGCGTTGTTCCTGCTGTTGTTATTCCTGTTGTCGTTGTTGTGGTCGCTGTTGCTGTAGTTCCTCTTGTTGTTCTCGTCTCGAATAAGTCAAAAAAGTCTACCCTATTATTCTTCCAGCTCGTCCACTTCTTCTGTTGTTTCTTCTTCTTCGTCCTCTACCCACTGGCAGGCAGAACCAAGAAACAGCGCCTCGATCTAGCACCACCACCTACCAACCAACCAACCAACGTACCTGTCCTGTCAGCCGGGTGCACGGCCCATCGTCATCAGGGCGTGCTGAACCCTATCTGAACCCCAGCCACCTGCCTCAGCGTCCAACAGCCCGAATAGCTCGCTATCCAGGTAGCTGTTGCTTGCTGGCTGTCTCCTCGTTTCGCTCACACTTGCCAGAGAAACTTCCTTCCCTCCCTCCCTCACCCACGTTTACACACGCCGCACTCTCCTCCCACTCTCGCGTATTCACTCGCCAACTAGTGTAGTAGTGGTACTAGTAGTAGAAGAAGTTGTTGTAGAAGTAGTAAAGGTAATAGTGGTTGAAGTAGTTCTGTAAGTAATTGTAGATAGCCCCGCTGCCGCACTAATCAAGAAGAATCCCCGTATACGCACAAGCAGGACCAGTCCTCCGGGAGGTACTGCTTCAGTACGGGTGCTACTTACTCTGTGTCTGCCTTCTGTACGTCTTCTGTCTTCTGGACGTCTTCTGTCTTCCGTACGTCTTCTGTACGCCTTCTGTCAGCTGGCGATGCGTCTGTTGGCAAATCGGTCAGCAGGTAGATCCCATCAAGCATGCTTAAACAGAAGGGCCGTCATCGGAACGGACCGGCCGTTCGTCGCTGTGTTTAGCGACAGTCTGTTAGTGTCAATCGGCCATCCGCGAGCCAGCCAGCCAGCCAGCCCGGAGAGTTTGTCGGTGGTGGGTTACTTAAGGTAAGACGGGTGGGTGAACGTCAAACCGCCCGCTCGCTTGCCTGTCTGCCCATCCGCTCCTCTCCAGATCATTGTCATCATCACCGTCGTCGTCGTCGTCGTCGTGTGGTTTTTTCTACGTGCGTGAGCGCCCGCAGCGCCCTCTGCAGTGGGCCGACGCAGCCTCACGACGCTTCGCTGATCGGCTTCGTGTGGCTTTTGCACCTTCGCGCGCGCGAAAGCTTGGTACTACAATCTGTTTCATTGGAGCGTTGAGTTTTTGAGATTCATATATATATATATATATATTTGTATATTTATATACGAGTATGAAGTTTCGGGAATGCACGATGCATATTCACGTCACTGGCAGCGCGCAGTGGCTCTATATGGTGTGGAACTCGCAAACCGACTCCACCCCTGATACGAATTTGGATTTCTTCGTCTAACGGTTGGTGGGTTATATCGTCAGATTCCGAAGATAGATGATGTTAACACCATCGCTGAAGTTGTAGAGTCCTTACAGTGATCGCGTCGTGACTTGTTGCTCAACTTAGAGGGGTTGTTCTCATTTGTTGTTGTTGGTGTCATCGTCCTCATTATTGTAGGTCGCTGTTGAGAGACACAAGCCTTGATATCGTCAGACTCCGAGGATATATTACGTTAACACTGTCGCTGAAGTTTTAGAGTCCTTACAGTGATCGCATCGTGATTTGTCGCTCAACTTAGAGGAGTTGTTGTAATTTGTTTTTGTTGTTGTCGTCATTATTGTAGGTCGCTGTCAAAAGACACAAGCCTTGTGCGTCTCTCGTGTAGACCAGTCATCCACTACTAATACAGATTTTTGTTCTGGTTGTTGTTGTTGTAATTATAATAAAATTAATAGTAATGGTAAAGTAGAGAGGGAGAAAAAAGCCAAACGAGGCACAAGTAGTACTAAGCATGAAGAATAGCAGTGATAAAAGGCTCCATTGAAAAGGGGCGAGTGTTTTATAAGATAGAACTCTACATAGAGTATTTAAGAAAAAATACGGACGGCGTCGCGTTGTATGTCTTGTCTAACCAGGCCAACGGCAAGAATAGAGAATAACATGCAAACATAAATAGCGAATGCAATAGATGCAGGCAGCAAACGCAGGCGGCGTTCATATCCAACGTGCCGTCCGTTCATTTAGTCCACTCCTCTCACAACTATTCATCTCTTCTAGCACAGTCACGAATCAACAAGTTATCAACTCCGCGGTAACTATTAATAGTTGCTGTCATGGAACGCTTGACGGCGGTAGAAAGTTGTAGAAACCGGCTTTCTTTTGATAAATTAAGACCGACAAACAATGACTTGTAGATGTCTGCCTATCGAACTGTCGACATCGCCTGTATATGACTGTAGCCGGACGTCCACTTTACTCTATCCATTTCCGCCGTAAACCACTTAAGCGTTGCAATAAAACAAACAATAAAACTGTAAAGCAATAATACGCAGAAATAAGAATACCAACAACAACAACAACAACGACAATACGTCGGCGTTTTTGTTTCCACCTAGTCAGCGGGTCACGTCACGTTATTCACACACACACACATATATGCATGAATGCGTTCCATATACGCATAGCAAAAAAACAGCTGCGCTGTATACATACACTACGTGCTATACGCTCCGCTGTTCGAACGCCGCTCGATTCGGAGAGGATCACGGACCGAATCACCACCACCATCAACAACGACAATCACGTGGCCAGCTATGGTCAAACTAAGCTGGCTGCATTAACAATTACTTGCTGTTGGGTCTACTTGCTATGGCTGTTACTCAGTATCATCATCAGCATCAGTGGCGCTATCCTGCCTAAATGATTACCATCATCATCATTAATAGCCATCACAGCCACTCTACGAAACCAAACACCTGAGACCGCGCGCGGCCGAACCAGTGAAAGTCCACATTGAGCTAAAAAGGAGGCAACAATCAAGCAGACACAAAGGGAAATAGGGCAAAGGGAAGAAAGAGAGAGGGGGGGGAAGGAAAGAAAAAGGGGAGGGTAAAATGTTCGCATGACACTTGTACCACAACAACCAAGATGGCGGCGCCCATAGCCGGCGCGCGGAAATCGAACGCTCAGGTGTAGCAGCAGCAGCAGCAGGATGAAGAAGACCAACCCAACAGTCACAACAACAACGACCACAACCACAACAACAAAGGAAGCGGCTGGCTACGAAGCAAGCTGACGGCGGTCATTGTGAACAACGCGCGACGACAATTCACCGCCTGAACCGAGCCAACCAAGGCA
This sequence comes from Dermanyssus gallinae, assembly GCA_003439945.1. Taxonomy (NCBI): domain Eukaryota; kingdom Metazoa; phylum Arthropoda; class Arachnida; order Mesostigmata; family Dermanyssidae; genus Dermanyssus; species Dermanyssus gallinae. Next base: position 17,148 of record QVRM01001465.1, read on the forward strand.
TCCTCGCAGGTGAGCGCAGCAGAGTTCAGCAGGGAGCTGGCGAACAAAGTCGTTTGTCATTCGACCGCGTTGGCCAGAGTGAAGACCGCTAAACAGACAGATAGAAGGCGACGGCGGACCTCGTCGACACACACTTTACTCATCTACCATATCTACGGTGTGCACGTTCAGCACAACTTCAGTATGTACAATTATACAATTACAGTTCTACAGTTCTGAAACTACAGTGCGTTCAATTCTAAAACTACAGTGTGTATGTACAGTTCTACAACTACCGTTTTTACAACTGCAGTATGTCCAATTGTACAACTTAAATACTCTGCAATCTACAGATTCTTTCGTGTCGTCGATCTACATTTTTCATCTGCGTGCGGAATCTAGTAGCCACAATCAACGTAAAACGAAGAAAGAACACCCTGCGGGTGGAAAACTGGCCAGGGGTCTAAATGACAACGACGAACGGGGTTTAAATTATTACAGACAGTCCAGCGAACGATGCCAATGAGTGAATCTCTACTGGCCTGTCGTAGCTAACCAGGTCTCTGAGCAAAAGCAACAGGCAGTCGCTTTTCACCTCGATCTCGTAGCTGGGAGGTTGCTCGACAACTTCGGACACATTCAGTTGACCGGGTGAAGCCGGGTCAACCAGCGGAGCTGCTTGGTGGATTAGCAGGCAATAGAATCAATTGTGTTGTTGTTTTTATTATTATTGTCTTCATCATCATCATCATTATTCACGAAACTTGTAGGCTCGCTACAGTACGGCACTAGTGAATGAAAGCAGCGTCAACGAGTCTCATAATCGACCCCCACATGAGTGTCAAGTCGCTCGATAACTTTAGTTTTCAAGTGACAAATATCTTGGTGAAACGCCCTACCACAAGGTGGGCGTACGTAACGATTCTTGTTCACTAACATGATTACTTCACCCTGGCTAATGATTTTAGCCCGTAGGTGTATTCTTTTGTTTTCATGGTGAGCAGAGTACCAGATCAAACAGCACAAGCAAACAGTATGGCAATTTGGCAAGATCCTGCGTTCTGGACCGGCATAAGTACGGGCGTCGGATGTTGCGTCGCTCTCGGCATCTTGCTGGCCAATCGAAATGGCCTCGGCCAATTTCTTCCATTTGGAAGATCTCTTATCAATATCGGTAAGTGACTAAGTAACTATTCATCGTACACAACTAGTTTTTGCCTGTTTGCTTTATATATATATATATATATATATATATATATATATATATAAAGTTCTTGCCATATCAAATAATCAAAAATATCCACTCATGTCAAATGCTTGTAAAACCCTCTAGGCAGTAGCATGGGAAAAGGTGATATGTTTATGCTAGAGTGGTCATTACTGCATCAGCCGGTAAGATGCTCCGTTTTGCCGCCAAAACTGCAAATTGGAATGTTTTGCCGTACGAGCTCTGACAAGATGCCGACACTGCGAGCTGTAGCTTATTAAAACATCTACGCATCTTCGAGGAGGTCAACTCAATCATCAATCAGCGGGGTGGAGATCTTAACCTGGACGATAAACCGGTTTTTGCTGGAAGCGGACGTTCTGCGCCTAAAGATACATCAATATCCAACTGCCAGCGCGGGAGAAGTTGAAGTTGGCCCAACAACCACAGTACGCCCTTGTCAGTTCACTCAATAGCTTGGATTAGGACTTTGTGAAAATGTTCCTCACAAACCGAGCGTCGCCACCAAATTAGAGCGCTTTCGCGTCTACGCTTCTCTCGGCAAGAACTGCCTCCATTTGGTAACCTTCGATGAAAAGTGGGTCTGCTACGAGAATGTTGGCAGGGAAATGTTCTGCTCCGACAGCGCAGGACCCTTAGACATCACTAGTACTTATTCCGATCTCTCCAAAAACTTTTGAATGGAAAGATTCAAGTTTGTCGAGAACGAAAATGAGGCACAAACTTGTTCGTCTCTAGGAATAAAAAAAAAGTGGTTTGTCGATCGGAGGCAAGATCGTTGCATTAATTTGTGGAATTTATATATAAATACAATTTTGTGGTAACATGATTGATGCACCGAAAAATATGTTGGAAAAAAACTAAGAAATAAAAAGTGATAGCCGCTCTTGGATGCGCACAAGCGATCTGGTTTTAGCTTGTTGATCAATTGAGATGATCGATTGCACTTGTAGGAGTAACAGCCATAGCATGCGCCAATTTAACGATCACATTGCGGAAGTAAAATCAAGCTCGACACCATGATCGAAGACATATTGATAGGCCTATTTCATTAATCATGGCGTGTCTGGCCGACAATGGGGAAACGATCCAGCGTAGCTGAAGAAAAATAGGCCTCCTATCAAACGACCATGAAGCAAACGCAACTTGACAGCAAGGTGAACAATGTTAGACTACGGTTTAAGTGCAATCTTTATTAAAGTCTCCGTGAACGTAGAAATCGTCTAGACGCGTTCAGCTGCCTCGTACGATTTACCATTTAGCACTATTCGAAAATCCCTAGACGTAGTTATAAAAAAAAAGAAGTAACTCATGCTGTTTAGATTGAGCAAGGAAAAATTAGTCACAGACGTTTCTATCTGCCGTCAGCTGCTAGAAATATGCTGTGTTGGTTTTACTTACGTATTTTTTTTTATGGATTTAACTCTTAATGGGACGCCACTGTTAATAGTAGTGGCATTTCTGTGGAAGTCCCCCCGTCGGCGATTTACATGCATTTCCCAGATTTAGACTGAGAGATCTAACTTCAGAAGATTACGAGAAATTATGTGTTTTTGTCTTTCAGCCGACAAGCTAACATCAAGGGACACCAAGCTAGTTCTTCTCGTACGCATGGACTGTAAAATGGAGAAGGGCAAAATCGCCGCCCAGTGTAGTCATGCTGCAGTGATGGCTTACAAGCGAAGTATGAAGGTAGGCCAGCTTACTTTTGCCCTATGATTGTCGTTATTTATTTACACAGATCTAACTTTTTTTTTGTTTGAGAGTCGGGCTAGGCTCGCCTCTATTATATATACCCTCCAATATATATATATATATATATATATATATACATATATATATTTATAGATTTTTGCCGTCGTCACATAGTCGTCGCATAAGCTCTACTGTGCCACTACTTGGTGGATGACTGAGCAAGTTCGTTTAAGGCGGGCATAATGTCGCTTGAACAATAAAATAATACTGTATGAGAGCAAGATTTTTCTTGACCTTTCATTCAATGACGTTGTTTATCTTGGAGTTTTGTGTAATTAGTAATCTTTGATTTCCAAAATTTCTTAATTTTGTTTGCCCTGGTTAATATGATTTATTTTATTAAGACTTGGGCTGGGTAAGTGTTTGCCCTAGTTAATAATATGTCTGAAGCAGAAGTTATTCATAAGTGTCTGGTTTTTGTCTAGTGTAAGTGAGCGACTGAAGCATAATATCTTACGACTCTCACTCTCTCTTTCTCGCTCTCATACCGTTTCTTCCGTTCGACGTCTAATTGAACTCCTAGGAACAGCCTGAAACACTGAAGAAATGGGAGTTCACCGGACAACCGAAAGTCGTCCTCAAGGTGAACTCCGAGGAGGAGATGTTGTTAATCGCACAGAAGGCCTCTGGGCTCGGCCTTATCACTGCGATGGTTCGTGATGCCGGCCGAACACAGGTTGTGCCAGGCACGAAAACCGTTCTCGGGATCGGACCCGGCCCAGTGGATCTCATTGACCAGTGCACCAATCATCTCAAACTGCTCTAGGATTGCTTCTCGTCGTGTTAGGAGGTAGTTTCGTTTGTGCGACAGGTTGACTGTCGACGTCCGTCTGTCTACCTGTTTATTGTATTATGAGATGTGACTGCGATTTACGTTACGACCAATAGCAGCTAACTCTGATTGCCAATAATTGTTCCCCACACACACACACTTTGCATGAGCGTCAACATACATTTTCTACAGCCAATCATAACTATCGTTCCCAGTCGAGCCCAATACCAAACATTAATTGACATTCAGGTCTCCATGAGTAGCAGCAAGTCAGCATCTGTGTATTGCGAAGGGCCCTCACGACGGTCTCATATACTGACCCTGTATCATACCTGTCATAGCTCTACACATGAACTTGTTTTCCAATGCAGATCGGTACGCGGTAAATGCCAAGCACGAGACCTGATGGAACCGTGATCACAAAGATCTTAACAACAGCAAGTGCTTAATGAATATAAGTAACAAATGCGGTTGCGTTGGTCGGCAATTGCTTACGTATGATTCTTGATTATGATTCACAAAGGTGGGCTATCAATGACCTACATTCTTCGTTCCTCGAGTTTGGTGAACTTGGTAGTGCGTTTAACTGGTAAACTTGTGATTGCGAGGATAGGAAATGCAATGAAAGTGGTGCTTTATATTAAATATTAGAAAAATAAATAAACCCGTCTTTGGCATACTCAGTTATCAGTGTTTATTTTAATAGGATCTGCAATAAATGTTCACTACGGAGGCATATTCTGCTGGAACATGACGAAATTACGGTTATGTATGTGCTGAACGCATTCCGACAAAGATTGTTCGAAATTTAAAAACTTCGAAGCATAGGTGGGCACTTTTGTGCATAATATATAAACAGAAGTCTGCAGTTACATATATATATATATATATATATATGTATATATATATATATATATATATATATATAGTGTTCTTCCTGGTCCCCTTCCAACAGAACTGTCTGCATATATATAGACATACATATATATATAGTGTTATCCTTGGTCCCTTTCCAGTATCTGGTAGTCCCGAGTCACAATGTATTCAGGCAGTATTTAACATAGTGTTGTGGCCTTGCTCCAAATATATACAGCTTCAGTAACGAGGACCATGACAAAATCCTAATCGACACTGGGCCGCAAACGAATCGCTTATAACAAATTGCATGCACTTTGCATCGAAGTGCACATGTATATGTATATACTGTTAAAAACAATATATAGGGTCCGTTGCGTTGCGTTTTTGCTACGCATGTCATTTGTTCAGAGGCAACTCAGGTGTACCGCCGTCGCAACGAAAAAATCACAACATGTTTCGTGTCGTTTGTTCTTTCCGCTAGCCTCGATCACGTTTCTCTCACTACTCGAGGTGGTGGTGGTGGATGTCAATGGGCAACAGCAGGGTCGGCATAGATCGGTGACGGAGACGCATAATTAGCTAGTTTTTTGCCACTAGTTTCTTTGCCATCTCTCTTTCCTATGCCCTCTACCCATCCTTCTTAACCTCCCTCTGTCAGTGTCTTTCTGTACTGCGTCGAAACGGCTTCCTTTCCTGTCCAAGCGACTCGGTGTAGACTCTTCGTTCGATTCAGACGAATTTCTCGTCTTTACCTCGACGAACCACGTTCCTCAGGTATGGGTGGCCTTCAATCGCGAGACCGCACTGAAAACGCATGCCAGATGCACAACGTCATCCATCGAAACCAAAATCGTAGCTCAGCATCGATAGCTGACCCTACGTCAGTGAGAAAGGAATACGCTCGTCAACCTGTGATACAAAGCTATCTATGAGCTGATTTGGGTGCAGGGATGCGGGAGATTGTATTCGTACACACTACATGCCCTCCTCCGAACAATGTGACATAGAGTGCATACAGTGCAAGCGCGTTAACGCATTCATGGATGCCTCATCCTCTATGTGTGTATATATATATATGGTATAACAGTCACATGCGCACATACAAGAAATAAGATGTCCCAAGTTATACTAAATATATTAGAGCTTCAAATATATGCCTATATGAACGTAGGGTTACTTTTAGTTTACCTTAAAGGTAATCCATTACAACATAAGTCTCAGAACAAGTATATATTATATGAATTAGTTCTTATTAGATGACCCTACTCTATGACGAGTTATTAACATTAAGTACACGCTATTGCGTTGTATGGCAATACCCTGGAGCATGTTCTGATCTAACCTTGGGATATTTTGATACTGGATTTCATCGCCAGCACGTAGCAAAGAATCAGTCGCCGAATCCATAACAAAACACTCATGTATTTATATCACAGTCACACCTGTAATGTCTATAATGTACAAGAGTAGGTCCGCATAAACTGCACTTAATGAACGGGTAGCCTATTATTAACTATACTGACAAGACACGATACGAATTACATACGCGTAATTGTTACAAACAACATGGCGCTAGCCATAGCGCCATTTCCGCGCTGTCGAAATCAGACCTCAAGGTGTTTTTCTTAAATCCCCGCCGTGTAGAAGAGTACCCTCGCGCGCTTGTATGACATATACAGTGCATATCAATGGCCAAAAAGCGATATTCGTTAACTCAGTTAACTGTAGTATTGAGCGATTCGGTTAAGAGACCTGACGATCGACAACGGCACCCTAAAATGCTGTCCAAACAGGACACTGCCTTTACTTTGATTGTCAATGCAATCCGGGCGTTGGTATAAAGGGTGTACGTCGCACCGTACAAACTGTCTAACACCTTGGCACGGTATCCAGTCAGGCGTTAGGATGAGCAGGAATATAAATATGCATATATATATATATATATAGCTATATATCATGCACGATGCATTGGTGTCACTGGATCGCGAAGCGACTGTTCGACTTTGTGAAACGGAACCATCACCGACCGAACTAGCTGTACATGCAGCTCAGCTAGTAGAAATCGTGTGTTCCGTTGCAGTTCCAACGCAAACACCACCATCATTGTCATTATCCTTCTTCTCCCCTATTCCTCCACCTCCTTTTCATAATCATGAGCATCCGTATCTCTAAAAAGGTGGGTGCAGCCGTCATCATGCTCTCAAGCAGGGCACTGTGCCTCAATCGCTGATCGAACTCCTCTTATTCGTTCGAGTGGAAATCGCTCCTTCCGGATCGGAGGCACATTTGGCGCCACTAACCCGCTTCTTCGTGTCCATCGGTCCGACATTACGACGACCTTCCTGATCGTCATCTCGGCGCTTGCTGACGGCGCCAGTGCTGTCACCTGCTTTACTTCGCGTGAGCGTCTCGACATCAGTGAACACCACGGCCGCGCCTCCCGTCGGAGACTTCATCACGTCGCCCTTAACAACCTGCGAATGCCCCGATGGTTGCTAATTAGCGGATATAGAAAACGTGCGAGAACCCCTGTCGGGCAGTGGTACTCGAGGCCGACCGGCCTGCGCACTCAGCTACTCACAGCGTCAGGCTCTCTCTATAGTCTCGGAGGGTCCTTCCGCACCAACCGTCCTGCCGTATGGTGGTGGTGATGATGATGATGATTATTAATATTGCCACTATTATGGTGCTACATATAATACAAACATCTGCGTTTTATATGTTCTGCAGAACGGTGGATGGAGGGACGATCTCCGAGCTGACGGTGATAGTAATAGGACGTGCATGTTTAGAGACAAATTGGCTATATGACTAGACATTCACATACAGATGACAAACGAATGCTATGAACAATAATGACAGACTTAGTGACAATACTAATGCAACAGACCTGTAAATTATGTCCTTCACTCGTGACGAGGGCATAGTTGTCGGCAGACTTCAGATCTCTTGTTTCCAGCTTGGTGACGCTCTTCTTCTTGGCCATATGTGGCTGGAGCAGAACGTCGTTGGGAGCAGCCGACTGTGCGTCTGTGTGCTCCAGCCAGCGGGCGTCATTGCTCTTCGAACGGCGCCGAGTGCAGGGGCCATGCTGAGATAGCCTTCTTAAAGCATCTGCGTCGCTTAGGTCGGGCTCGGAAGAACTGCCGGCCGATGATTTCTGACTGCTAGCAGCCGCCTGCGCGGTGTGTCTCGAGCGTGTGGAATGTCTCTGCAACACACCGAATACATTGTTTCCGTTATCTCAGGCAAAAAAGACCATAAATCGTCATTAATTTATTGTAACCATATGTATGGCATGTATAAAAAAAAGACCATAAATGCCGGAGAGCCATAGCAGAGCTCTGACTGAGTCCCCTGAGGGCCCCTAAAAGGCCTAAGGAGAAGGAGGAGGCGGAAGCTGTGGCGATAACTCATGTTCTCCACATTGAGGACCAAACCTCTTACATACGTTTGCTGTACTACAGAGACTGCCTCATCAGAATACACAGTGATAATTTCTCTAATAATAATAATTCGGGTAACACATGAAAGTGTGCCTACGAGTGTCATTTTGAGCCCAGATCTAACGTCTACGGGACTGCTTGTTTACCTTTAACTAGCTAACGAATTGACGCACATTGTCTACATGGTCGCTTTAGTGGTAAAAAAGAGGGGCATTTGAGTAACGTTTCGTTGACTTATCTAACGCGTATACTGTTGTATGCTGTGTAATAAAAAACTATGGTGTAGCTTAGACGCAAAGGTCTTTGACAAAAATAGCACACGCCAGGCACCGCTAATCGAGGTGCTCGAAAGGAACAAAAAACTTTTTTTATGATACCCTTCTGTAAAGCAACCACCAATATGGCAGAAGACTCGAACACAAATTGTTTCTCAGCCTTTAGGTTGGTTTGGAGGTGAACTCACGTGTACGATGCTTGAGCGGCTGGGGTTTCTTTGGCGTACGGCTTCGTGCTCCGGTACCAGGAGTCGCCGTGGTTGCTGGCGCCGATGGGGAATCGAGATTTCTAAATTCATCCACGTTTATGATGTCCTTGAGAAGATTTGCCTTGGCAATCTGGGCACCCTTCTTCATCGCTTCCGTTTTCTGCTCGTTAAGGACTCTATCCATTTTCGAAACAAGAAGCTCCCTCTCTTTGAACCATTTTGTTTCTAAATCTTTCTTGATTCGGACCTATAAGTCACAAAAGACAACCATATAAATTCCTGTAAGCAAAGCATCACATCTTGAGAGCACAAGTTCTCGAAAATCAGACCACCTTTCAGTGACTCGCAGGAGCTACGCAGATGCGCCAGATACGAGGGACCCTGTATTAGAGTATTTAAATCACGAAAATAAAATTTATTATTTATAACCACTTTATGGACTGTAAGGGTGGTAGTGTTTTACCCCTGCTACCGGCGAAGGTTGATAAAACTCTGTCTACCGGTTTAATATTTGTCGTTCAGGTAAGGGCATATGTGTCGTTGAGGAAACCCTCTGTTCGTAGATCTTTTTAGTGATGGGAACCCAGTCATAACAAGAGAATTAAGATACTCCAGAAGAGCAAATATACGTTAGAGAGGATAAACTAGCTTAAAAATAAGCTGACAGTCACTCAGATACGCACCTGTCCATCCTTCGCCTTACGATACGCATCTTCGAGCTGCTGAGCCCTCTTTTCTGCCGATTCTTTTTTGGCTTCAACCTCCAGGAACTTCTCTTTAAGTGAATCCTTGTCTCGGCTCTCTTGGTTCAGTTTTGTAACCATATCCTGTAGTGCTTTAGACTTTTGTTTGCACTCCTTCTCACGTGCAGAAGCCCTGATTAGACAAAAAGGAAAGAGTCAGCAATTCGGTCATTGACATTACATAACGAGAGCTTCGATTATAGCATAAGTGCAGCAGAAGCAGCTGAGCGTGATGCCTTGTTAAGATCTACATACATTTATTTACTATTAGTCATCTCAGAAATACCGCGGAAACGATCTGAAAATAAATACTTTAAAATAGCATACTTGACTTTGAAGTTCTGCAGGTCCTGAGCAGTATTGCGAACCGTGTCTCGTAAAAGCATAGCCCGTTCCTCAAACGTAGCTTTGAAGGTGTCAATCTCCTTGGCTCCGTCCTTGCACAGCTTCTTTATGGCGATTACGTCCGCCTCGGAATGCATATGCGCACTTAAACAGGCGGGAATATGCACCGGTTCGAGCCACTGCACGTGCAAGGTCTTCGACTGACGATACTGGACTAGGATCCACATATTGTTGAACTCTGTTCGGCTGCACCCTCTGCACTTCGATCTCTTGCGCCGTCTCCGAGAACCTCATCACTTCCAGAGTTTCGGCGCAATCCTCGGCTCGAGGGCTAACGCAGACGACCATCTTAATTCGGCCGCGACCTTCAAAGAAGCACTTGAACAACTGTGTCAACTTTGAGTCGCGATACGGCACAATCCTGTTGGCGGTGGGGTTTTGCTGGTTCTCCCGCAGGGCGTCCAGACACTGACGAAGGGTCATGAGCGAGTTGTTGATACTCGACGCTTCCTTGAGTCGATCTCCAGTGGCGGCCGTACGATGCGCTCGCTCGCAGCCAGCCAAGTCGACGAGGTTCAGCTGGCTGACGATGACTAATTCGTTCTTCTGCAGTACCTCACCCGTAGTCTCGTCGACGGGAGCCTGAACCACTTTGATGATGAACACGGAGTGGCTACGCGAGCTTTCGGCATTCATCTGAGTATTCGCCACCCTCTTGCGGCGCTGGCCTCGCATCCACACGTCCATCGCTTCGTCGGCGTTTTCTACCTCGACTTCGCTTGCGCCGAAGACGAACATGCAGTGGTTGTTAGCGTCTTCACGTATTACTCGAGACTGTGGTCCTTTCGCGCGACCCTGAACGGTGGCCGCCTCCTCTTCGAGCAGGTCGTAGACGCTGTTGTTGTAGATCTCAACATACTGCACAAAGACAGCCACTTTGCAGAAGCCAGGGATGTCACCTACCACCCGAGTGGCGTCTTTTTCGCGACGAAGCCATGCGCTAAACTCGTTTCGCTGTTTTTTCTTCGCAGGCGTCCTCTCGAGTGACTGTGTGCCTGTTCCTTTGTTGGCGAGCATCACGTTCTACAACAGGGATAGACAAACAAAAATGCGGCACTTGTGTCCACCTTTAGACTATCTGCATGATCTCCCGTACTTCCCGTAGTACATACATAAATAGAGACTAATTCCAATCGGCGCCTCATTAAGTAACTGGAATATTGATTTTGATTCCAATAGACACCAACCCCTAAAGCAGATGTATTGCGGCAATTCTTGTTACACGCCAGTCCACTTCGGGTGGCCAAAGGTATGATGCTCGGTACAAATAATACAACGCTATACTACTAATTGGATATTTGCGTTACAGCTCCGCATTCACCTAATTAGACACAGATGTGAGCCAAATCGCCTCTGACATAAAGGCACCTTTTTTCTCGCAAATACCTGAAGTGATGACGATCTAAATTAGTAGCTAAGATCAGGCACGTTAAGATCATAAATTTAATTTCAATATTAGGCAACTGAAAAGTTTTCTGTGATTCTCCTCTGCTGCGTCACAAAAGAATTCGGAACACTAAGAAAAATTTCACTAAAATATGTTCACTTAAGAAAAGTTTAACACCCGGCTGAAAACTCTTAGTTCTCTCTGTGCAATTATCTTTGGTGGTGACAGTGGTATTTTTTTCAAGGCCCATCAAAAAGAGATCTTGACATAATACAACTAAATTCTTCCTAGTGTTGACTGATAGAGGACTACTTAATGCCATAATTTTACCTCCACCTTTAGCCAGCTAATCCGCTGATGATACTTACTTTAAGTTAGGCTTTCTCCAGCAGATAAATATGACACCAGCAATGTTCGCTTAAGAAGTTGGTTTACAAGTGTACGCTTATTCGCCTGACCTTGCTGTGGAGCGCTTACTTCTGGACTATCGCCCAACGGGAAGATTCCCCGAAGAAGGAATGCAACTTTCAACTTCAATTACAATCAGAATATCGCCCTTTAGAATGTTCTCGTAATATTTTTTGGCAAAATACCTGACGTTCGGTCATTGCATCAGCCACCGATCGCACGTCATAGCCATTCACGTTGTCTGGTTTGAACAGATACTTCATCGCCTTCAGCTTAAGAGGCACACTGTTGAACAACACGTCCAACGTTCTCGGCAATATTCCAGCATGCGTCGGTGTTCCTGCAATGCGAACATAAACAAAGTTCAGACGACATGCCCAAGAGAGCCAACTGCGTGCGCACATTCGTTTTAAGAGAACACAAATATATTTACGGCCGCAATGAAGCAAAACAGCAAGTTGCTGCACTAAACGTTCTGTAGATTAAAGAGGTCAACATAAAATTACAACCCATTGGCCTAGCTTGCAAATTACTGTTGCAAGACGTTGTCATCAATCATGTAATAATAAACACAGGCTACAAATTTCAAATAATATGTTATGAGTGGGTCGTGGAAATCACTGCCTACATAAACAAACGTGCATTCTCATGTAGAATTACCTACAATAAAAATTATTTAAAAAAGACAATAATGCTTGAAATTCAATTTGTCTTCATTAAAGAGCTAACCTGTCCTTAACAAAACATCATACACCCCAAGGAATGCTGTTCTCAAGTGTCCTCCGTATCTGTGAGGCCTGTTAAAACATGTTGTCGTAGAAAATCGCTGAAGCCGGTGCCAGTTGCCACTTACCGCTCATGGTATAGGTTTTTCCCGAACCGGTAACTCCGTACATAAAAATCAACGCCGGCTTTCCTGAAAGAACATCTTCAATCGAGGGTCGAGCCACGCGGTTGAACACCTCATCCTGAGTACTGTCCGGTGTAAAGATATGTTCGAACGTACACCGTACGGCCTTCAAACCGGACAATTGCCTATGTAGGAGAAGACAGGAAATTATATGGTCATCTGGCCGCCTCGGGGTGGGAATACGGAACACCTAGTTGTGCACTCAATAGCGACGGGCTCCACGCACGTTACAAAACTTTTCAATCATCTGTTTTCTGCGGCTTATCCAACATTTCATAAGACTTTGTCGGCAGCCACAAAGGGCAGGCTTAATTATTCTAGACATATAGAACCCTTGCAGAAATGATTGACAATAACGAGGCTTAGTAGACATTTCAGGGAAGCTCCTAAACAGCTGCCTCGTAAGTAAATCCCGTGTGATAGAAAACCGTAATGAAAATACTTTTTAGTACAGCACACATGATATATATATATATATATATAATGTTTAAAATAAGTATACCTCTGTCCGGTAAGCTGAGCCGCACTCTGTGGATCTACAATAATGGCGTGCTCGTCCTCAATGTCAGCGATCCCAATCTCGTTTGGCGCCAAAGGCTTCACACGAAGGTAGACCTCAACTCGATCCATTTCACAATCTCCAGATGCGGTCGGCATCCGCCCCATATCCCCACGCCTGAAATTGCACATGACACGTACATATACTTGTAAGAAAAAATTACATATTTCGTTCGTTTATATATTGTTGACATTGCAGAAACGTGTACAAACGTACTCAATATATCAAACCTTTATTCACAGGCGCAGTCCTGTCAAATCGTGCAATCGGCATAGTCATTTGCATAAGGAATTTCAAGTTATATCTGTTATTTCAATGTCACAAAGCGTGGCTTCAGAGTAAACCCATAGTTGCACACACTATATATATATATATATATATTTTTTTTTCTTGAATACATAGCGTTCAACGACTTCACATTACTATACCACATTAACCTATATATATACACTATATTCAAGAACATGGCATACGCAACTCTCAAGAACATACTAGCCAGTATAATTTGATAGCGAAATAAATAAATGTTACGATCAAATCGTTTAGGTTAATGTAACGTTGCTAATTGCGCGGCGTAAATAGGTGAATGTAACCCTCCTAATGGCACGGCATAGACCCCAAGTCATAACCCCTTAGCTAGTCTGGTAGACTTATCTCCCTGCTCAGGTGATAATTCTCTATCGTCACTTTAGTATAACAAAATATTGCGAACTTTTCATTTACAACATACTCATTGTCACTCCAAACCCTTATGATGATTGTCCTCGTTGAACAACAGAGCATGCGCCAGAGACTGATTACGTACAGCCGGGTACGTGCCATGGGGCGTCATTCCAAAAAAAGGTTCAAGACGACCCAGCAGTCTGAAACTCCGCTCCACCCATCTATCGGGCCAACAGAGCAATCGGTTGAGTCGAATACGCAGAAGGGCGGTTTCATGCATATTCCCTCCAGGGTCCTTAGAAAAAATAGGTATTTACGTAGTCAGCTACTCCAAAATTATCACAAGCACGGTACGAGATGGCGAGCAGCAAACGTGATGGCAATCGCATTATTTTTTACCTTCACTTCTACAAAGTGTAGGTTTCAACTGCGCCATTATAATATGCTCAAACAAAATTCTGATTGCTTACAACGTATAGAAGGCTATTGGAAACATAGGACATCAATATTAAGAAAAAGTAGATTTACCAGAAATAAAAAATAGTATGATCGCAACTAACGTGAAATTTTGTTCACGTTTGACGGAATCTTCTTTAAATAAGGAAGACCAAGTGGGTCTGTCCCGCTGGTCTATTCTGTAGGCATGTTGACATATGTTTATCGTGATTGTGTTTTATTTAAAAAAACGACGAGTATTTACAAAAACTGGTAGATGTAGCAGTGGGTAGTAATATTAACCAATCAATTATATATATATATATATATATATATACATCGGTCAAACAAATACGTTGTAAATGCAGCGTACATCCGGAGCGTAAACACCATCTATCATCTACTTAGTCAGGACGTGAGTAGGTTCATTGTTCAAGTGAAACACGAATTTACAATTCCATTGGTCATTCATTCGCTCTGTGTGAACTGTAAATCTGCCAGCTGACAACGTAATCAGGGGTCACTCCTAAGACCATACTAATCATCAGCCAGCTAAAAACGGCCCCGACCGACGTCGATCAGACGAGATATTGGCGCCACGGGCAGAAAACATTCGAGTAACGCGTTTGATCTTCGGTGGAATAATTAGATCATTTGTGAGAAGGCAGCGGAAAGCTACAACAAAGTCAGTTCAGGCCAGTCAATTCAAAGTCAGCCTGAAACAAAGAGAGCCTGAGACCAACTTGAGCACAATCCGACGCAACGGCGGCAAACAGATATCCGACTCGAAACGTCACCTACCCCGTCATTGCGTGCGCCTCCTGTTGCACGGCTGAAGTTCTGATGCTGAAGGCCGAACGCTACGAATCACTTCACAGCCTCACTCCGGGCACAGTCGGTCGAGTTTCGAGCTCGGTCTGTCATGAAGTCTTCTTCGGTTCGTGCAAAGTTGCTGGCAATATCCATTCACCGACGCAATACGAATCTAACAACTATAACGGCGACTGGCGGCTGGCGCGCCTTTCAAACTCGAACGCCAGAGAGAGAGAGAGGGACAAGCTTGGTCGCGGCCGGGCGGGCGGGCGCGAAGCCAACCAACCAACCAGCCAAATCGTCATAGAAGCTTAGAGCGCGACTTGGCGCGGCAAATTTTGAATTCAACCGTCACCGTTGTATCGCTGTCAACCCCGGTGCTCCGTGTACTAAGTAAAGTTTTCGGGCTGACCCTCAGCCAAGATTTAACAGCGTCCACGGAACTGTTTTTCACATTGCTTCATAGACGCACCACCCCCATAAATATAAACGTGCAACGGTGGGGCTCGAACCCGCGCACCTATCTAGTGTCTCCTCCGGTTGCGAGACGCAGACTTAAGCCACCACTACGCCACCGGGCTCGACGTGCTCCGTGTACTATGCGAGCTTGCGCAGAACGGCCCCAAATGCACCATTTTTTCTTCTCTTATACAGGAGGGGGAAATGCTTTTAGGCACGCTCTGCAAGACTACACGCCGGCTGGTAGCTCGATAACTAGCAAAGCCTTTGTATTGTACCTGCTAAAACCCTCATACCTCCTGTCATCCCCCGTAACCGGGTCGTACAGGTGAAACTTATATTGCTCACAGTTAAGGGGGAAGCCCCCAAATTGCCCCCCAAAAGATTCACCCAACGTTGATTGACTGACGTCTTCTTTGACTGAAGTGAGAAGAAACGCAGAGAAGCAGAGCAGCAGAAGGAGTGCCGCTATGCAGCACAAGTTCGCCGCCGTTAAGTCGTTAATTGTTAGTTAATGAAGGTTAATTGTTCATTGATATAATGACAACAATTATTAGTTAGAGTTAGAGCATCAGTCAGCGCTGGTTGCTTCGGTTGCCGTGGCGATAGTTAGTTAGTGAGGGACTAATTATTCGGTTGTTTAGCAACATGTGATGATGAAGGTTGTCAATTGTTAGGCATTCGAATTTGTTTCGATCCTAATACCACGAATGACTTCAGCGTTAATTGATTGTGGTTGCATTGTGAAGTTCACAATGATTTCCGATTTTGAGCACATGAGTGTAGTATTCGTCTTATTCGTCGACTAGAGCGTCTCACTTCTGCTGAAATCGCAATATAGACGTAGCTTTGTGACCACCGAATTATGCCGGCATGTTTTTAGTTCGATTTTTATGTGTGTGAACCAACCGTAATGATTGTTTTTCTTGAGAGTAGGAAAAATCGCAATGTATTCCGCGATTCAGGCGTTCCAAGCACAGCGACGACAGAATCACGCTGGTGACCTTTGGCAGCTGCTATTATTATCATTATATTAATACTGCCAGCCAGGGAATGAGTTCGCCCAGCCAGGCTGCTCCCGGCTGCAGTATTGCATGACCGCACAACACGACTACGGCGACCACAACGGCCGCAACCGAACAACGACCGACCGCGATCAACCACGACCAAACCACGGCCACCGACGCCGACAACGTTTCCCGTCCACGGCCACCGAAGCCGACGACGCCCCCCGACCACGGCCACCGATGCCGATTACGACCTCTGACCACGGCTACCGAAGCCGACGCTCTCCGATCACGGCCACCGAAGCCGACGACGCCTCCCGACCACGGCCACCGACGCCGATTACGACCTCTGACCACGGCCACCGACGCCGATTACGTTTTCTGACCACGGCTACCGAAGCCGACGCTCCCTGAGCACGGCCACTCACGCCGCCGACAACGCTTCCCGACCAAGGCCACCGACGCCGACCGATCACGAGGCCGTCTATGCGCGACGAGACCCGACAAGTGATCGACCCCGACCTACCCGACCACGAACGACAGAGTTCAAGACAGAACCATCGTTCCGAGCAAACGACTTAGTGCTCACACACACCCAACGAGTCCAACGAGTCGATAAATCCGACAAACTCCAGAGAAGACACTTCGGACCGTACATCATAGTGAAAGTGACCAACCCGACAACTGTGGACGTGGAATCGACCGAGACAGCCAACACCCCCGGACCCCGACGGAGACGGCAGATAGTCCATGTATGCAGAAGTAAACCGTTCATCCAGACCAACGACCCGAACCACCCGAGTGACTCGTCTGGCGACAGAGACCATCCAAGCACCGACCACATACGCAAAATACCAAGTGCCACGAATCAACGTTTACCACCACCGAACCGACCCGGCCCGGCCGCCAACCCCCGAGATGGACACGAGATGTTGTATGCTCACTAGCCCGAGACACACGCTTGGCTCGGGACGAGCCAGTCCAGAGGGGGGGGCAGTGTAACGAAGTTAGACACAACAATACCACAACGACACCACAGTCGACCGAGCACATCATCGAACGTGCAACAGCCTCCACATGAGACCGCTAAGCTACATGGCGACGACAACGTGGCACGTGCATCACCGCGACCTGTCGCGCCACATCGGCAACATCATCATCAGACCTATGTACCTGACCTGCGGCGACGGCAACCGCCACGGACAATGCACGTTGTGATAATGCGTAGCTTAAACCGACCAATCAGCGAAGAGAACGAATGGAAATTTCCGTTGTCGAATGCTCGAGAAGATTCGATTCCATCATTTAACATTATTACTATATAAACGCTACGGCGTACCTTGAGTGAATAAAATAGACCGAGGCAGCATGGCCGAAACCCATTCGCTGCCCGGTTACGCTTGACGCCAGACCTACGTTCCGTGTTGTCATTCATCGTACCTAAGTCCCTCGTGTCGTAGTAACCGCCCGACTGAGCTACCATCCCCAGTAATTCAGCGTAACAGCACAACATCGTTACAATATTAATATTATTTCATATTTGGCTATAGAGACACTACAGGTCCTTTTGATGCTATTGACACACACGCACGTATTTAAATGTAGACATCGTGTCGTTAACGGTGAGCCCTTAAGCACAGTCTTCCAGCGCACACACGTTTCGCGGCGCTACAAACTGTGCAAGTATTCTTTCAATCAATGAAATTCGCACGAAAATGGAAACGTGATTGTTTATTGGACTCAAGCCAAATTGTTTTGTTCCATACATCGTACATAATGAGAAATCGATAAGAAATGTCATTAGTGGATGCTTTCATACGTGTTCTGGTGAGTAGTTAACGGTAAAAAAGCTTATGCACTATAGCTGGGGCTCACATACTGATATTTTTACACGACATGCCACTTTTACAGATCTCGTTTAGATCGCGAGAGATAAATTTTTCAAGTCAGAAGTCATTAGGAGTATGCGTCCCTGTTATTATGGGCACAAGCTTTACTCTATTCTTCGTTGGACATCATTGAAGCATGTTCGAAAATGTGAAAACTTCCTGCGAGCTAAGCCTTCCATAAGCTTTCAACTTCTGCAAGAAAAAACGAGGCAGAAGAATGGACCGGCTGTTTAGCGAAACGATGCAGGAGGCCTCGGCTGTCACGTTTCTGGCGATTCGTTCGTGTTCCAACGGTTCAACGGTTTTTTTTTCGTCGAAAGCTTTACAGCAAACGTCGACTCACTGTTGTTGCCGGGACAACACATCACAACGGTTACGCGTTGGCACCCCCACTAAACGGTCCATTCTCGTTGATGAACCAACCAACTGTGCCCAGCGCCAATAATGCCAGTGTGTAACTGCAATTGCCGTCTTCGCGGCGCGTAAAAGCTTCATCTTCTTGTTGTCGTAGATAAATAGGAGGATGCAACGAATCTATCGTGAAAGGATGTTTTGCGATAGATAGGTTCGTTGCACTGGTGCTAGACCGACCGGCCAATTTTGTTACCGCCGATTGCAGTCTGAATTGAAATTGAGGGGGTGAATTCGTATGAGGAGGCAATGCAACACAAGCACTACAGTACTGGTAGTGCAATGGGGGCGCTTACTAAAGCTTTGCCCAGCGAGGTGCCCGCTATCAATCCCGCTCAATGCCTATTCAATGCCCAATAGCTAAGTCAAAAAGCACGGCCATTTTACCTCCGGAAATTTGAGGATACGACTACAAGATAACAGCCAAAGTAACAAATTGACGTTGTCAGTGTGAAGACAAGGCTCCTTTGAAAACCTTTTCCACTCGGTCTCAGAACACGCTGCTGAGTTCGCCACTATGAACGACAATAACGGTTAGCCAGCGCTTCGAAGTTACAACGACCAGCTCAGAGCCATCTGCCCAATATGGCGATTTCACACATGTTATATTGATCTGAACTGATTTTTTTTTTGCTTTTTCGGGCTGACCCTCAGTCAACATTTAACGTCCACGGGATTGCCTTCGCATTGCTTCGTAAGATAGGTAAATACATATACCCTATACATACAAACGTGCAGCGATGGAGATGGAACCCGTGCACCTATATGTCTCCTCTGGTTGGAAGGCGCACGCGAATGCATGGCGCCACTGAGCTCGACCAACTGAAAATCTAGGAAAGCCGAATGATGGCTGGGAAAATCTTAGAAGCTTCACGAGTGCCAGATGATAAGCTAGGGGTGTGTTGGGACATTGGCGATGGGCAATGTGTCTGTAGAGACTTTTGCTAAAAAACAGTTTTAGTGGTGCATTATTAAGGACTAGAATTCCATGAAGATTTATATATATATATATATATATATATATCTCTTCAGAACTGCCAGTTTAGCCTAAAATGGACATAAACACGTGAATAAATCGAACGAACAACAGCAAGGCAACAACAGTCAACAATATTGTTATTATTGTGTAGAGCCCAACAGAAATAGATACATTTATATCCAGCGTCACCCATACGGAGTGGGCGCTTTTGCTAGACGGTAAGATCGGTAGTTTGTCTGGCTGTTAGGGGAGTAGGGAGAGACTTGTTTCGTTCGTGTTTATCGCGTCGGCTGACTCTGTATAAGAGAAAGGAAAGCCTGCCATCACTACTGTACAGCAGAACGAATTTTTGAGAAAAATCTCCAGAGGGAAGAAGGCAAAGGGGTAGATACAACACAAGTGATGGCAGCTGCCCCAGCAGTGTTCGCAGTCGTGAAGACATCAGTAGTCGAAGTACTGGTACTATTGTGACAACGAATACTTCGCAGACTTCGCAGCGTTGGCAGTGGCGAAGCTTCACAATCTCACAATATTGCATGATGCCGAGCACCACAGCCAGGGGGCGCAACTTGTGGTTCCCCTTTCTTGGTCGGGCTCATTTTCCCTTTCTCCCAGGTGGCCCGGAGTCGTCGAATTGTCTGTCGTCTTGCCGTGTCAACTGGCACTGTTCCGCACATAGCACCGACACCGACAACAACAACAACAACAACAACAACAAGAACAATAACAACAACAACAGTTTACCGGCAGAATTAGCTACGGC
>QVRM01001465.1:42500-64721 GCA_003439945.1 Dermanyssus gallinae
TGCTGCATTGTACTAAAATATTATTTCTCATCTAGAAAATACCCTTACTATTATCGCATTTGGAAGACTGAGCGCTTAATGTAAACCTGATGAAATCGACGATACATGTTTCGATTAGTTTAGGTATTTTGTCTCAAAATACTCGCGAAATCGTGGAACGTCGATCAAGCGCTCGCTGGCGGACTCTAGAAGAATTTGCAATTATTTGGCTTTCGTAAATGATTTCCTCGTCATTTAAATCATGCCAATAATTATCTACTAACCCATCTCCACCGTTTATAATCCCAATAGAATAAATATGTTGAAATTTTTATTCCCCGTTTACCGAAATTCCTGGATCTTCGCTTCCTTACTAGTAGGAATGCCTATTAAATCAAACAAGACCTGAATTTTTGTGGTGTTGATTCTATATGAATAAGACTGACTTCTTCAACAACGGAGGTTCAGCAGACGCGCCGATTTTTAGTAAAATGTTAAGTACAATAACGATAGCCATTGATGCATACACAGGAATGCTTTTGCGACGGAAATGGAGACAAGGCGCTATGGATCAGACTAGCAATAGCTGTCAAGACACAAGGATCAGGGGAAGGCTCAACGTGGGCAGAACTTGACAGAGGGCCGACATTGTTCAGCTGTTACGTCTCGCCAAGCTCGCGACTGCAAGACTTCAAAGAATTCTTGAATAGCATCGCGGAAGAAAGAGACGATGCGAAGACCGATCCGAAGCGATTCTCGTGGGAGGATACTTCAACGCAGCGGGAACGGGATGTGGAAGCACAATATCGAACAGTAAAAGCCGAAAATTAACTGACTGTCGATTCGGGTTCGCGCAGATCTTGTACTCGGAAGTGAAAACACAATAAACAGAGTGAGAACTGGAGTCTACGTCTCAGAAGAAGTCTCGCAAAATTAGCCCACAGATATACAGTAAGAATATATAGAAGGATGGCTCCCTTAGTAAGAGGGAGACACTGCCGAACTTGCCTGCAAAGGGCCGATAGCAAAAGAGCAGAAGGCCAGAGACACCTAGACAAACCATAGCACATCCAACCTGAGAATGTGGCACTTGTACTGGGAAAGGCATGCGAGGCAGCTTCGACTCAAAGGCGGGGCGTGCCTCACAGGCATCCTGCGTAAATACTAGTGGAGTGGAGATCGCGGACCTTGAGGAAAGCGTACCATGAGGCGCGCCGGAGGTGCAGTCGTGGTAGAAGGAAAAGAACCGGGACGCAAGAAGTATGGGAGGGGTTTCAAGCCGCGAGAAAGTGAAGAAAAGGCCTTTTCAAGAGCCGATAAAAGCTCTAAAGAAGACGATCAGTAGCTGCAAAGAAGAAAATAGAGAGTACTTTGTTAAGAAGTAGAAGGACAACATATGACGGAAGACGTATATTATTGTCATGAGCCATATGATGAAGCCACGACCAGCGCTTTCATAGAATCTAGCCGTGGCGCGGTGACGCGACCCTTACCAAGCAGAACCCACCTGCCCGAAGATTGACACGGAAGATCGTCGTGAAGGAAGGCTATATAGAAGGAGACGCTCGCTTGGACAAGCAATTCGGCTTCTTCAAGAGGCTAACGAGTGTTACAAGGATTTTTCAGCAATTCAAAATGGGTTTCTTCTAGGACATTCGGCTGAGAGAGCACTTACATACGTAATAGAGCAACTAGGGTTTTCTGTGTCTTTAAAATATCATAGGCCCCCTACCTCCGCAGTCAGTCAATCATCCACGACAGCACAGACATTGCCATAAGGGCCGATGGCCCTCAAGGGGTTTGAGGAGCTTGTGTGCTGGCCATGAATGTCATCTACCGGGGTGCTACCGGTTCAATCTCTGTTGTTGATCGATTACCTTTCAGCGATACTCGTTGAGGCAGTCTCGCAGTACAGACAATCGCGGACGATTTAACCATTCTGGTCACAACGCGTAAAGGAAACACCCTACATGAGAGATTACAAGTAGCCATCGAAATGGTGAGCGACTGGATGGAAGGCCACGGCCTCGAGCTAGCGTCCGAAAAAAACGAGCGGTACTTCTTACGGGTCGAAGAAGACACGGACATGTACACTTAGCACTGAACGGGGTGAGCATAAAGATTAGCAAGTCCGCCCGATATCTGGGTGAAAGCAATTACCGCGAAGGCAGAAAAGCTGGCAAATAGCCTGGCCAAGATCCCGCCGAGGACATGCGGAGCAACGGAGTTTTCGCCTCCGTATCGAAGTCCACCGTTCTGTACGCCGCTCCTACATGGGGACCAAACGCCATGAAGCTGAAGGGAAACGAGAGAAAATTCGAGAGGGCACAAAGACGACTAGCAGTACATATCAACGATTGCATATAGTGCCAGTACCAGTGCATAAAGAACAGTTAAGACAACGACTACTATCGCGAAGCAAGGCCGAAAACGATCGATAAATGTTTATTTAAAAATGATAGAGGGACGCCGAGAAAGGAGAGCCGGCCCTTACGAAAAATCGAGGCTCGAAAACAGGGCAAGGATAATGACTCGAGGATTAGATCAAAACGTCAGCGGACGCACCAGGAGCCACTACCCGTCCGATAGTCACCGATCCAGGGAAATGGTTCAACAGAGAGTATGAAACGTCATCTTCTGTCTGGGACAGGTATTGATGGGGCACGGCTGCTTCCAGAAGGAAATACCTACATAGGATGGCTAAGGCTAGAGATGCCAAGTGCGTCATGTGCGAGACACACGAGGGCGATGTTACGAGTTACCCACAGAGTTTTTCTCTGCCCCCTCACTTGAAGTCGTACGTTAGGACTCACCGGCAAGTAGCGTCTCCGGACATGGCGACAACGGTAGCAGACCTAGTTGTCGCCATGCTCGAGGATGAGTACCACAGCAAGATGGGACGACGGCCGGAGACCAACATTAGAAGGAGGACCATAATAAAAAGAGCGAAAACAAACACCTCTATTTTCACTGAAGCAAACGAAAGTAGTTCCGGTGAAAATTGTTGTAACATATATTCAATAAATAAAAAAAACTATGGTCCTATAGTGAGCCAAAGGAATATTCATATTTTTGAAAATGTGTATAATTTCACTTGTGGGGTTTGTCGATTAGAGTCGTTTAGTACTTCAATACCAAAGATAAACATAGAAATCCCGTTGGCCCAGCTGGGGTTGGCCAGGTTAAGTAACTGTTTGACCCTTTTTTCGGAATCCGTATGCGTGAGGCGTTTGAAGTAAGCAACTATTTAACAAAAACGTAGATTTCCTATGACAAATTAGGAGATAGGGAAATTTGACAAAATACAGCAAAAACCAACCGCAAAGACCAGCTGGAGCTTCACTAAAGAAGCGCGGGATCTTCTCAGTACTTCTTTTGCGTTCGATATTGTTCGTTAATATGGGCGATTAGTTTAACGGCGTGCAATGTATAGCTGCACTTTGCATCGCAACGAAGGCTGGAGTCTTTCATTCTAAAGTGTGGCAGATCGAGCCGGCGTGAAGTGGTTTCCCTGTTAGCCATTGCGAACCAAGTCTTCGACTAGACAGTGGTCTTTACAGCTGAATACGTCAACGGTTATTACAGTATGCAATAGGAAACTTACATGTTTTCGTATATGTATAATGAGTTAGGGTTTTCTTGTTAACTGTTGAGCAAAAGGTCATCTGTTTGGTTGGTATAGGTATTCGCCGCTGCTGTTTTAGATAATTCACTCTTCCCCATAATCACCCGACGACAACAACTTCTCAATTGTGGTGAATTCACTTTTTTACAACAGTAAAAAAGTTAATTCACCACAATTCACCACAAAAGCAGTGGAATTCGTGTCAGCTCGTGACGCCTATAATAGAAGCCGCCTTCCCTCCGCAAACAGCCAATGGTATCACTTATCTCAGAAGCATCGCGTCGGTAGCCTTTAATATACTCGGTGCGTTTCACGACATCCCTTCAAAACTTTGCTGTACAGACACTTATATGACCCTAGTGTCTTCAACGCAATAGGCATGAAGTGGTAGCTCCCAGACAATTCAAGGTACTTTCTTCGCTTTGCCGGTTATGCATGTTCTACGATCCATCCACACTCGACAGAGCTGTGTGGAAGGTATGATAGCGCCGCCGTGCGTGGTGCAGTTACATCCCAAGGAAGGCTTTTGCCGTGTGACTATAGAGGTATGGTAACTTCATCAGGTCCTAACTCATTGCTTCCGCTCACACCTTTGGTCTTCTCAGTTATCCGCATTACCAAGTCGCCATGAGTATGCGTTACATACATTCTGTAGTATGTACATATGCGTATCTAGCAGATTGACATTTATTCACATCACTTTTTATTGCATCCCCATCATATATATATATATACTTATGGACATATCGTCTTATGTCTGGAATGCGATAGCGATTAAGTTGTATCTGGGAGAGCCGTTGTCACGACGCGTGCTAGGCCCACAATGTGCCCTAGAATCCAAGTAAAGATGCTGCCTCTCGGGGGACGAAGGAAGGAAGAGTGCGATTGGCCAGCCGTCGACATAAACGTGAAGTTATGTTAACTGAACGAATTGAACAGACGTTTCTCTGTGTGTGTGTCTAAACGTATAAAGCAAGCGTATCTATAAAGGGAAGCCTTTTACGCTATGATCGAGTTATTTGTACGGCGGTGGGAGAAGGCGTCACTCGAGACCCGATCTAGGGCCAGCAATGGTTATTACACCTTTTCCACTAGTGCATATCTACTTACAGCTCGCGAGGAAAAACCCCCCCGGGTATGGCATGCTCCTAAACTATAGCAAGTAGACGAACAAGCTGAAGATACCAAAATTAGAAGAACATGTGTGGCTATTATTAAACCATTTAATTGCATTGAACTTTGATCAAACGCTGCATAACTTTATGTATGCATGTATATATATATATTTTTTTTTGCCTGAGTAATATTGATCTCTGTGCGTATGTGTTCTGTTTCACTGTTCACGCTCCAGGTCATGGAGCGGATCGAAAGCATCCTCGAGGATGTGGTTCGAGGCGAGGCTGTGAATGACGATGGTGCCGGCTGTGTTGACTACAGCATCCAGGACCAGCTTGCCGAACTCGGTTTGTACACATATATATATATATATATATATATATATATATATATATATATATATATATATATATATATATATATATATATATATGTAGGACTTACACTGTCTTCTGAGTGAAATTGAATCGTTCTTAGATAGCCTTCCGTTGACAGAATAAATAGGCAAGGTGAAACTCACCGAATGTCGAAATTGTAGTTCGTTTTTGAGTCGAACTGGTATAGAAATGAAGAGCGTTTAGTGCGAGTGAATCCACAAACAATTTGATCTTCGACTCTTCGTACATAAAGCAGGAAAGTTCGTTAGTTAAAGTTTCAGTCATGTGCTCGATAATGCTGATCACACTTCCTTCTCAATGCGCGACCGCTAGAAACATGAATTTACAAATTAACGCCAAATAAAAACAATGCCAATCACACAAATACCGGTGGCAACAACAACAATCGAATCAGCAACAACAGCAGCAGTGGTCAAGCCCGGTGACGTGGCGCATTCTTCTGCGCCTCCCGACCGGAGGACACCCATAGGTGCGCGGGTTCGAGCCCCACCATTGTACCGATTTGTATCTATGGGGGTCCGTCTATGAAGCAATGGCAAGAGCAGTCCCATGAACGTGAAATATTGGCTGAGAGTGAGCCCAGAAAGTACTTTTTTAGCAGTAGTGGCAGCAACTGGGTAACTTTTTACAGGATAGACAGGCGTCTCGACTTCCTCACAGTCATTGCTTCTGTTGTTGTTGTTGTCGTTGCAGTTGTAATAGTTGTTATTGTCGTGGTTGCTGTTTTTGTGTCCACTGGTGTGGAATGATGAGTTCTACCACGAGGGTTATCTTTCGGACCACGATCAAATGGTGATTTTGCTATTCCTGCTGCTGCCGCCGTCACTAGCTTGCCAGACACGATCATGGCGGTAAACATGATCGTTTCGGCGGGAGACCGGCGACGACGACGACGATGACCATATTGATGCTAGCGACCATATAATAAACATGTAGTGTGATGTAATGCTCTATTACGGTATCGACACCGTCGGGCGCCGTTCACCGATGTGTTTGCGCTATTTGCCTGCGGCCCGGGCGTACTCCACACCACTATCGTTGTTGTAGTTGTAGGTGTTGTTATCGTTGTTGTAGTTGCAGGTGTTGTTATCGTTGTGGTAGTTGCAGGTGTTGTTATCGTTGTTGTAGTTGTAGGTGTTGTTATCGTTGTCGTAGCTGTTGTTGTTGCTGCTGCTGTAGCAGGTGCTATGCGATGAGGTATTTGCGAGCAAACGCAAAACGACGCAGTAGTGACTGAGCTCGTGGTAAGCGCTTCACTGCCACCATCGGAGGCATCGCATTGTCTGTGTCCGTTAACAGCGCAACAGCAGCAGCGTGCGATCTGGAACGACTTCCCATCGCTTGCGGGGCAGCGCGATGCGCTGCGTCCCGTCTCGACGACGGCCGGCCACGACGACGAATGAAGTATTATAGTTCTCTAGTGCTGCTCCGGGGCTGCCAAATCAACCGAGCGCAGTCGCCTCAACAGCTTCTGGCCCGGCATCTATCTTCGCGTGGCTCGGCGAACAGAGCGGTGCGAATTTGTCTACGACGCTCATCATTGTGCCACCCATCATAATGGCACAATCTGGCCGTAGATCTGCAGCCGCGATCTATCTGCAGCCGGAGTAATCGTACTGGTAATAGTGGAAACATTACCATTGGTGTGGTGCGGACCAGCTAAAACAAAAATGGCTGCTAAATGCGAAGACGCAGATCCGGCTTCTGACGACAACTTCTAAGGCTCAGCGATGTCTCTTTGCAGATCGTAGGAGGGCGAACGGTTGGTTTTTTTTGTTACGATTACCGACCAATGCAACGACGGCCTAGAATATCAACAACAGCAGCAACAACAACAGCAACAACGACGACAATAACAACAACAACAGCAACAACAACGACAATAACAACAACAGCAACAACAACGACAATAACAACAACAACAACAACAGCAACAACAACAAAGGCAAATTTGCGACATCAACGACGCCGACATCGGCGATATCGACAGCGGCATAGCTGTTTTAGTTTAGCCAAGCGGAACCTCTTGCTTTCCGTTCGTAGCATCTTCGCCGTTCGCTGTCTGTTCAGCCATCATCTATCTGCCAATGTGACTTTAGAAGAATACCGCTCAAGCGTCCTGTTTCGATCAGATCCTCGGGATCCGGGCCCGGCTCGATTGCGACGAAAGACGATCTTTGTCATTAGTCCATTATTCTGCTCTTATGCACCGGATGCGATTTATTGCAGCAATAAATAGGGAATAGGGAAGAGTAATGTTTAGGCATTAAAACGTAATCGACAAGAACCTTATCGCGAACTTACGTCCGCAGTAAGCCCCTATGGTGAGCTAACTCACGTTTTAGCCGTAGTCCTCGAATAGACCCTGGTACCGCAATAGTATGAATCTGCTATCGCAAGATTTCCATATACCTTGCCGCCTAGCCCTGCTGACGCAAGGTGGTGGCATGCAGGCTAGTTGGAGCTAGCAGGGAGGCAGGTTGCATACGGCACGGTAAAGGCTTTCCTCAAATATCAGATTTGCCACTTTTCCGTTTTATTATGCCATGTACCCCTATAACCAAAATTATCAAGTGTTTTTTACACTTAACACTATCGTACATATGTATAGCGTACCTATGGCGTTTTAATTACGCATGTGACACAAAGCGTCAATCAAAGCTTCCGTGCCGTAACCGACAATCGTGTTATTGTACAACCAGCGCATATTGGCATCCCGGATGGCAGAAAGGGCCCGGCCTTTTAGCGTGTCGATGTCTCTAGCCAAAATGAGGGTGTTTTGCATCTTAGACATCTCGGCCCAAGATAAGTACATGGCTTTCCCGAACTCAGCGAGAGCCCACCTACTAGCTCTTACAAATTCTTTACCGCGGACGCCCCTTCCTTACTATCCGAGTGGGCACTCTCGCCTCTTCACAAGTCAAACCTTATTGAAAAAGCCTCGAGCGAGACTGAGAAAGGGCCACCCAGGGGCAATCTTCTTGAGAGGAGCAGGGTCCTGGTTGTGTATCTTCCTTAGTGTATCCCTGGGAGCTTGACGAAATGATACGTACATGCGTGCTAGCGTAGGCATTCGGCTTAATGCTGCTTTGGTTCGTGATCTCATCTGCGCGTGCCGTGAACGAGCTTACCTCCTGGGCATCATGGATTGTCCTGTCCGCGATACGCGGGACGTCGGTCCAGAGGTTCTGCTCTAAATGGCACTCTAGCGCGCTCCCATAACATCAGGCTTCCCGTGGATGTTTAAGCCTCGTGGGCTATGCCCCGACGATGACAGGCGGTCAGATGGGGACGACCCGCGACTCCTTAGCCCCCTTTTTGGCCAGCCAGGGTATGCTTTTTGGTATGGCTTATGAAAAAGCGAAAGAATGACTCGTCCATCAGGGAGACGTTAAAGTTTCGACCCATTACGCTCGATGCGCTAGGAGGGCTATTTCAATTAACTTCGAATACAATCAACAGTGTTTGCAAGTAGCCTGAGTTATTAACTGGCGACAAGCGATTCGGTGAATTTTTATGCAGAGGTTGAGCATCCGTATTGAGCACACTGACAAACTGGTCAGCTGCCGGGCCAGAGTTCCTTACAGCTGATCCTACCGTGTGTGTACAAATTAATTGGAGTACGTTGTTAACGCTTACAAGTAAAAATTAGACATATATAATTGTTTGTATATGAAGGATGTCAAAGGATGCATAGTGGATAATTGCATGGGTCGTAGAACTAGTTAAATAAATATTTCTTTGAGGGAATGGGCCAATAATTCAGTTTTTCCATCGAACAAATTGTTCGATAGGGAAACTGAAGAAACTTTTGCTTGATCTGAATAGCATCCAGCGCTGGCAAGCGAAAGAAGAAGAGTCGTAATGATAACGATTTGATTGAGATATTTAAAATTAAGATCCTGTGGCGCCATTTTATTCCTCTGACCTGTTTTGACCGATTTTGTTTGTAAACAGCCACGAAGGGAATCGAGTCACAATGTACATCGGAGTTCCGGCCCGTGCTGATGAAAAACGTCACGTATATTGCCGGCGCGGTCGTGTTCAACGACAAGGGTGAAGTTCTTCTCATGCAGGAAGCCAAGATGTCATGCGCGGGCACGTGGTACTTACCCGCCGGACGAGTTGAGCCTGGGGAACAGATTATTGTACGTTGACCCCAATTATTTCACAGGACCTCAGGTTATTTGTCGATTAGTTTGCTAGTAATATCTAGCTAGGATTTGTCTGCTATATGTTGCAGCGATATTTTCATATCGGATACATAAACAGAAATAATTGAGATACTGCAAGGTGTAATTTCTTACTCCGTACGTCCCTTGGCGATATTAAGTGTACGTAGTCGTCGCTTGCTTACAATAGTACAACAGGCTTCGACTGTACGATGACCCAAAAAATTCAGCAATTATATATAGCTCTGAGTTGCGTTCTAAAAGTTACTCCTTTTGGTCGCATCATGTGTTTAAGGTAAACCCTGTCTGCTTAGTTGCAGCATTTTGTTGCAGTGGCTATTGTCAGTTTTCACAAAGCTATATAAATAATACTCTGCCCTTATGATACTATATAATTTAGTCTAACGTGGGCTTTGTAGTCCTTAGAAATGATACGATTCGATTCGATATAAGTCCTTACATATCTACATAATTTATCGATTCGAGAACAGGCATGTGCATGACGCAAGCAATAAGGCAGTGGCAAACTGTAAACCCCTTTTCCAAATAACGGGAACTAACTCTGGTTTAATTTTACTCATTAGGAAGCAGTACGTCGTGAAGTACTGGAGGAGACCGGGCTCGAGTTTCATCCACAGTCGCTGCTTTCTGTAGAGACCTCCAAGGGATCGTGGTTTCGCTTTATGTTTACAGGCGAAGTCGTCGGAGGCAAATTGAAAACAGTCGCAGAAGCTGATGCCGAATCACTGCAGGTACTGTTTAGTTCGAATGCCTATATATATATATATATATATATATATATATATATATAACAGTTCTGGTTTTTTGATTGATTGCTTCATGATTCGCTTGGTATGTATACCTAAATACACAGGTCACCCTTTTATAGGGCGCTTAGAGCGGTAGCATATATGTTACCTATGCATCCATATTATCAATGTATTCTCCAATACCTACTAAGTTTTTTCTTTCCATTGGGACAACGTCTTCTTTGCAATATCAGCCAGGTTCTTTCTAACATTTGGTCCTAGGGCCTTCTAAAGGTCTATATCTCTGCTCCCCCAAGGCTGTTCATTCTTTAGCAATCTGTTCGATTGACTTATTCCCTAATCCACATGCTCGACATTCTGTACTTTGCCCCTCCCTATCCAACATCCCTGCCCTGGCATCTGTCAATAGCCCACTCGCTCTTGAATTACCGTATTCCCATATACTTCAATGATATGGGAAGCTTGGAGAATGCATTACGCACGGTCGGTGTTGGCAATCAACAACACCTGATGTGGAACTCTCGTCTACTAAAAACCTCAGTCTACCCCACGGTTCGGAGTTGTGTTGGACAATTCTTCAAGACCATGAGAGGTGACCCTCGTGCTCTACCGACTCATGATCCCCAGACCCGGGGAGGTTCGTCGAGATTCTTCACCTGAGGACTTGGTGGAATGGCATTGGTCGAGACTTGTCTCGACTGTTTGCCGACCGTACGTGTGCAAAGCTGTTTCGGCGCAGGTCTTCTTGGCGAACCTTCTCCCTCAAGATGGGGTCTAGTATAATCCGTGCGCCCATGAAGCAGGATTGCGTAGTATGCACGCCATGATTGCTGGTGTTGTCTGGTCTACTAGGGCAAGGCCTGTAGATGTACGTGTCGCAGCGAGTGCCGGCAGGCCACGACCGTGTGTTCGGCGTTGTCGACAGTACTAGAAGCGTAAAGCACGCATATATTAGTGGTCGATTTGCCAATACGGAGCATGTGAGTTTGGAATTGTCCATGCCCCGTAAAAGCCTAGCGCGACGTAATACGTGAGGGGCCCTGCGGCAGCTTACTTCATGCGTATTGTTCGCGAGTACTTAAGCAATAATGCCTAATTATATATATATATATATAGTAACAAGTCAACAAAAATGTATCTAGTGAGGTTGATATTTAGCACATAAATAATGTTAACTTGCGTTTCAGGCTGCCTGGGTATCGGACATATCATCAATGAGCTTACGAGGAAAAGATATAATCAACGTCATCGATAGAGCAAGGTAAAACAAGACAATCATTAGTCAGAATCCTTAGTCTCATCTGAGAGCAGAACAATGAGTTAAAACGACTAGAGATTTATATAATTTGTCATTAAGAAGCATTATGGGGGTTTTGCCATTATCTTTATCAATTGAGTGTCTGTGACAGAGACGTGATGGAGAAAACTCAGCGACGGTGACTCCCTGAGGCGCAGCTTGGAAATCGATATGCTATCCATTTTAACCGATCCGAACTATTCTCACTTAAATTCCTACCTTACGGTGCGGGCACATGTTTAGTTTCGCGAAAAACAAAAGCGTCACGTATTCATTATTATGGCTTATTAACACCCTGTTTGGATAATTTGTATGCATTAGACACAGCCCGCATTTTTGATACATCACTGTATTTTTTCCCGTCCTGCTGGTTTGGCTATCGACTAAATAGCCTATTTATTATTATTATTATTGAGCACAGATGTCTCAATAAAGAGATGGTACAGTAACGTCCAACTCCCTCCCTTCTCGTTTTTAACTGCTTTATAATATTTTTCTCTTCTTATACATATTTGTGTGCATATGGGATATACATTTTCAGGCAATATTTCTCAGATCTGCATAGAGTGAATTTCGCTCTACCTGCCGTGAAGAGTCACTGCAAGATTTATCTCCGTGTGGTTTGCATCATTAAAAAGAAGCTCAAGTTAGTATCCAATTTTTTCATTTGATCTTAAAAACTTACGAACTTTAAGATTTCCAAGATTCCATTAAATGTTTGATACACATATGTTTTCGCTCAAGCAAGAAGAACCTTTGTCTACAAACGATACAATCGTTATATTACCAATATATATATATATATATATATATATATATATATATATATATTAATTATGCTTTTTCTCGGCTCTTTCTGGTGATTTCACGGCGCACGTGTTTAAATGCGACAACGGTTCAGTAATCGCGTTCATGTGCTCGTATCGGAAAAGGGTTACCCGCACGTGCCTCTAACAGAGATCAACCCTTTACGAAGCGTTCACACGGCGCTGAAAAGGTTTATGAATCATGCGTTCATCAACGATCCTCCGCCGCATAAACCTCATGGAGTCCTCTCGGTATGAATAACGAATGTCCTACACCATTTGTTTATTAGTTATTATATCTAGATAGCAAACAGTTGCACAAATGCAAGGAATTGTATATTACTTGCAATATGTTTTCTTATTTTTAATGACACTCTTTGTAAGTGGACGAGCCAACAAGCCTTTTTTATATGCTCTTAATAAGGTATTTTCCTTACTATGTAATTTAATTACTAAGCTTTGATGTGTGAATAAGTCATTGTCTAGTGGTGCACCATTCCGAGAGTACGGCAGACTCCAAACAAGTTCCAAATTTAAACTTGCTGTAGCTACTGGCAGTAGAGGTTTGTAGTGCTCGCCTGGGTTTCGTCTCATCCAAGTCGTAGTGAGCTGTACTTTTAATATCCCGCTTTTAGAACAGCAATACATTATGCCCTAGATAACTCGCATTAGCTGAGCAGATAAATGCACCAGTCGTGTCATGCTTGTATTCTTATAATAGTGCCATTTTTATTAGGTAACGTTAACAAACGGTTAAATATTGATACCTGTTAAAACAAGCAAGAGTACAGACGCGTTAACGCTTGTTCGCACCACTCAATATCTGAGGCAATAAATTCCTAAGTATAGAAATGATTTCAAATGTTTAGACTCTTTTTGAACTGCTTACCCCAGATGTTTCTCTAAGTTTTTAAGCATTCGCCGCGAAATAATGCAGACTTTTTTTGCTTACTGCATTTTCTTTTAAAAAATGGGGGTTCTTTAGACTGTGATTTATTGCCCCGGTCAACAGAGACACGATTATTTTGGAGCTGTAAAACCATACATGATTTGGAATTTCAGGTGGAACATGATGGAACGCCGATTCACGCCAATGACGGCCTTTGTCTCAGCATACTCGTCTCCTGCAAAAACTGTCTTGAGGAGGTAACTTTTTTTGCTATTACTATCACAGACGACGACAATTTTGAGGTTGGAATATTACTCTTCTTGGGGATTAAATATTTAGTTTAAGATGTGTTACAAAATAAGTGCGCATATCTAAAAATGATCTACTCGTACTTTCAAATATGGAATCTAGAATGCAGCATATACTACTTTCCATCATTTCGTATCAAGCAGACTGATGGCAGTCTATGCAGTGGTTAAAGTCCAAAACATTTTTAACTATAGCTAATTAAAAACAGACGTATGTGTTGTCTGCATTTTTGCTAACACGTTTCTGCAGCATTTGACAGTATAGCATTTGACAGAGTTGTACTGGCAACTACCGCGTATATTGTATTTATTACTTTAATTACCACAACGCGTAAAT
Source organism: Dermanyssus gallinae (assembly GCA_003439945.1). NCBI lineage: Eukaryota > Metazoa > Arthropoda > Arachnida > Mesostigmata > Dermanyssidae > Dermanyssus > Dermanyssus gallinae. The sequence goes on from QVRM01001465.1 coordinate 56,198, forward strand.
ATTCGTAACCGCCGTAATAATAGCATGCATTTTATTACAATATGGCATATTATGATATCGTAATAATACAAATACTAACACTAATAATTATGGGTCCCATACGTACATTACATTTGATTTTAGGGCTTCAAAGTGTGACTTTGCCCTTTGTGCTTTCAGGTATCGTTATGTCCCGGATATACGTGGTTAGAGATCGGTCAGAAGTTAGCCGATCAGTTACAGGCGAAAATCAAGCCACACACGTTGGCCGCTTTAACAGTCTAACCACCGTCAGTACCACTGAGGATTCACCGTCCAGTATGCGTGACCCATTCATTTTAGCATGCGAGTTCTCTGAAAACCGAGAGCTCTTGTATTTCACTTCAACTAACTTTCATTACTAAATACGCCGTGTCTTTAACTACAAGACTATTTTTTACACAGATTTTACACATAACCGTTTGTTGTCGTGGGTATTGTTGTCGCTGCTAATCGGAAGCAGGGTTACGGAAGTGTTGAGTGCCGATGTGATATATATATATATACATATATATAACTCTAGATATAAGGTTATTTGCTTGTGTGCTCAGTGTGATCGCACTGTGTCAAATTTATAGAGACTCAGTGCAATATACGTTATACGTCCGATATAAATATATATATATTTTTTTTATTTAGGTGTTTAAAGACCGAGGATGGGCAGCACATTTGAGGACGTGAAATACTAGGCCAATTGTTAAGCTATTTTATTAAAGTATTATTGATAGAATCGGTCGCTTTGAGAGTGTATGAGACCTACGTCCTTGCCAACCTTTTACGTGTTGCGTTCAGCTGAAACGTCTATGTTTGCAACCAGTGAACTCCAGAGAACGGGTCGTCTCTCTGGTACAGAAATTAGACGTAGAGTGTACCTTTTCGTTGAGCACTTAGTTCCATTTTTTTGTTAGGAATGTGGTGATCTAAAAAGTATCAAAGGCACTAGCAATAGACCGCGACCTTATGACAGAAATTGCCGTTCCGAAATTAGCAACATGTCTGAGTTGTTTCGTCTACCTTCTTGGGTCCAGCCATTCCTCCATCGCATATCACTTATCTGCCAATTGATTGTTTAGCGTGAGGTTTGTGTGTGATGTGATCTGTTTGTCCCGATTAGCGATGTCTACTGGCTTACTGTCTAGCTAATGAGTGATTGGTTATTAATGGTACTGACCTTTGTAATTTTGCTGTTTGGATTCTGTACATTGGTGACGCAATTGTGTATTCGCCAATACTAAATGACGCTAACGACGATACAGCGTGTGTACTAATTTTTAGTCTCCAAGAATTTCGCATTGAAAACTGCATTTGCAATCTTGTAACAAAGCTGCAGTTTCCCGTTCAGATTTCTTCACCAGTCGTCCCTGTTTGCTATGAGCGATCGTTGTGTATGGTTTCATGCTGTCTAAAAACTACTAGCTTTGTGGATAGCTATAGAGGTAGTTTACGTGTAGCGTTCGGTGTAAATAAGGCCAAGCGAAGCCGACACCGCTGATCGAACAAAGTGCAATAGAACGTTTTCGTGCGAGTGTCATCGGGCGAAAGATAACAGCATTTAATGTAAACAAGTCCCAACAAGTGTTAACTCGGCCGTAAACAGACAAAGTATGTACATACGTACACGGAAAACTGCAAATAAATAAAAAATAAAGAAATAAGCTGCATTGTTCTTCTCGATTTGTGACTCGCCGTCAGCTAGCGCGGCATTTTATAGCTAATGTGCGGCTTATCTGCATATTTAATTTAAAATCTATGAATTGAATATTAAGATACGACAAAGCCACGATGTATATGATAACAGCCCTTAAGTAAAAAAAATATATAAATTAGTTCATCATCTTGTGTATACAATACCTAGTATGTACCATTAGGCCAGGGCTTTTTCTCCCATTTGTACAAGAGACCACCTTTACAGGAGAACGGTCGAATTTCAGTATAGAGCGAAATATTCGCAAATTTAACAGTATAACCGCTATGGTTGGTACACGTGTTAATCGTCAAAATATTTAATCGTCTCATTGCAATATATATCTATAAAGGTTTGGTAAGCTTATTTTTTTAACGTTTGATAGCTAATGTTAAACTCTCAGAAATAATAACGAGTCGTAGTGGTAAGAGCAGTAGTAGCATATTGCAATTCGAGATAGATTCAAACTAAGACTTGTCAGCATAGAAGGTGCATTAGTCCGCCTAGATCTCGATGCCGGTGGATAGACGCATCTTATAAAAGTGGAACTATGCCTAGAAAGATGCTGTATTGTTTGCAAAACATATACTTGTATATATTTTTTTAAATCCTTAGTATTTAAAGTATACAAAATATCAGCAAAACGGACTGGTAAAGCTACGTTTTAGGATTGAATAACATATGCAGTAGGTTGTATTGTCCTACGCGGGATAAATCTACAACAACAACAACAGCGTTTTAAGTTTTCCAGTAATTTCTGCTTAATGTGAAATCTTATCAAAGTTCTGCTACCTCCCTCTGGAAGCACCAAGCAAGACCCCACTGTGACGTTTTCGCTTCCCCAACGAAAGGAACATCATAATATTTTTCCTGTTTTTAGTATACTTGAACCACCACACTAAATACTGTGGTCCTGAAACACGCGGAAACGGGTTTGCTAAAGGCCGCTCTAAATCAGTGTGATACGAGGGCAAATCAAAAAGTTCGGATACAAATATAAAATATATTATTTATTGAATCATGTGAAGTGTTTTTGTTTTTTTCAAAATAGCTCCCACGCGCTGCAATAAGTTTGTGCCACCGGAAGCACTTTTTAACGCGTGTTTTGGAATCGAGTTCAGAGACTTTAGAGGCAAATGTTCCAAGACAAGGGTGCACACATAATACGTTGGAGTTATGCCTATTAAGCCAAGACATCAGGTATCCTACTCGGTACCCCATCGTTCACTAGGCCAGTCGGTCCAGAATCAATGCGCAGAACACCTATCCGTTGAACAGTAAGTCTTAACAGCTCTCGAATAGGTCACGATAATACGACAATATGAATTCGTTGAGAAAGGTGCCTGCAGTACGTACAATTCGCGCGCATCGCGCGGGAGGACGCTGAAAAGAGAGTCATTATTTCCGACGGAACCGTAGAAGGAAGACAGACGAAACGCGTGGGTTCACACACTCAGTGATTCTTATTTATTATAATTTACGATACGCAAGAGAGCGATACGGCAGCGCCGCCTCTCCTCGTAATATTGCCTAGCCAACTCACTACTCTATGTCCCGGCGGTTAGCGCGAAGCTGTTTCGCCGCCGGAACTCGCACAGGCCACACACTCTCAATATCGCTGCGCTGGATATATATATATATATATATATATATATTGGGTCTATTTTTTTTTTAATGAATCTTTACGGACAAAACCGAATTTTTTTTGTAGCCCCTATATATGTTACAATCGTTCATTAATATACATATATCTATATATATATACCTGCTCCTGCATGCTACGCTCACTCACCACCCTAGGGCAGTCTCACTGCCACGTGCTGAGGGATCACTGAGTACATACATGTTACGCCGAACGCTCGATATAGCAAGGACAAGCGTAGATGAAATGGCGCGCATCCCCCTTAGACAGCTGACGGCCGGTACTGTGACTGCGCGCGAACAGCGCGGGGGCGAGCGTCGTGCTAACATGCAGAGATCATCATCATCATCATGGCGCGCAAATACAAACTTCTACCCGCGGCCTTCCAATATGCAACACAGTCATAGTTACTACCGCTTAACGTTTGCGGTAGTATTCCTTATTCACTGTAGAACCAGAAGGCAAGATGATTCGTGCAAGATGATTCTCTTGTAGTCGAAAAACAAAGTCAACATAAGTTTCGTATTAGATCTGCTCTGTTTGAATTTATTTGAACGAAAGCTCTCCTTGAAAGCATCACTGGAAAGATTGCGGCATTGGTATCGACGTCGCAACTGTAGTATATGAGATAGACTGATGAGTATGATGATCTATGATGATTGAATTATTGATGATGAAGCGCACCGCCCGAGGTGGGGTATTGATTACCTGCCACCAGGGGGCGCAAGGAATGCCATAGAAATAGACCAGAGAGCTTTTCTGGCGTCGGCGCTGATTGAGCCGGTTAGTCCGAACGCGGGCGACCGAGCGGCGGTTGGTGGTGACGGCGAGCGGCGGTGTCGAAGCAGACGACACGCGCGGTCGGGTGGTGCGCGAAGGAACGGCCAAACAGAGAAATGACGTCGTGCGGACCAATTCCGTCGCCGCCGCAGTTTATGCCGGTGGCCGGACGACCAGCGGCGCCCAGAGAGGAGTGGCTCGAGGCGTTTGATGCGTATTTGGAGGCGCACCCAAACGCGGAGAAATTCGACGCAAAGAGGAAGTGCGCGCTTCTCAAAAACGCGCTTGGATTGGAGGGGATGATGCAGTATAGGCTCATCAAGGATAGGCCGGTACCGGCCGACGTGGAAGGAGACGAGTATGAAGGCGATGAAGGCGCCGCACGGCTGGTGGACCACGGTTCGCGCAGCGAAAGGGGCTGGCGGCGGCCCGGGACGAGTTCAATAGACGGCGGCAGTGGCCAGGGGAGTCCATCTAAGAGCACGTGGCCGAATTGACACAAATGGTGGTGGCAAAGTGTAAATTCCTTCCGCCACGTACTACTCTTCAATGGACTTTCCTGGCCGCTGCCGCCGTCTATTGAACTCGAGCCGGGCCGCCGGCAGCCCCTTCCGTTGCGCGAACCGCGCTCCACCAGCCGCGCGCCTTCATCGCCTTCACACTCGTCTCCCTCCACGTCGGCCGCTACCGGCCTATCCTTGACGAGCCTATACTGCATCATCCTCTCCAATGCAAGCGCGTTTTTGAGGAGCGCGCACTTCTTCGTTGCGTCGAACGTCTCCGCGTTGGGGTGCGCCTCCAAATACGCATCATCAAACGCCTCGAGCCAGTCTTCTATGGGCGACGCTGGTCGTCCGGCTACCGGCATATACTGTGGCGGCGACGGAATTGGTCCGTACGACGTCATTCTCTGTTTCGCCGTTCCTTCACACACCACCCGAGCGCGCCTCGTCTGCTTCGACACCGCCGTTCGCCGTCACCACCAACCACCGCTCGGTCGCTCGCGTTCGGCCTAACCGGCTCAATCAGCGCCGACGCCAGAAAGGCTCTCTGGTTGACTTCAGGCCAATTTATATGGCATTCATTGCGCCCCCTGGTGGCAGGTAATCCTCCACCCCGGGCGGTGCGCTTCCACCAATCCTTATCATCATAGATCATCATACTCATCAGTCTCACTATCTCATACACACTACAGCTACCATATACCCATGACTCGTCTCCTGTAACCACTCTCTAAAGCAATGCAGGGTCTTTTGCTGCCGCTTAAAGGTTTCCCTACGGGCGTTCATTTGCTGGAAATTAACATTTTTGAAACGAACATTGTTGCCAGTTTTCTGACACATAAAATATTGGTCAAGACTAATTATGAATTTGCGGCCATGCTGCCAAAAGTATGGAACGAGCTCTCGCAGGATCTCCGAAATACGGAGCGGGTCGGCGTTTTTAGAAGACGTTCAACCAAGGAACTAAATGCTGAAAACAATTGTTCTTAGTTTTTAAATCAGTAAATTGTCGACATTGTGCAAGATTAGAATACTATAATATGGGTATACAATGGGTATACAGAAAGAAAAAAAATATATATATATATAGGTTTGTGTTGGTTTATAATATTGTGATTACACTTTACAGATGCAGGTGCCCCAACGATAGGTTTTTTAATGAAATATGATTTTATTATATAACGTTTTTATGTTGGCTTTTAATTTTTTTTTTTAAACTTAATGCAAATTCGTTACTTCTCCATTTTAGGCTCCTTAAAAATCGCCGAACTTCGTTTTCCTTTGAGCCAAGCTCAAACAACAAATGCAGCCACCAATTGGCGCAAAATTTGGCTTTCCTGTAGCGATAAATGACGCCTCTAAGCAAAATAAACCGGAACATCTTGGTTGTCGGATCAATATTTAAAATTCAAAGTACTCGAACTTGCCAATCCGCGCTCCTATATATATTGTGACTTCAAAAAATAGATGCAAAGCGTCATAACAACCAAGACTGTTGAAAATTGAATATGCTGCTTTGGGCAACGTAGTGATACATCTAACAAAAAGACGGCGCCTGCGCATAACCTAGGAGAGAAGCAGGCAATTTTGCCTCCAGTCCAAGTGACGCGCATGACATCCCGGCGTTCCCATTGCAAAATTAGATTTGCCTTGACTTAAGGTCAAACATGTTCGAACGAGCAAAACAAGAGAACGTCATGCCTATGTAAACCGATTTCGTTAAGGGGGTACGGCACTCACTTAGTGACGTCTATAGTGACGAACAGGTAGAGCGTTACCTGACGAATCTTCTGTTCACTAGACGTAAAGAACACAGCTTCTGAGGTGGAGTATTCGCCTACACTGGAACAGCACACAATGAATCTACCCGTTCAGGAAGATAAAGTGTGCCGAGATGTCCGACTCCTTTTTAGGTGGAAAAGTAGTGGGGTTTATTACGAAAATTGGATGCAGTCAGCCGCACTTTATGGAGACCTTCTGTGATATATTTAATGAAATTATGAAGAAAGGGCAAATATCCAAGGCTTGGTATATCTCTACCGGATAGTGCGTCAAAGCGAACGCTCAAGAAGATCCTCTGTAAACAGATTATTGAAGCGATTACAATTGTAGCAAACCATGCCCTGCCTCTAGAGCAGATCGGGTTCAGGAAGGGCATGGGTACCCGCAACGCAATCTATGTTTGGAGTAGAGCGGACAGTGTCTTGTCCAGGAGGTCGCCTGTTTGCAGTCCGTATTGACTGCGTCAATGCTTATGAAAAAAGCTCCGCGCGATCTTATAATCGACCGTTTCAGACCCAGTTGCCATAGGTGAAGCTCTTCTGCGAGTTATTTCCAGTTTTTCAACGACGACATGCTGTTGGGGGGGGGGGGGGTCAAGGAACGGAATGCTTGAGTTACCGCAGAATGTTGGGTTCCTTCTCAGAGGAATTAATTGATCAGCATCTTGATGTTGCTTCTTGCTCATCTTGTTTGCTAAGTGCTTCAAGAGCTTCAGCGTGCCGTACTAGTAAAGTATGCTGATGACATCTTTGTTGCTCGCTCCGTAACATTGGTGCCATCTCGAGCATTGCCACCATGGTAAGGGCGTATCTCGTGAAAAAGGGGCTGCAGATAAATTCACGTAAAACCAAGGGGTTTAAGTTATTTCGCGCAGGACGTTTAACCGCAAGCGGCGCTGTAGGAGACTATTCGAGTTTGTAAGCTCTTTCCCATATTTGGATGGCCGGATTCACTGTATAGGAACGTCCATCACGGCGTACGTCGAGAAGAATTTGCATTTGGCACTGTCTACGGTACGGCAGTACGCTTATTGATGCTGAAGACTGTACCAACATTGGCGCGTGGTTTAGACAAGCTGTGGCAACACCTATCTCAAGCAAATTTAAATTTGCTTCAAAAGTGCTCTTGAAAGTTCAAATACGTGAGGAGAATGTCTTGCTTGTCAATTAGGGCGAGAAGCTGCCTCGTGACACGGGTTCGATCACCTCATATGCTACCGCATGGCATTTCACGAGAAATATAGTATTCAGTGTATTTGTCCGTTCTGCTCGCAACATGCGCTAAGTACCACTCGGTTGGTTGTTTGGCACTATATCGAAGATCTCTATACTTCCTCTCTCGGTGGAACGGCAGGACATAAAAAGAATGTTTACTATTAACATGAAGCATCTTGTATATACTACATTTGAGAAAAATAAAAATAATTGATTACAAAATTCGATTAAAAAGCAGCGATGTGTTGCCAGATTTCTGACTGTAGAAGATGTTCAACCAGACAATATTCATTGCCGGATGGTCCAACTGTTTAATCCGCTGAAGATCATCTCAATGGGAGGCGCGTTAACTCGGGCGACAAACTAAAGACACCGTGGAGGACTGGCTATTGTCACAGCCGCACGAATGGGAACAATACAATCGTTCGGTTCATGAAACAGTTGGCTAGTTGTGGTCAACAGCATCTACAGTCTCGTTTTGTATATATATATATATATATATATATATATAATGCTCTTTATATATATATATATATATATATATATATCTATGACTGAAAGCATTCATTCAGGTTGTTTGGTCTAACAACAACAGACATAGTGATGGTAGGCTTTATTTATCAACATTTACACGCGGGTCTTCTTATACTGCTACCAATCTCTCAATCACCCCTAGGCTACAAACGAGCTTTAAAAAGCCTCCCCTATTGAGACTAACTTTCTCATACCTCGATCAAGGCACGTGAGTTTAAAGTTCAAACTTAGCAGCACGTATCTACATCCGGTCACTGACGAGCAGACAGACATCGTTTGGTAGTGACATTGGCTTGAGAAAGTCCAAGTTTACACTGGACTGCTCGTTGAGGACCATCCTGGGTCCCTTCGCCCGATGTGTTTTTTT
>QVRM01001466.1:0-47608 GCA_003439945.1 Dermanyssus gallinae
AAACCAGTAGGCTTCATGGCTTTGGGAGCGCTGGGCCACCTGATTATTTCTACTATAAGTTATAGTCTGTCAATCACACTCTTTCTTTCTCTCGACCGTCAGAACCGGTTGAGCAAAAAAAGTACATCATTTTAGTTTTTTTTAAAGTAGTTCGTCCCAGGATTGTCAATAAGGTTGGCCTTAGATTTGCTGCTTAAGTTGGGCTGTTCAATTCCCTCTGCATTTGCCAACATTGATGTTTATTGACAAAACTGAAACACGATTTTTGTTTTGCATTAATTTGGCTTAGCCAAGAAACCACACTTCCACTTTCAAAGTTTAACTAAAACGTTGCTTTATCGGTCAAATCCTCTCTGATAACTGTTACGTGCACTATTTTGTCGTGCCATCCATTTTGTAAAACCCGATTCCTCTGAAAATAGTCATACTAATGACATTAAGTCGACAAAAGTTTAATGTCCGGCTCTGTTGTATAGTGTGCATTTTACGGCAAGAGTTTGCGGAGCCGTAAAAAAATGCAAATTCAGGTCACGTACTAGTTGCTTGCACTGAGTGCGATCAAGGACCAATTACAATTTGACCACTTACGTGCAAAGGTGTTGTTACAGCACTGAAGCAAACGCAAGGATTTTAAGAACTAATATTTACTTTTATCTTTCAATAATGTCACTAACATTATTCCACAATAACTTTACCGTTTTACACATTCAATTTGGTATTGAATCCCGTGCCATTTGTATAAATGTACACGGACGACGATTTCGTGAAAATATATAATCGTGTCATAATTATAATAGTTTAGTGTCGGCGGCAAACCCTCTCTACTACCGTCTAGTAACTAGTAGCAACGTTTTGCCGGGGGTATACGCTATGCTCACGATTTACATGCCCAGACCTAGAAGTAGTCCTTAGACAAAGCCGGGCAAAACCGGTCGTTGCAGCTCTCTGGCTTTACAGCTAGCCTAGATAGGTAGGTATGAGCATAGCTTTTATGGTTCTCTTACTCTAACAACGTTTCATTGACATGTTTCGGACTGGCATACACTTTTCCCTCTCTTCTGCCGCGTTGCAGGCAGCCAATGGCTCACACTATGCGTATGATCTTATACCAAAGGGACACACAGCGAAACAAAATTTTGCTTATAAGTAATGGAGGCTGGCTAGCAAAGTGTACGATGGACGAATTCATCAGGACAGCAGCGCAATAGATGTCGCGGAGTAAAAATGACCCTTTGTCACGTGTAAATCAATTTCATCGATTATTTCTATCTCACTCCCCCACTCTCCTCTCTCCCTCTCTCTAAGAGATCTCTCTCTCTCTCTCTTTAAGAGATCTCTCTCTCCCTCTTTAAGAGATCTCACTCTATATCTCTGTCTCCGTCTATAGTCTGTCACTAGCTTTGTTTCTCTACATTTTCCTCCATTACCCTCGGTAAACTGGGTAGGCGACAATAATCTCACACCTGCAGCTCTGCTTGGACTGCTCGCCACTTGTGGATCGTCGCGTCGTTTGCAAAATTCATTCAATTCAACTCATCTTACTGCAAACAGGTCGAGTGTAAGGCAGCCTGTTACGACTCGGCCGCAGACGGACGGCAGTGGCGACAAACAGAGGTTAGCGAGCCTAGCCGCAACTACACACTTACCACCCACCAGTATCAACGAATTGGTAAACGTCTAACTGTGTCACCGATCGTAATGTTAGCGCAACGACAGACGAAATCGGCGACGACGACGACAACGACAGCGACGTTTCCAGGCCAGCAAAACAGTCGAGCTCAATCTCAATCAGCTGTTGTTTGGCCCAGTCAACGGCTGATTGGCGGGCTCTATAAGCGGCGACCACAGGCCATTATAGGCGGCATCAGCAGCACCAGCAGCGACATTGTACGGGCAAAACCGTGAGACACTTACGCACGCTCACACTGACAGGCGGCGGTTGATTACACTGAAATGCGGCCGGTTGGCCGGCCGATCGGCGTTGTCAGATAGGCCTGCCAATACGGTGTGGTCACCACCGTTGGGTCGCGTTATGTAAGCAGTTTACTATTTGACTATTTGTTCGGGCAGTTTCGTTAGTTGAGGAAAACAAAACGGAACACTTCCGTCAATGACAGGCACTTCGATTTTGGTCAACTCCACACTAACCACTAGGTGCTGTTGTCTGTTAGCTAGCGTAGCCGACGCAGCGTTGGAAACACCAGAAGTCGACACTTGTTGTGTGCGTTGGTACATCATCAGCCGCAAGTAGCGAGGATCTATCTATCTATCAACGTGTACCGTCGTGGAGAGGGCAGTCGCTCCTGTCAGCGGCGGAGAGGGTATCAAACGCGAGCGAACGTTCACCGCAAACAACCGGCGTCTAACTAGGACGACGGCGAAACAAAAGCTGGAGCGGTGGCAAGTACAGCAGCTCCGTAATAGCAATTGCAACAGCAACAACATTGACAGTACTGGGAATGTGAGTGTGCCCAGGCAGCAACGAAAACAACGATGATACGATGTCGACAAAAACAGGAAAAGATGCAAGTTATCACTAATCAAGAGATAGTATGCGCTAGTTGCGCGTAGGTGCTCCGGGGGTAACTGTGCCGAGAGCCATTGCGTTCCCCATTTGTTAATGCGTTCCCCATTTTACGATATGATTGTGCTAGAAGCAGACATTTGAAGCGCTACACGTATGTGAAGATACTACACGTATACGTAAACAAATCTGACTGTACGACAGCTCTATACGGAGCTTGACGATTTTTTCCTAGAATTGCCTGGGGAAAAATATAGACAAAAATACTGCTACGTCCTAAGTTACCTGACTTAGACTGTAGACGTTTATGGCATGACACAAATGCGTCTTATCGGGTAGCTTCACCGACTCCAACAACGAGCACTGAGAACATTTCTAGACCTCTGGATGCGAGACTCATTGCAACCGCACGGCAAAAATATAAGCATTTGGTCGTTTCCAAAACTTTTTGAATACTCTCTCGACGTTGGAATCAGGCGTTTACTGGTTAGAGTGCATCCAAACTTACCTGGCTCGGTAACATCAGCAACATCCATGTCTACAAGAGGTAACACATCTAACTTGCTTATTAGTATAATTATGTCACACGTCAACTCCAACCAGTCAAAGCTATCGATTAGAAACATCGGAGTCTCCTATATGAACCAAGTGCCGGCCTCCGTCAGACAAAGTCTCAAATTCAAATGCGACCTCAGAGGGCATTAGCTCAAAACTCTGGTATCTGGCAAAAATAATACAAACTATGTTGTAACACATTGTAAATAGATGAAAATGGCGAATATAAATTACAGATTGTATTCTTATAAAAGGGGCTCCGAACAAGCTATGAGCTTAATGAAGCTCGAAATTGAAGTGTGCAATTATCTTCTAAAAAATGTCAATAAACAAATTCAAATTAAGAACTGCTTATTTGATATGTTATAAATATGTAGTATTATTAGTAGTAAGATTGTACCATAAGCTCGAAAACTCAGTGCCGAACGCCTACCTGTACACGCACACAGCACACGGCGGTCTGGACATCCCCTGCCTCCAAACATTTATTACCAGACTTCGCCTCTCCCGTCTGACAGCACTACAACACTCCACGCACCCTGGGGTCCAATAGATGCTAACCACCGAGCACTTCAAAAAAACCTTGCGAAAACAAGACTTCTTTGCGAGCGCTTGGGAACCTCCATTGTGACCACTACACAAGATACCGATTACTGGTCTCAACAACTACACAACACGTTCAATGGGGCACATTAAAAAAAAAAGCACTTGAAACGCCCTTTGTACATTACTGGAGTAAGGGTATGTCCTACCTATCTGGTAAGGAGTATTTAAACCTACTAAAGCTCAGAATCAACGCACTACCAACGCGTGCCAGATTGGCCAGGGAACGTTTTGGCTACAACAAACGTTGTAGGCACAAACAAACTATAAAGAGACATGACGACGTCTGTGATCGCGCGGCGCGTCTTCTCCACGAGGGGTCATGAGGTGGTTCGTGAGCGAGAATTCCGTCGACCGGGCGCACCGGGTCTAAAGCCCGACCTCGTAATAACAACGCCTACCGAGGTCTGGGTCTTAGATGCCGAGGTTTGCGGCCCGAACAGGGATCTCGCAAAAGCGCGGCAGGACAAGATCACCAAATACGACGTCGAATTCCTAAGAGCGGCGCTCCCCGACCCGCAAAAACCTCGCAGGTTCGGATCCATCACTATATCTATGAGTGGTGTATGAGATTCCGAATCTGCGAGTACGCTCTTGGGGCTCGGCGTCACGAAGAGGAATCTTATGGATCTTACCGTCTTAACGTTACAAGGAACCTTGAGGATATACCGCGCGTACCGGGTCTATAAGAGCGGGGCTACCATCAAGCAAGGACACGGATAGCTGATTCTTAACCTCACGTGACATCTTTTTGCCACCACTTTTATTAAGGCGAGCACTGCCGAGTGTGCAAACGTATTGTAAATGATTACTAAATTATTACAATATTATATATATATATATATAATTTTGATTTTTATCCCCAAACCCTTGTACCATTTTTCATAATGAGAACTTCAGCATGTGAATGTATGTAGTTTCATAAATAAACTATGTCTAAAGTGAATATAAAAATAAAAATAAAATAGGAGAATTATAAACATGCACATCAGTCACAACTAGTGGTTCTTCCACATTACGAGATCTTCTCTGACCTTGCGAGCTCAGCTTTTGACTGAAGCTATTGACACGCTGCGAAGTGGTATCTATCGCAATGGCTTAAGCATCTCGCGCACCTACAACACTCCTGAAGATCGTGGATCGCTGTACACAAGCGGCAAATCAATGTTTTTTTGTTTGTACGTCAGCTAATCGGAATACGATTTTAAATACGCGGAATATCTTCAGCAAATAACTCTGAACAACCTTGACACCCCCACATTGTGTACTAAACGACAATAGCGACGACTACTTTAAGTATGGTAAAATAGTAGACGTGTGCGCCACAATAGATTTTGAATCGCGGTCGATCGTTGATACGACCTTAATTGTTCAGCGACGACATTGCCTTCTGACAACATCCTCTGCTGATAAATTCTGAGTTCTACGCAGGATGGTTGGACCTGGGGAGAACCCATGGCCGCAAAATCAGTCCAGAGGATACAGTGCGCAAGCTCGACGGGATTTTCAGCACAAACGCATCGGTAAAGATGTACACGCTTTTGGAGGCACACATTTTGGTTTTGACAATGGCGCCAAGCTTTACAGTTATCCAACATCGTAGGACTTTGTTGGTCCCCCCAGCGAAACTGGAGAGCCGTACCGAGTTGCTGCGAAGACCAGAACTGCGTTGGGTAACGTCATCACAAATAGAACAGCGGGGCTAAGTGATCTTCTTAGGGTTGTCAACATTATTAATACCGTAGTGCCAAGTAGGAACACAATGACCTACTGTTGGCTACTAGCCGAAAAGACCTCCTGTGCTTAATCTACTCCAATCGTATTTGTCAATTTTATCGATTACCTCATTCAGTCAGACGGTCATTTGGACTTGTCGAAAACTGGGGCAGAGTTTTGATAATTTTATGTTGTCACAATGAATCCGTTATTAAATAAATGCTCGCACAGAAGTGCTACATTTCTGAACGAGAGTCCAAAAAGGTTTACCTGAAATAATTAGCGGAACAAAATGATGTACGAAATACTGACAATATCAGAAAAATCTTGTCTCTGACCCCCTGAAGTAATTACCTAAGTTGTAATGGCGGGGGACCACATCGGGAGAAGGAATTGTTTTATACACGGAACAGTAAATGTTTCATGACAAGAATATATATATATATATATATATATATGTTCCGTACGGCTAATTAGTAGTCTTACGAGTCACTAGTCTTACGAAGTAATTAAGTCATGATCATTGTACATGTTCTCAGTAAAACGCACTTCCCAAATGTATATGACACTCTTTTATATCAGGAGTGCTGAGAGCAGCAGCATAAGAGAACATGTTGATATGTTACGACATTAGATTTAGGGTTTCCTTAATTATTATTTGTGACAGCATCATCGTTGACTCTCAGTGGCATGGTTTATCATTTTAGATATTTTAGAACATCGCCGCATCAAAGAAAATCAACAACCGGGATCCAACCAGTGACGCCCTGGTAGATGACAACCTCTAGCGCAGTCGCCCTTTAGATCACGTCGCCACTTATATATATATATATATATATATATATATATATATATATATATATATATATATATATATATATATATATATAAGTGAATATTGATATGAATTGTCATTCATATCAATATGTACTTATTTTAAGGTTTGGTAGAACTTGGCAAGAAAATAAGTTTTCCCAGTGGAAGGAGGGGGCGGAAATGTCTTGTTTAGAAAAATTAGATTAATAAAGTCACAAAAAGTCGATATGTTGTCATGTCGTGCGTTAAAGCTTTTTTGTGATTTTTTTTTCATTACGGCCAAAAATGTACGCCCAAAAGACCACTCTCACGCAATAGCAATTTCAATGCCCACCATTTTTTTGTACCAAGGTGATGGTGCTGCGTTACGTAGTTGTCAAGTAACTAAGCTTTTTCGATAGCCATATCGAAAACGATAGCATGCATACTTGCATAGGGTGTGTGAGAAAGTTAAGTACATATTTTGAGGTTTGGTAGAACTCGGCAAATTAATATTTTTTCCTAATGGAAAGAGGCGGCAGAAACGTCTTGGCAGAATTTTACGGTTCTGAACATGAAAGCTTGCAAGTAAAATTTAACAACTATGACTGTCGAAAAAGCTTAGTCACTTGGCAACTACGTAACGCAGCATCAGTTTGATATGAAAATAGTGGGCATTATATTTGGTATTGTGTGAAAGCGGTCTTTTTGACGTACATTTTTGGTCATAATGTAAACATTTTACGATTATTCAGGGAAAAGCGTTAACGTAACATATCGACTATTTATTTACTTCTCTTTATCTGGTTATTCGCTTTTCGCTACGCAGGCTAGTGAAGTGTCTTCCTTGTGGAGTGCAATTGTGCAGAATTATTACCGGTATAATCGTTTTTTTTTTTCATGCGTTGACTGGTTGTCACACAAACGTAGAGTTTGCACAACAATGTAGGAGAAAAAGGCAGAATAACTACTTTTATTAATATCACTTCCTCTCCTAAACAAGACATTTCCGCCGCCTCCTTCCATTGGGGTAAAGTATTTTCTTGCCGAAATCTACCAAACCTCGATTTAAGTACATATTGATATGAATGACCCTTATATATATATATAGGCCTCAGCGTCATTGTAACGATTGATCCGGGCGATATCCCCGACAGGATAACTACTTCCTCTATTCTCATTATATGTTGTAAACCCCTTACCGGGCCTAATTTTCTTACAGGTGCCATTTTAAATACCTCTACGCTATCATACGTTTTAAATCGTTATTCTACGTCAATCATTATCTCTGGATTCTCACCATTATCTAACGCGCCTATATGGAGAGTGGACAGACCTTGTGGCACTTCAACGACCTGGCCCTTAACATGCCAACCCCCAGTTCGTAATATGAAGCCCATCCCTCGCTCAAAACTTAGCAAATGCTCAAAACTTGCTGGTTGATAATCGTATCCGTCTCTCTCTCGTTTCTCATAAGACTCCCTGGATTTCCATACAGTGACGTTTTTATTTCAGAACAATGAGGCGACAGTTGATAGATGGCTATTTGGATATGTTACGTTTCATAGTTTGGCTTTCGGCTAGCGCCAGAAAAGCGAGACTGCGCTTCTTATGAGCCTAAAGAGGCACGAAGACATCCGTCTAGTACCAAATGAAGTTAGCGTTGAAATCAAGAAGAGACTTCCGATACCCTGGTGTAGCGAAACATAAGGTTCTATCGAGTAACGCACACAATAATTAGGTGATCGCGAAGGTCACAAGCTTGAAAACAGCCGGGCCAAGGACATGTAGAGTAACGGAGAGCAGGAGGAGACTCTCTGGCTCGGTATTGGACTTCATTTGTGTTCTGTACGCCGCTCCTACGTGGGGAGCAAAGCTCTATGAAACTGAAGAGAAACAGGAAAACTCTCGATGGCGCACAGGCAATGTAGTAACAATACAACCCATCAGTGCATATAAAACTGGCAATATAAACCATCAGTGTAAGAGTGTGTGTAATATAGAACCGTTAATAAAATGGCTAATATCGGGACAGCAAGGCTGATACTGTGATCCAACCTGATCGAGAAACGAACACAAAGAAAACAAAACCGGTCCATACAGAAAACGAAATTCGACAGCTTGAAGTGTGTGTTGAAAGTAGCACAATAGTTGGCCAAAATCCCAGCGGACGATCTGGATCCGCCAGGTCATCCTTGATCTAGAGATAGGGATCACCATAAAGCACAGAGACGTCACGGTGGCGGGACACAGATGCTTACAAAAATACGTGCGTAGGACCGGTAAAGCTCAGGATCTCAAGTGTGCCGTGTGCGGGATAGCCAAGGAAGATGACGGGACCCACACAACCTTTGTCCGCCTAGCACGTGACGAGGCAAGAAATAACTCACTGACAATAGCGTATGCGATGGAAAAGCTAGTCACTGCCGTACTCGAAGATGAACGCAAGTAGGAGCAAGGCTGGTGGAAAACATAATGAGGTGAAAAACAAGCTAAAAATACAAAACGGGAAAACTCTGGAGGATCAAGCCGACAACGAGATATGACGCCAACTAAAAAGCAACACTTACAGACAATAAAAAAACAAAGCGAGCGCAAGCAAGAAATTCTATGTTCAGCAAAATTGCAAGTCAATTTAAACAAAAAGTACCAGCAGTTGTAAAGGCCATAGCCATGTCAATAACAATACATTTGTGTGAGGAGAAGCACAGAGGTGAGGGCTGGGTAGCGGTATTGTTTGTGCTTACGTTTTGTTTTCTATATTTTTTACCAGCTGTATTATTCAGTTATTCAATTGTTGATTATTTCACGTAGACAACCGTGATGGTCGGATCGGGATAAGGAGTATCTACAGCCATATATCTGCTGCCCTTGCCCTTGCTGCCGGCAAGTTTCAGACGCTGCAACAGCGACAGCTATGAAGACAAAAGCACTAAGTATGAAGATGATGATGGTGGTGGTGGTGGTGACGATAGTGGTGAATATGGCGACATCTACGGCAATGACGACGAGAACAACAAGGTCGACGACGACCACGACAAGAACGCCATCAAAAAGGGGAATTTATACGGGAAAAAGGGAACGGAAAGAAAGGAATGCATCGCCTGCTGCTGCTATTGTCGTTGCTGCTGCTTCTGCTGCTGTCGCACATACGATGAGAATTGCTATCTCGTCTAGATTGGAGACCAGAGGCTTGGCTATCCAGCCAAGCGGTAGGCAGGCAGGCCGGCAGGCAAACAGGCTCCGTTGGCGACTGTAGAGCAGCTAGTTGAGTGGGCAGAAGTGGGCAAAAGCTGAGTGACGAGAAAAGGGGAAGCAGGGAATCCGGGACGTCTACGCAAGCATCTCGCTTCAAATTGCGCTTCTCTCTGTCGGATCGCTCTTTGCGCCCCTTTTTCTACCACGAACATGGCCAGTAGCAGCAGCAGCAGCAGCAGCAATACCAGATCGCTCGGCCATTGGCAGACCCCGAGAGAGACTCCGGAGACATCGGATCAGCCGGGGCCGGCGGCGCCAATAGCAGACCCAGCAGCAGCAGCGGCAGCAGAAGCAGTGGCAACTTTTAGGACTAAGAAATCCCCTTAAAAACGAGCAGGCTGAGAAGCAGCCAGCCAGCAGGAAGGAAGGGTTTAGCCTGCGAAATCTACGAAGCCGTCTCGAAGCGAGCGGGAGAGATCCCTTTTCTCCAGCCAACAGCGACCCAGCATCGGGAGCAAAAGCAGGATGTATCTATGTGTCTGTCTGTCGATACATCTGCCCCCCCCCCCCTCTCTCTCTCTTGGTGTATCTGCACGACGAGGCCGGGGGTTTCCCTGCCGGGTTTCTTTTTCTTAAACCCGCTCGTGCAGTCGCTCTCCATAGCGTACCACTCTTCCGCCGCCTACGATTATCACCAACATCATCGGCCCACCCCCACCATCAACGCCACAACCACCCCTAACACCAACAACAACAACAACGACAGCAACAGCAACGCCAACAACCACAATCAGTACGCACGAGAACTAGCACTAATGCTGTACTATTACTACTGCTACTACTTCTACTACTACTACTGCGTTGATGCTACCACTGCTAGTCCATATCAGAGACAGCAAGTAAAAGAGAGACAAAGAGGGAGAGATTATCGAGAGAGAGAGAGAGAGAGAGATGGAGAAACCATCTAGGGAAGGAGATACAACGGCGGTCGAGACGCAGGAAACGGCGCTGCCGGTTGCCGGCTCAGCACTCGTCTGAAGGGTTTGAAGAGATGGCCCAGAGGATGTCGATGCTATTATCCTTTGAGAGGCCGTCAGTCAGCGGCCCGAGATGGCGTCTGCGGCAGCAGCAGCAGCAGCAGCAGTGGCGGTCGACAGCTTCTGCCCGTGTGTATGCAAAAGACGGACAAGAGACAGGACGATATATACACACATATACGAGGATATGCATATATATATATATATATATATATATATATATATATATATATATATATATAAAGAAAAAAAGGAGAGAATCGGGGACCATTGACGACGACGACGACGAGGACAACTTGAACGGATATAGCTATAGCCAATCGGGACCAAGGCGAGGAAATAGGCTAGGTGGGCAATAGGAGAAGTCTAACGGGGCAGGGAAAGCGGGAATACAGCGGGAATACCCCGTCTAGGGCGACGGGAATAACGATACTACTGAGTGCGAGGGCGAGCGCAAAATCCGCCCCCATCAATGGAAACGAAGCGTAGGACAAGCACGCACGCACATAATACAAGTATGGCAGTAGTGGAACATGCCGGCCGACAAACGCTGATCTGCAGTTGAGTCATTCTGACTACCCCAGTGCCGGACGGGTGGGGGGGGGGGGGGAGGGATGTAACTACGACAATTGTCGACTGGCCTATAGGCAACACTTTACGTCGACGAAGAGCAGGAGATGAAACAAAAAGTGTACGACCAATGTGCGCTTATCCACAATTCCACCATAGTTCCCCATCGTTCCGCCACGGTTACTTCACCAACATCGAGTAGCCGTTTGTTAAAGCTTTAGACAATTCTAGTTACCTTCAACAACGTTAAATTGCCATTCATTTTCATTCAAAAATGACTTCTATTCGTATTGCAATCATGTGTTGGTTGCGTAGGTGCCGCGTAGGTGCCGTTTGCTTTCATTCTCCTTGTGTGTGATCGATTCAGATTTGCCCTTAATGCCTATATGTACCTGTTGCTCATTAAATCGGCGGATGATTTCCATACAATACAGGTGTGCCTTATCGTACCTTATGGACCAATGTATATATATACTTTTTTTTTATATAAAGGGAGAGATAAGCACTAAAGGTTGAGGTCTATTTCACTTTGGCCGTAGCGCAGTTTGGTAAGCCTTTGCTTGCATGTTATTATAAGTGGTCTCGGGTTTCACGTAGTCGGCCAGCAAAAATTGCTAACATATTCGTTAAGCTATTGAATTCTGCGTGCGTTTTTCTTTATAATCAATAAAGCTGCAAACTCTGTTGTAGCAGGTTTGAAAATTATGCCAAAGCAATATTAATGCCAAAGTTTGGGGGGGAGGAATATGGGTTTAGTGGGTCTGTTAGACCCACACTAGCCGCGCTAGCTGCTGATTATGTGAATCAAGCATTCCCGAAACTTCCCAAAAAAGGAGTTCGTAGTGCCAGTGCTTTATAATTTCAATTCGTCAATGTTGAATAGCCATTCTAATATATATATATATATATATATATATATATAATGTCACGTTACGGTGCAACTGCAACGTTAAAATTAGGCTGCCTTCCTCGGCTCATGTGTGACTACAAAACTAGTAGAATTGGAAAATCATGCTGTCAGCGTGCCTCTTGGAAAGTTGCAAGGATCAAACGAGTAGACCTATCGAGACGTTGCGGCAGATATGCAAGTTTTACATTGGCTATTTTTGTAATTATTACTGTTGTTTCGGTATAACTCACGATACTCGTAGCTTAATAGTAAAATCTTAATTACGTTTCGCACGTACTACTTGGATACCTTGTTCAGATATATATATATATATATATATATATATATATTTTATTATTCATTTTACAAAAAAAAAATTTTTTTTTTGTTTAATATATATATATATATATATAAACTGGAAGCAAAATATAGTAATTCTAATCGGTTATTTCAAAATCAAATCATTTAATGAAATCAATCACTAACGATGCGAACGTGACGATTGGGTTTTTGCGAACGTGTGCATCTTTGCGGGGGTCTAGTGTAAAGACGAGCAATCTCTGGAGGGTTCCCCGGACCGAGGCCGCATTGCCCCAGCAAATCCAGCGACAGGCGATGTCTGAGAAAATTGCCCGCTCGCCTATTCTGATACTCTCTCACCTTGCCTGCCTCGGCGAGAGCTAAATCATAATCGGCCCGGGCCGCCCAAGCACTGACCATTAAAGGGCCAAATAGGTTAGTAACTGCCGCGCGCCAAACCAGTATGCAACCGTTCTCGAACGGCGTCAAGGGCAGACCGTCAGGCCTTTTCCCGCCTTCCCTGTCTAGACCGACGGGCTCCAAGACGCACGGTAGGCCACTGGATAGTTAGGCTCTGCTGAATATTTTAGTCACGGCTTGGTGTCTTGCTCGCCTACCTGCGCTGAAGATACAGGATCCGGCCGGACGGACGCCACAGGCTATCCTGTATAGGGTATCCCAGGCTATCCCGTGCACAGACGCAGGTGTAAGCATGCACAAGGTCCGTCCCTAAACGAAGCCCGACCGCGATCCACCACCGACTCGTCATCTAAAAGCGTCCCGATCCAAGTACAGGGTATGGCGCAGAGTCATGCGCCTGCCCCTTTGGAAGAGATGGCGCACAGCCTGTCGATTTATTTTTGAAATATATGCACGCTACAAATAGCAACTAAGGTAGTATTAAAAGCGATGCTGTCATCAACATAAGTTCACTATCCTTGCTATATGTATGGCAGTACCGTAAAGACAAGAATCGCACTTGGTACGAGGCTATCAACAGGCTTACAATTGCAGTAATTCGTGGGCTTCGTAGCTGTTTTATTTGTGACGGTTATATGCGACCTTACGAGAGTCCTAGTGTCTCTAAACACACCGAACAGCGATATGATTGTGTTAGGTAATTTCAGCGGCAGTTTTATTTGTGTTGTGACTGTCCGTTATGACGCTTCCTTTACTAAACAGTCGTTCTATCTTGTAATTCTTGCCTGCTACTAGCAGCGTCACATCTCTCCTAAAATGTTCCTTCCCAAAGACAGTCTAGTTAACATTTAAAATAATAAAAAAAAAAAACAATCTGACATATAATCTAAATATCCATAGTAAGTTATTTATTTTCATTATAACGGTATTGGTACAAAATGCTGAAGAGGTTACTAGTTGTGCTTTCCTGACACGAGCGGTGTGTTTGTCTAACCATAGGCGTGCAGCGAGCGAAAGCCGGTTACCGTAGTAGTTTGACTCATGTTGCTATCATGTGAGAGCTCATATTATTCAAGCCCTTGCCCTCGAAAACACCTGGAGAAGAGAAAGTTGTACTGTAGACATCATTGCTTCTACCGATAGCTGATAGATTTTTCACCAAAAAAATTATGCAATTCGCTTGGTTTTAAAGGCTAGAATTGGATTTCACTGCGTTTTTAGAAAAAACAACTTTTCCTTAGATTCTCCTCTAATTATACCCTCTATCGACGCATATCTACAAAGATAGATATAAAAACCTGGGTTATACTGGTTAGCGTGAAACAACGGACGAATCCGAGCGTCTGTTATCCCAACATACAGGTGCTACATTATCTTTTATAGAAGTTCAAGGTGCCGATTGAAGTGTTTAAGAATAATAAAGCCTTTGGGCCCCGCCTTGCCGGGACAGAACACCTAATAGCAGTGGTCCTTCTATAGCCCTTTCGGGCGGCTCTTTAACAAGTGCTTAGAAGCAGGTAAAGTTACAGTAACCTGGTCGAATGCTTGCTTAAGGTTAATCCTAAAGCCATTGGCGACTCATTCTTGGATAGACATTGCTATGAAAAGCTGTGTCTACAGAATTTATACTACAGTATCAAGAGCCCTAGCGGCGCTGACTTAGGTTCTATTTCGAGGCGTGAAAATCATCCTTGCACGCTGTTTTTCTACATGACATATACATTATATGCCGCGCAACAACTAAGGCGGTGCGATGTTTTTCATATCGTTTTTCTGTTTTAGCTCTTAGCTCCGAAACAACTTCGCATAAATAAACAATGTTTTACAATTATACCTTAATAGGCCTAAAACTCCATTGATTAACTCTCTAGGATATGCAAATGCAAACTTTTAAAGAGAGGTCTGCCGACAAGAAAAAGCATTGGATCACATCGACAGCAACGCATTCTAAACCGGTACGAAAGCTCCATCTGTTCGTTTAAGTTAAAGTTGCGTGTTAAACGACAACCCCGCATACGGGCATGCAGAGTGGCGCATTGACTACCACGGGGAATAAGAACCGATGAACCGAATTTATCTCTATCTACGCATACAGGTTAATCAAGAGCAACGTTATGTGCTGCAAAGCATGAGTTGCAGAGGAATGCTTGCTTTCCGGACGCAAATTTGGCTACCATGGGAGCAGGAAAGGCCTCTCATGGAGAGCGATATCCGAAACCTCCCTTTAGAGACCGAACCACAGCAGGTCGCAGTACGATGGCCATGTGGGCTACCATGTCGAATGTGACACGGTCTACTTGTGAAATCGACGACTTCAATGTCGTTGAAGCAACAGAAGGCCTACCAGCAGTAGGGGAAGAGCACTAAAGAGCTACAGCAAGGCACAATAACGGGTAGACAGGTTAGTGAACGCCGACAACGACGACGACGACGACACCGCCGACTGCTCTTCATAGTCGCTGCGAATGGCCGCAGCGGTGAGCGAGACGGAAAATAAATGAACAGGCGGCTTAATGGGACCCTGGCCGTCGAAACGGGAGCCTAGTTGTGGCACGTTCCGCCCGAATGGCACGGGGACCCGCTAGCAGGCAGTCAGACATTCGATACGCATACTCCGGACTTTCCCGTTTTTACCACCCAAAAGAGAGACTGAGGGGAATGAGCCAAAGGGAGGTAGAAGGGGTTGGGGCGGCGAGAATGGGGTCGGTCGTGGTGAGGTTGTGCAGAGAAACGAACAGTGGGCTAAACGAAGATGGAAGATGCCAGGGGCAGAAGCTAAAATTGTTCCCCCAACGAGCGGGAAGTGGGCGGGAAAACGCGTTTACCGCCGACCGTGCAGAAGCACCTCAGCGAGCGAATAACAAGCTGTCTATGACAGCCGCCTTCTTGTCGCAATGCTCCTTCCAGCCGCAGTTGGTTGTCTCTCTCTCTGTCTCTCTCTCGTGTCATTCGCTCTCTGTAATAGTTTTCCCTATCTCTCAAGTGGATTGAATATGTCCCGTTTTGGCATTTTGTTCTCAACGTCGAGCAATGAAATACGTGGTCTTCGGATTTAATAACTATGTTTTGCGTTTTTTTTCTGTGTCTTCAATATTTCTTCATTGCGGTTGTGTTTTCTTGCTCTCTGTTCACATTTATATATATATATATATATATATATACATACATATAGAGCAAACACTCTGATAAGACAGAGTGGGTCAGTTTGATTTGTGGAACCGGCCAATCACGTCATGGCTGTGACTCGAATGGAACTAGCCGGCAGGCATCTCCCACAATTTGCCCCGCTTCATACCGCGTCGAAGCGTCTTTAGAGCTCTTCATAGAGCTATGAAGGGCTTCAACGCTGGTTTCAAGTCAAACAAGTGCGCCAAATTCGGCTGGAAAAGAAGAGGAGAATGAAGCAGTTGCAGAAACAGCGGCGCTCTCAAGAACGACCCGCGGAAGAATAGAACCCAACTGGCCATAGAAAACTGATAGGAAAAAGAAAGGCGAAAAACGGCTTTCGACTTCCTGACGCTACCGACTCCGTCCTCGTCTTCTCTACCTTCTCCTCTCTTTTTTCCTCTGTCTACCTACTTCTATCCGAGGCTACCTGCCTAGCTACCGACCATACGCCCACACACACACACGGTCGACCACCTAAGCGCCCCCGCCGGTTTCGCCTCTTGGTCTATGTTTTCCCTTTTTCGCACACTCCTCTTTTCTTTTTTTGTCGATCTATCTCTTTTCTCTCTTTCTTCACTCATCCCTCTTCCTTAACTGTCTCATTGCCGAAGATCGTAGGTTAGGGCGGTGACCGTAGTCGTCATTGTTGCTATTGTTGTTGTTGTCGTCGTCGTCGTCGTCGTGTGCTGCTGCTTCCGCCGCTACTATTCTGCCCCTACGCCTAAGGGCTGTTAGCCTTTCGTTTGCTACCTGGTCGGTTCGGCGACCCAACAGCCAGTGGCTGGCCACGCACCCAGCTAGACAGCCGGTCAGATAGTCTAGGCTCCGTGACTAGTAGCCCTTACGAGCCTCATCTTCACTCTCCCTTCGCTGCCCGGCGGACCCAGGCTGAACCCCATTTGCACTGGCAACCCTACAGGTCTCATCCTCCGTCGTCGTTCTCGCCCTCGTCGTCGTCGTGGTTGCCGTTGTTGTTGTTGTTGTTGTTACTGTTGTTGCTGTTGTTGTCGCCATCGCCGTGACCCGTCCTGACGATTTGGCGATCCTGCTATCCAACTCCGAGGAAGGGGGGAGGACTCTTATCCCCTGCCCGAGCCAAACCCCTTCAGACCTCGCGCCTTCCCCTGGGCTCCTGTGGCTCCCTCAGAAACAGCAGCAGCAGTAGCAGCAGCAGCAGCAGAAACGTCACCCTCGATGGCACAGGCAGTGGCACGCGGCCTACGCCACCACTGCCGCCTACACTTGACTGCCTCAGGCAAACGAGACTTCTATGCCAAAAATAATAGAAAAAAAAAACGGAAAACGACGCCGGAGAGGGTCTACGGCTACTACATACTTCTACCACGACTACTACTAGGACGGCTATTACTGCACGACCGACCATGAAGTTGACGAGGACGACAACGAAACTTCGGGCTCCACATACATGGGGGCCATAACGCCCCCGCGCGACCACAGATCGCCGCTTTCTGCAGATGCATACTACTCCCACTTGTAGTTTCTACTATAATTACTTCTTCACCTACTAGTACCGTAGCTCAAACGTAGGACAGCCCCGTGCTTGTAAAAATTGCGGCGTATATATATATATATATATATATATACGTGTATATGCGTGTTTATACAAAGGCTCTTCTACTTGCTGGTCGGTGTTAATTAAGCACGCACCGAAGACCAGCAACGCTTGATTAGATCCCTTCTGTTAATTACATTAGGTACCTTCTACTCGTGTTGGCTGCACGTGTGCGCGAGTGCGTGTACGTCGGTATCCATATCCGTTTACTGGAAATTAGAACGTAATCAAATGAAAAGCGTGTTTCTAGAATTAAAAATCGTTGAAATGTGGTTACTACTACAGAAGGATCGTTAAAAAGTATTTAGTGCACAGTCTACAGCTACTAGCGAATTTAAGAGTTTGTACGCTTGCTACAAATGTAGACTGGACTCCTATTAACTATCTGTTATTATGAAAATAATCGGATATTTCTGGCTAAGGGATGTTACGCTATAACTAGGAAAGGTTTCAGAATTCATGTACTTTGTGGTTTCATTTAATACTATCTCATCGTATGCACTATAGAAGTTCCAACGCTCACTGGGAGGTACAAAAAAAATCAAGGGACAGGTCTTCCTAGCTAGGCTAAGCAAACCACGTCGAATTCTGACTCCACAATACGTACACAAGAAGTACGTTAGGTTCTGGGAATTTTGCATTTTTTCGTGTGTAGTGAAGTCACGAATCACGAGTGTGCATAAGAGTGTTCTAAACAGATCCGTTTTATGAGATTAGAGTGATCTGTTCAAAACACTCACAGAGTTCAATCTGTATAACGATTCCCGTGCAACCCCTTTAAAACATGAAAATGTGACAAGTTCGTCCGTAAAATTCTGCACGACCACCCTGGACTCAACAAATAATCTGTTCTGTCTAGTATCTTGTGACTCGAAAAAAAGGCGCGAGCAATTCTAATAAACTTCGACATCGGTCTTCTTCTTTCTCGAGACTCGTCACAGGGGATGAAACGTAAGCGCGTTTCTTTTTTTATTCAAGTTCCAGAGCTCGCAGTAATTAGGTGTTCGAGTGCTTCTACCCACAGAAAAGAAGCATCAACGGTCGGCTGGCAATCGTCGCCATCTTCGTTTCCAGAAGTAAAATCGCGGCGGTGGTAGGCGAACTGGAATAAGGTGGTTCAGAAATGAGCGATTGGTGCACTGCAGAATGAAGAACCACAAGTTTATACTACGCCTACCAAGAAAAGCTCTAAAGATCTCTTAATCAATGGTTCCTTCACTACGACAACACGCGAGCCCACCGGACTGAAACCCCAGGGTTTTCTTGTCGCGTCGTGGGCTTTTGCTGGTGAAGCACGCAGCTTATTCACCCGATTTGTTTGTCTTTCCAAAAAAGAAGAAGACGTTTTGATTCACTTGAAGCGATGCTTGAGGCCATTGAGGTGGAGCTAAAAAACATCGAAAATGTGATTGAAGGTGTGCTTTGATGCATGGATCCAGCAACTAAATAAATGTATAGAAAAATAAAAATAAAATTACGTCAAAATTTAAAAAAGAATTCACGCACGGTCATAAGGGGGGATTAAAGTTGGTATATTATAACGCATAAAGATTTGGTTATTGACATTTTGACACGTCTCTAGGGTTAACAGTTGTAATACCGCGATATATATATATATATATATATATATACACGCCTGATCCCGAAGTGTTATAAGATGTGAAGCTGTTCACATCAACGCTTAACACTTAGAGTGACTCAACTCATAGAGCGCATTCGGACTGATGCAGAAGGAAATCAGTACTAGTAAATTTTATTTGGCAATACATTATATATATATATATATATATATATATATATATAAATTTCTATGTTACATTAGTACAACAAATATATATATATATATATATATATATATATATATATATATATATTTGTTGTACTAATGTAACATAGAAATTTGTTTTAACCGTAAACGCCATAAGAGGCTGCAGTTCCGTGAATAAACTAATAAGAAGAGTGGTCATTATAAAGTTAATCCGTTTGGCCTCGACTAGCATAACAATATTATCACAACGTGCCCGGTCCCAATAGGCTATGCTATTATAATAGTTATGTTTTTTCTGGGCCAACACCTGGACGAATGCCCTCTACCACCCGCTATTAGATTTGGATGCGTATTATCCCAAAATCTTTAACACGACGCGTCGCCACTACGGACCATAAAATATGCACACGCAACAGAAACTGCGAGCGAGGGCGAGATGTCACGAGATTCGCCTCGTCCGTATCCGAGGTATTGTCTGTCCGTTTGTGTATATTTTTAGGGTAAATGCATATGAAACAAAATCTCGCCTCGCCTCGACAACAAACACCTCATACGCATTATCATGATTTTTGGCTGGCGGTTCTCGAGTTGTTTTTTTTTTTTGCTTTTGTCGCTACTATCCGCTACAGCAGGCAATTCCGCATTTCCCCCTTCTTGCCCCTGGACGGATTTCCTTTTGTTATTTTCGCGTTCGCGTGTACATCGTATTCTTTCTGTACGTTGGTTGGCCGGCAGGCCGGCGGGCCGTGTCCTTCCCAGTGCGTATTCCTCCATCCGTCAATTCTCACGAGAGTTATACTCAGACACACTCACACACACAGTCGCACATCTATGCACACGTCTTGCGTCTTTTAGCGGTAGCGGCAACGTTGGACGGACCAGGATCTTGTCGTCGAGAGGAAGTCGGTGGTGGCCTAGCCAGCAACTGCAGCGACAGGATTCGCAATGGTGCGGTAGCCGCAGTAACAGGGTAATAGCACCTCGTAGTAGCAGCAGTGGTGGTGGTAGTGGTAGAAGACGCTGTGCTCCCTCAACAACGTCTACAACGAGCACAAGTCCTTGACGGCTGCGAGCATGCCAAGCCGCATGAGGAGAAGGCTTCTTGAGTCGGTAGCCTCCTACCGACTACTGCTGTTGTTGCTGTTGCTGTTATTGCTGTGACTGCAGCCGCTTTTTCAGAGCGTGGCAGCGGCCCGCATCGCGTAGAGTTGACGTCGCCATGTTTTCTCTATGCCCCCCCCCCTATTTTCCTTTTCTCTCTCCCGCCATCTCTCCCTTTCTATCTCCCTCTCTCTTACTCTCTCTCGCTCTCTCTTACTCTCTCTCTCTGTGTCTCGAGGGTCTTCATTGTTGTCAAGCCTTGCTTACTTCACGTCTCGTACTTCTTCTTTCTCTTTCATCTTTTCCGTGGCGTTTGTTGGCCAAGCTAGCAGCCGCACCACCACTACCACTACCACCTACAGTGACGTACACAAGCAGTCGTGCGGGCGAGCGGGCATCGTCGGGCTTGGTGTCTTGGCGTCCAGACGCCTCTGATGTCTACGGGGACGCTGGGCCGGGGTTTCGCGGCCGAATGGGGGGAGGGGGGGGGAGCAACGGGGGTTTTCGCGTAGAGCAACGCAGAAGAGACAGAGGCAGTCAAGCCAACGCCGAGGACAAGACGACGCAGCGGCCAGTGTCTAGATATGCTAGTCACAAAAGAGAAGTGGTAGCAGAATAGCGCTGCGTCGATGGGAGGAGGCAGGGGATGAGAGCGGCAGGGGCGCCGGACGGGCGAAAATCGAGAAAGGGGTTGAGCAAGGGGAAACATACAGCGAGGTAAGGAAGGGGGCGCGGTGGGGTGCAGGACGCGGACGACGACGACGACGAGAAGAAGACTAAAAATGCCAAAATATGCACGCCGCGCTTGACTGCTGCTGCTGCTACGGGCAACCGCCTCCGATCTCCGGCGGTGGTCGCCAGAGATCCCAAGCCTACCCATGGCCTGGGCCTACAGTCGCCCTAGCCGCAGAATAATGCAGCGGTACTAGTGACAGCAACGCGCAATGCCGGAGTGCCGGCGGAAGAGGTAGGGGGTTCGGGGGAGACAAAAGGAGGGCGGTTGGGTCTCGATGAAGCAAGGGGCTTCTGCTGCTGCTGCTGCTTCTACTACTAATGCTGCTGTTGTTGTTGGCTCGGCCGCCCGGCCACCCACTGAAGGGGGTTCCTGCTCGTCCTACCACGCATAGGGGCTGTGTGCGTATGCAAGGGCTGCAACAACGGGGTCGTCGTCGTCGAGCGGTTGGTCGGTCCGTCGGTCTCTCGGCCGTTTGTTCGCTTTGGACGACGGAGAGACAAAATAGAGCAAGAAGGACTTGCCGAAGTAAGATAGAATAGGACGGCTCCCGGCGGTGGCGGCTGACGCCAGCAACAGCACCTTGCCAGGCAGCACGGTATGGAACGCAAGGGGTGCGAAGGGGTTTAGGGAAGGATGCCACCATGTGGGGGTGGCGGTCGCAACCTGGACCAGCAGACCGGCCAAGCAGACGACAGTGATAATGATGATGATGATGATGATAAGGACAACGACGACTACGACGACGACGACAACAACAACAACAACTCAAAAGCAAGCGAGGCTGCAGGATGCCGTACCGGAGAACAGCAGCAGCAGCGGCAGCAGCGGCATTGCTCCAGGACAGCCGGTCGCCGAGCTGCCGATGCCAGTGCCACCGCTGTCGTCCCGGCCAGCATACAGGAGGACCACCGATGCGCGCCGAGGATAGCCGATTTTGATGCAAAAAAGTTTTAATGAGAAAAAGGAGCACGCCAGCAAGGAGCGGCGGCCATGCATTTGCCAATCGAGAGATGGAGGAGGTGAGGTGGATAGACGAGTGGGGGAAAGTCCGGGGCCGCAGGAATCGCGGGTGGGGGGCTGGCTTGGGAAGGGGTATCGGTGGGGGTATCGGCGGCTTGAGAAGGGGTATCGGTGGGGGTGGAAGGGTTGGATGGAGAAGCCACGGGACGGCCACCACCGGGCCGGCTACAGACGACAACGAGCAGATAGAAAGCACGCCTGCCCGTAGAAGAAGAAGAAGAAGACGAAGAAGAGGAAAAAGAAGAGGCTACGGGGACACATCAGACGAACTGTTCGGTCGTGCGCGCGCGCGCGCGTTTGGAGGACGACGTGCACAGAGGGCACAGAGGGCCGTCGGATGACGATGAAGATGACGACAGCGACAAGGCAACGGCGGCGACGGCGAGTCTTCAGGGACAGGTTGGTGGCGCCCGAGAGCACTATCTATCTACCATTCGTTGGTTGGTTGGTTGAGTCGCCGTCGTTCGTTCGCTTCGTTCGACAAAATGATGACGAAGAGCCAGCAGATACGACGACGACGACAACAACAGCGAGCGACCGTTGATTTGGAGATCGGAGCCCTCCGATTGGAAAGCGTTCGTTGTCCTTTGAGGAAACGCCAACATTTTTGGTGCTGATCCTCTCCATCCATATATATATATATATATATATATATATATATGCGTGAGCGCCCGCGTGTAGGCACGCGCATGACTATGTTAGCAACAAAATCTGTCTGAGTATTATTACTAAATGGTGGCAGGCATTATTCGTAGGTCGAAAATTAATTAAGCTTGCACGAACGACAGTAGCCTATTTGCCAGCGTTTACAGTACTGCCGGTTTGCGGCTATTGTCTACTCGGTAGCAATTACTTCTATTTGGCTAGAGTAGTTGTTTTTGTTTACCATTTTGTGTATAACCCACTTTTCTCCTCATTTCGAAATGTAGAGAGTAAATGTGTGCTTTGATCAGTTTTTTTTCCTCGATTTTCCATTGCGTAACAAATGCTTTTGTAACTCGTGCACACTTGTGCTCTTTCGACAGATAGTTTGATTGTCCCGATTATATCATGCACTGTGTCGTTGTATAGGGCATGTCACAGCTAGGGCAGCGCAGATGGCAGCTGAATACAAAATCGACTCTGTGGCCAGCTCAAACAGGCACCAATAAAATACAATCTTGGAGGTCTTCCAACTGTTTAGTTGCTAGGCAAAGCCGCATATTTGGCGTGGTTGTGCGCCTATACTATTTGGAGCTCTTAATTGAGCGCACTTCATGAAAACAGATACGTTTTTCATGGATCGGTATGGCCAACCAGAACCACCAAGCTCAAGGAAGCCAAATAATGGAAAAAAATTATCCTATTATACACATCATTCTAGAAACCACAAGATGAGTGCGGATTTAATGGCGTTCTTGCTATAACTTAAAAAATATACATAGCCGTTTAGTGTATCACGACGGTGACGGCTGCGGTTACAACGAAAATGACGACACAAAGCTAGAAAAAAAACTTGATACATGCGTGCCCCGAAATAAGAAAATTGCCAATCACATCGTTCTTCTCTAACCCGTAATCACACGTTCGCGTGGAGACAATTGTCCACTCCAAAGTGCTAACATAGCAAAGTTATATAAATAAATAATCGTTCTTCAAGTAAAGGCGGTGGTAAATTATTGTAATGGATCCACGCCAATAAGAGCTACGCAACTGCAACGTTAGATAATAATTAAAAAAAACCTCAGCTTATTCTAAAATAAATATCAGCACCTTTTGACTAATGAGGAATGCTCGCGCGTCTGTTGGAGTCTTGCGTTTACAAATGTAATGTACTCCTCGACCTTAGCTGAATGACTCTCAATGGATGGTTCTGCAATCAGACAAACCATGTATGTTTTACACGTCGGCCTCACCTGATCTGTGGTCTACTCGGAGAACTCATCGCGCCATGCGTAGAGGATACCTGAGGTGTGTGTTTACTACCGTACTGATATCTATCGCAATAATATAAGAGCTCTGAGCGCTCTGCGATGTCGGGCCAAAATAACAAGGTGATAACACGTATAGTCGAGTCGTGCTCAAACGGCAAAGAGTTTTTGTGCTTAACAGGGCGTTCCTTTGACCCATGTTCGGTCTCTCCCCGCTCTCTCCTGTGGGGTTTCAGTTACGGCGGTATCAGCATTGGCTGTATGTTTGCCCAATGCTGACCTAAATACGCGTGCTACTTAGCTGGGCTTCTCTACAGCAACGCAAGCAGGCCTACGTTTTAGCCGTCTTACGTGGTCTACCATTTCGTACTCGATAGATCTTGAACGCGCAAACACCCTGCTTCTCTAGGCTGCTCAGGCTTCCTGCCTCCTCAGTTTGTCGCTATACCCCCCCCCCCACACACTCATACTCTCTCTATCGTGTTTTCTCTTTTTTTGGCTCTCTACGTGCGTTGGCAGGACTCGTCCTGCAAAGCGTACGCAGTTCATCATGGATGGAAGGGGGAGGGGGGACTGTACTAAAGCCCTGCCTCCAAAACCGCTCCATTTTGCGGATCATTTGACCCCAAAGACTTGGAACTGCTCCGCTGAATACGCGCGCGGCCGGCTGGCCGGCCGTAGTGGAACCTAAATGCACTCACTATGCTCGTCCTCGGAGCACGCTTGCGCATGCAGTGCAGCGATGATACACCCATCCCAACTTGGTCGCGGCCACGCTCGCAGTCGTCGCCACCGACGCCGCCGCTGGTACTGCCACCACAGACCGTCCGAGCGTTGCGCACTCGAGCGCTTGCCTTATGGACTTCGGGAGTTCGGCCACCATTCTCCTTCCATCGTCGGTTGGGAGTGGCCGAAAGGACAACGGTGGCGGATGGCCCGCCGCCGTTTGACACTGTTACAAGCCAAGCGAACGTCCATCTCCATGTACGCTACAGCGGTTCTGCCTCCTGTCGTTCTTAGGCCCTCTGCGTGCCCCCCTTCCCCCCCTATGGAGAGTGGCGGCCTCGTCTTCTTATACCTCAAAGCGGCGACGTCCTCCTCAACAGCGATGGACATCTTGCCACACGAATCTTGCTTCACTGAGTCCACCAACATAGCCCGGCCGGCTACTCTATACGAATGGCGATAGGGCGGGCGATGGAAGGAAGCAGACTAAACGGTGCTGGATGAGTCTCTGTCGTCGAATCAAATGTCCTGCGAGTTCATCTTCCTCTTCGTTTTGCGAGCCCGCAGCCGAGACTTCAACGACCGACCGGGTAACTGACTGACTCCCTGAAGCAAGACTACGCCAATAGATCATTGTGGTTGTGTCATAGGAAGAGACCGGAGACCGGGGGAGGGGACGAACGCCCATGTTCGATGGGAAAAGTGGGCAATGGCTGTGGTCGTGGCTCTGGGAGCAGCGCACTGCGCTCGAAATGATAGTCGTGCTCGTAGCAGTGGTACTAATCGAAGTAGGCGCAGCTAGTAGTAGCAGCACCACGAGCAGAACACAGTAGTTTTCGGCGTTGCCCCGAAACAAACTACAACAACAAGTCAATACGAAGCTGGCTATCGTTATATATATATATATATATATATATATATAACATATATATATATATATATATATATATATGACCAAGCCTACACTTTTCTACAGGAAAGGCCACTGGTGCGGACTTGTGCCATCTTCGCTCTGCATTGTGCTTTCTCTTTCTCTCTATTCAGTACGCAACTCCTATAGACAAGCAGCATTTTGTCGTGTGGTCAGATCCGTGGTTTGCATACCTTTGCGATCTATTGGCAATGGTATGCGAGCAGGGAAAACGACCGTCAGCTGAAAACATAGGGGCGCACATTTTAGCAAATACTGGTGCACGCTGGAATAGCAGCACATCGATGGTGTCTGTGTTTCCCCGTTGCACGGTATTCGCCGATCGTTCGCCTGACTGTAAAGGGCAAGGAATATTACGTATGCATTACTGCGTTTTCAATATCCATAAGAGGGCCCGCATGGCCCTGATTATATATATATATATATATATATATGGCAAGGAATCTCAGCTTTTAGTCCAAGTGGTGTAGCCATCTTTGTTATAGGGTGTCGCGGGCTTCGACGAGCGGATGCTGACTTGGGCTTGAAATATGCATATACTCGTATGCTATAGAGCTTCTATTAGTTGCCAAAAGTGCTTAAGGATGCGTTGTCCGTGTTCTGCTACCGCACTTCCCTGACAGTAAAGGTAAAGCCTTGCCCTCTCACCGCGCCCCGTTTGTGATGTCCGATGTACAAACATAAGGCATGTGTTTGTGTGCTGTCATAAAGATGTGAAAAGGTGTTCAAGGGGTCAGATGAGCTCGTTCCCGGAGGCGATTTCAGACACCGTGATACCGCTTCCTTATTTAGCCGGAGGCACAGCATACCGGGGAACGGGTGACCGACCGGCGACCCGCCTGGGGTCGCCGATGATGATCAGTGAGTGGGCAGCATTTATTGAAAGGCGTCCTCATATGCAATCGATAGCCAATGAACCTCAGACGAACGCGGCCAGGGTATAGGTGTTCCCGCAGGTTCCCGCAGCGGCGACTACAGTAGTATAAAATATTGTCCCCAAACGATCGTTCACTTTTTGAATGCAGAGGCGGGCGGCCGGCCGGGCAGGCAGACGGACTCGGAACTAAGAAGGAACAGCGAGCCGCTTCTGGCTGTAAGGAAGATGAGGGTAGAACGACAGCGACTACAGCCACGAACCGTTGTGCATTGGAGAAAAAGAGGGGGCTGCTTCTCCTTCCCGTCCCTCGTCCGTGACTCTCTTGATATTACAACGACGAGGCTACCTAGAGTAAGACTACGAGCGGAGACGCTCGCGCCTTGGGGATATCACGGGCGGCAGTGGCGGGCAAAGTGCATATAGATGTCGAAGGGTTGACGCTGATTCCCCTTCGCCGCTTGCCTGCTGTTCTGTCGTTGCCCCTTCCTGTACCTCTGGGTCGGTCTGTCTGTCTGTTTGTCCGCCGTCAGTTGGGGGGTCGGTCGGTATCGGCCTCCTTTATGCAACTCTACTCCACACTAACCGCCGATCGACAGGGGCAGGCGGGCATCCGGGCCGCCCTCCTTGCCCGCCGTGAATCAGCAGACAACCACCAGGGCACAGCCACCGCCGCGGAGAGGCAGTCGATGCATTTCTTTGGTTCTTCTCATTCGGTCTCTTGTCGTAGTTCGCTGTTGGTCGCTCGTTCGTTTGCTTGTTCGGTCGGTTGGTCGACCGTTCGTTCACTCAGCCATCCTAAAACCCAAACCCCGGCCCGCTTCCCTACCGAAGGAGGAAACCCTTCTTTCCCTTACCATTTTCCCGCCGTAGCGTACGACGAATCTTTCGGCTCCCGAAAGCCTCACAGCTACCCCGTTGACTGGATGGAGGGCCGCGAACCTATACCTCAGTCCGTAGCCGTGGTCGTCGTCGTCGTGTAGTGGAGGGCGCTGGAAGAGCTTGTGCGGCACAGCTACGGCTAGTGCTCACTATTGGTTCCCTTTGAGCAGTGGTGGCTCGTCGTTTGTGCGTCCTGTCCCGTTTTGTCCCGTCGTCCCCGCCGACTCTTTCCGTCACCACTTGGTTGGCAGCTACGCGGTCTCTCCTTCCTTTTCGCTTTATTTCTCTCGATCTCTTTCTCTCTTTTTCGTTGTGTTTCGCCCTCTCGATCGGCAGCAAGCTGCGCGTTTAGACCGTCTGCAGGATTGGGGACCAGATCAGTAAGCGGCGTAGAGCAGCTAAAGCAAGCAAGCAAGCACCGTGCTTCTAACGCTGTCGCGCGATGAGTCTGCACCACGCCGGCGAATAGGGGTAGAGGCTTGGAGACAAAAACCGACCAACCGACCGACCGATTCAGAAGTAAACGGGGGTTGGGGAACGCAAAGGGAACCAAACAGCGAACCCGAGGGAACAGAAGGCAGGGACAACAGCAGCAGGAGAGCATCCGCACGCAACGACGACGGAAGCCCACCGGCACCACCGCGACAGCGACGGACGTGGGTCCACGGCAACCGACCGAGAGTCCGAGGAACACCACCAGCACTAGCACGTTGCCCACCGCCGAGTTTCTCTCCGGTCCCGCGTCCTCCACCGGTAGTATGTGTTACGAAGCCAGGGAAAACGCGCGAGAAGAACGAGCCGAGTGAGCGAGAAGCCAGCACAGGACAGGACCTCGCTCCCGCCGACGTTTGTGTTGCTGCTGTTGGTGTTGCCGTCACCGCTGCGAGTTGCTATGGCAACTCGCTATCCGAAGAGAGGAAAGGAAAAGCTGCTTTCTACTGCCGCTGTTTCCGTCAATCGGCGCATCTGACGCTGCCGCGGCCGTCTTGTTCTCCTTCTTTGCCGTACACAATATAGCATAACGCTGCCGTACACAATATAGCTACGTAGCTCAGGATTGTCAGCGTCGTCGTTGTCGTCATCGAAACCGCTGCTGCCTTTGCCAAAGAGGCGGCTACAGCTGTGGTAGTGGTGGCTTTGGTGGCCGAAGCCCCCCCCCCTTCCTGAACCAAGAGGGATTGCGGGGAACTTCCAGTGGCGGAATAACAGCGGACGACGAAAAGTGAGGCAGCAGCTGAGTAACGAATCGGAGAACACGACGGGGAAGACAAGATCGTCGGCGGACCTGCAAACCGACCGACCGACCGACCGAAGAAACCAGAAAGGGGAGTAAGGAAAGACACATCTGGTAGATGGAGGCGGCGTATTGGGAGGCCATCGAGTGGGCATTGGAAACCACTCACTGAGGGTGCATCGGAGGCCTGTAGGGGGACCATTACAGACGCTCGGGATACTAAGCAAAGGGGGTATGTCTAGAGACATTTAGGGAAGGGAAGAAGGGGTACGGAGCAAGAAGCGGACGAGCGGTGAGGCTAAAGAAGGCATCAAGCAAAGCACAAAGTAAATTGGACTAATGCTCCTACCTCGTGACGTCCTCCTCGATGTGCCGCTTTAGCGCGCGCTAGATCTCTCCTTATGCCTGCTTTGCTGCTTGCAGCTATAGCCGTCGTCGGTGGTGGCCAGCCAAGCTTCTTAGACGTACACTCGCAACACCGTAAAGTATTATTCTGCGGGGGAGAGACGGAGGAAGAGCGAGAGGAAGGCGCGATAAAACGAGACAAAAAGAGAGACGCGGTGAGCGAAGAAGCAACCCGAACAGTAGGACGCAACGCAACTCGAAATGACGACGTTTTCTAATGCTAGTGCTACTCAGAAACGACCATTACGAAATGCCCGCATGATCTCTAGTATCGGAACGGGCGGACGAAAACGTATATATATATATATATATATATATATATATATGTATAGATGTGTGTATATATGTATATATATATATATATATATATATATATATATATATATATATATCGTATAATGCTCCAAAGATTTATACAATATTTGCACTAGCATGGCACGCATTTGTTGCTCGCCATTATTGATAAATGGATACTATTATTGATATATGTGTGCCTTATACTGTTCCTGGTCACAGGAAGGTTTTGGGTGACAAGTCGTTTCAAAAAAATTTTCTTACTCACTAAATGCTTATTCTACATGTAAAGATCTGCCTAATTTGTCACCACAAGACGCAAAGACAAAGGTACGTATTCAGTTCAGTTCAGTTCAGTTCAGTTTTATTAGTTTCAAACACACGTTCCTTACAGAACATCCGTGTTTCATACATTGTTTTACTTGTCATTCCAGTTATCTATATGTCATTAGTACTATTTGGTAATCAGTTTAGTCTGTATATAAAAAAATATAATAATAATAATAATAATAATAATAATAATAATAATAATAATAATAATAATAATAATGATCTGCATATCATTGAAGAGTCTTATCGATCAAAGCATTGCTCATTGTGTAATTTTTGGTGCCATCTTTCCTTGAATAACTTGAGTGATGTACATTCCCGTAATTCATTATCGAGTGTGTTCCATAATTTAGCCATGGCCATATCAGGCGATTTAAGTCTATAGTTACGATAAGTATTGGGTATTCTAAGGGGTGGGCTGTTGCGATTCCTGTTGGTGTTGAATGTAAAATAAAAAGATAAATCTGGAGGCAACATGCCACGGAAGTTTTTAAACGCAAGAATGCCTAATTCAAATTTGTAAAGTGATGCTATATTAAGCAGTTTGTGAATAGCATAAAGATGAAATACACTTTCATCCCTTCTGTAGCCAAAAATGGCTCTTAACGCGTTATTCTGTGCAACCTGTAGTTTATGTGTAAGTGTTGAAAGCGTTGACCCAAACAGTGGCAAGCAATATGTTATATAACAGAGGAATAATGATTTGTATACAATCAACATCACATCAGGGGATACGCCAACATTGCTTAATTTACTTAATTGAGGCACAATCTGTTCGAGTTTGGTACTTAAGGTATTTATGTGATTTCTGTACGTCAGTGAGGGATCAAGGGTTACACCCAAGCATTTGTATTCGAATGCTTGTTTTATATTAGGATTATCGAATCTAATTTCTATTTGTGGGTTTATTGATCTTTGCCATGGAGTAAAGATTAACATTTTTGTTTTATTTATGTTTAAAGACAGTCTGTGTTTTGAATACCAATTTGAGATAAGTTTAAGTTGGCCATTTGTATACTCAACATCGCTAGTTAGATTTTGTAAGGAAAGTGGACAAAGAAAAGTGATGTCGTCAGCAAAAGCAATAGCCTTCAGTTCACTAGCCTTTAGAAGAGAGTTAATAAATATTAGGAATAGTGTTGGTGAAAGACTGGTTCCTTGTGGTGTACCGAGGTGTGGAGAACACGGAGATGACATAGAGTCGCCATTTCTGGTGATTTGTATCCTGTCGGTTAAATAAGAATTAAAAAACGCAATTGGGCCTTCACCGAAATTCAGTTGTGCGAGAGTATATTGATTAGGATATTTTTATCGACCGAGTCAAATGCTTTTTCGATATCGACAAATATACCAGCAACAATTTGATTAGACTCCCAGCTTTTTGTTATATATTCCTGAAGATGGGTAAGAGCTAAATTGGTATTGCATTTACTACGGAAGCCAAACTGCATCGGACTAATAAAGTGTGTGTTGTCAAGATATAGTCGAATTTGGTCATTGATAATTGACTCAAACAGTTTCGCTAGGAATGGAACGCAACTTATAGGTCGATAATTGGTTGGTTCATTTTTATCTCCCTGTTTAAAAATTGGTGTAATTATTGCACATTTCAATTCTGCCGGGCATACCCCTTGTGCAAGACATTGGTTGAAGATAGCTGCGAGAATACTTGATATGTAGGTTATGTATTGCTTAATAAACTTGCCAGGAATATGCGTTTGACAGCCACTCATGTTTGCTTTAAGCTTACTTGATTTTAGTATAATTGCCTCGGGAGTGATTTCATTGAATGTGAATTTTTCAGGGGGAACAATTTGATGCGGATTAAATTGATTAATTTTGTAGTTGAATTCAGTTGTCATTGCCCCATATTTATTGCAAACTGCTTTAGAACCCATTGTTGCAAAATTTATGTTGAGTACTTCGGCTATCTCAGCAGGGTCAGTTGTAGATGTGTTGTTGCGGTTAATCGACGTAATTATAGTTTCTTTCTGTATATTTCTGCCACAAAGCATGTTCATAATCTTCCATCTCTCGCGAAGTGTAGAGGTATTAAATTTGTCCGCATAGTATTCTCTTTGTTTTTGAGCGCATGTTTTCTTATATAATTTAGATAGCTCTTTTAGTCTCAGCTTATCATATTTATTATTATACTTTTTAACTTTATTTGCTAGTCTGTCCTTAGCTACTCTCATCTGTATGAGTTCATGATCAAACCACTGGTCAGTAATTCGTGCGTGATTTAGCTTTGTGTGTTTGGGCTGAAAGGGGAAATGTTCATTGTACAGATTGTTTAGTTTACAATTAAAAGCAGAAAAGTTTGTCTGTGCAGAGTCACTGTTGATTATGTCAAACCAGGGCGTTGTAGCTAGTGCTTGTTGAAATTCTAGGTGGAGTTTTTTCTTGAAGTTTCTGCGCGGTTCAACTTTAGTTTGAGTTCCCGCACATGGTGTATCCCCTAAACCAGTAAATGCCGTCGATTGCGCCATATAATTTATTCAATATGTAATTCATGTTTCTTTTGTTATTATTGTGCGAGGTTTAGCCAACCGAAAGCAACCTTTTAGTTTACTCAATCTCCAATATAATGCACATATTGTTGCAGTGATTGTTTCTAAACTCGAAAGACTATTTTTCGTAATTGCCTACTATTTTCGAAGATGTCATTTTTTAGCAAAAAGGCTTTAAGCGTTTGAGGTTTTAAGTTAATACTGACTAGGTTCGTCCTCTGCGGCAATAGTTTTTTAGATGCTAGAATAGCTTACGTAGAAACGCACTTTTCTAGTTAAGATAGCCGAGCTCCGTTGGCTATTATTTGTGGACGCATCTGAGCCGGCTGTCTTAAACTGTATCTGAAGATAGAAACAAAGTAATGGCGCATGGTCGTCTTTTACTGAAGTCCTCGTCGGTTTGCGTTCTTGCAAAACATCCATTTCTTATTACATAGACTCTATAGGTAGTAAAAGAAGGGCTTGGCGATCGTAATTGGGTGGCAACGTACGTGCACGCTATTATGTACTCAGCTGACTTTTGGCCTGAGAAAACCGACGCGCATGTCTCGTAGCATAAGTGTGTGATAATAGTTGTACGACCGGCATGTTTGTAGAAAATTATAGGTGCCCATGCTGGTTGTACGTGCGTATATGTGTTTTGATATAAACGTGTCCATACATACATCCATGTAATGAAGAATGTAAATACAATTAAATTAGGGCCCACATAACGTGAGAGGAGTTAAAAAGAAAGCGTTCATAGAGCTTATTGCTCCTCTACTCCTATTCGTGGGTGACAAAATCTGCTATCAGGTCATCCTCCGAAGCATCGCGTGTTTGCCATACGCGGGGTCGGCATGTTATACCCTGGCGTCTTCCTCTGCAACTTTCCTTCATTTCCTTAGGCTATTTGCCCTCGCTTGTACTTTTCTGTATTCTATATGTTGTATTTCTCGGCCCTGCTTTATTTTGCGTCAAGACGACGCAGAGATGCGTCGACGTTGTTCCTGTCCCTATAGGTCGCTTACGCCGATGCTAACGAATAGCAGAAAACAACTGTACAAGAACATGTGAAGCCGCAGACAACAGCCAACAGCCGTCGCAGTGGGGTTTCCGGAACAGAGGGGCAAAATTGTACTGGTCGAACTAAGGGGTACGTCCGGATATATCTATGAACCTACCGAACTACCTATGGATCGTAAGGCCTACTAGAGATCAAATGCGATCAGCGTGAAGGCGCGAAAGAAGACAGGAAACCGCCAACAGAACGGAAAGAAAGTGCCAACCGCCTATCTCCGCGTTTTCTTCCAGAGCACTCCAGCCGCTTACGCGCCCTCTCGGGCAGTCAGTTCTCGAGCAATGGATCATGATTGATCATGATTTGCCTGGCCACAGTGAAGTCAGTCGCTGTGGCAGCTGAATAGCCGTGGTGAATAGGCGTTGAGTGCCTAGAGAGCAAGGACAGGCGAAGCAAAAGACGTGAGCTTCCACAGGCAGAGAGGAGAGAATCAAACGCCTATCTTTCCTTTTTGAACTATTCGTTTTTTCGTCCGCTAGCTCCAGCTATTCAGTATTTGTTGCTCATAACGGATGTTCGTATGACCTAGCAGAGCAAGTCTTCGTCTGATTTGATCATGGCTGCTTCGTTCGGACCAGTTCACCGGCTGACGTTTCTTGGTTCTCTTGGGAAAGTGGTATTTCCGTTCGAAATAGTCGACGCGGGGACGGAAAGGAAGCGAGACGGAGAGAAGCTGTCGATGAAGAAAGAAGACACGTGACGTCCTCTCCACCAGTTGAAGGCTTCCAAGCCGCCAATAAGATGGTCTACTAGTGGTAACTTACTTGAGTTGTTTCCAGCCAGCCCGACGAATTGCCATAACCAGCAACTCAGACTGGGTGGGTGGTATAGCAAGAACCCAGGTCCCTAGCGTGTGTCGAGCCCGGTGGCGTGGTGCATTCGCCTGCGCCTCGCAACCGGAGGAGACACATAGGAGGTGCGCGAGTTCAAGCCCCACCGTTGCATATTCGTATTTATGGGGGTGTGTCTATGAAGCAATGAAAAAGCAGTCCCGTGGACGTTAATTCTTGGCTGAGGGTCAGTCCGAAAAAAAATAAACTTAGCGGGTAGAATTAATTGGTAATACAAATTCGTTCGTTTGACAGGGTAAAGTAGCTCGTGTTGAGGGCGCGAGCATACCGTTTTGTTGAGATGGGAATTTGCCTAACTAACACAGAAATGTTGCAAAATGTTGGACATATTGACTTGTTTTTAGTCTGGTTTCAGTTGCGTTGGGTGTCTGGGATCAATAAGTAGGGAAATCACGCGTTTCCGTACGTATAGATCGATTGAAAAAAAATTACATGGACTGCAGACCCTAAACGAGAATGACCTGAGTTGGGATTTATCACTGACCAAGCGAAGTTTCTAATGGAGCCTCCAAAATAGAAATATTGAATAAAAAAGCCAGAAACGCCTTTTAAAGGTCCATTTTAAAGTTTTGCTCAACTTCTGGCGCCTTTCCTGTGCGAACGCCAAGGATACTGCAGGTACTTTATTAGGCTTACCCTGTTTAATAAAATAAATCTGTAAGGATGCACGCAGGAAGAGGAAGCGCATTTGAACAATCTAATTTCATGAGAACGCATATGCATTATATTCCCTGACACAAATTTAAATCATGCTGCAGTCTTCAGGTTTTGCGACTAACAGTCTTCTTACATCCATAACTCACTCTCACTTAAAACTTTTCGTCACACACTTAAATCCTGTTGAAGCTGGCAACTGTACCGTAATGTTTGTACTACTTAATATATACAAAACCCTCGGCGTAAAAATAATCGATTTATTAGATGACTGCATTTGCAAAGGCTCATCTGACTGCAATCTTTCTTTGTGTGTGTATAATTATTATTCATTTGACGACGCCTTATGCAGATATACAATAGCAATATTGTAAGAGCGGAGTAAATTACTCAGTTCCTGGAGTCGCACATGATGACACAAACGAGCTACGTGTTTAAGTATGCTTTCTCTATTTCACTCTGATAGGAGGATGCGAGCATCCATGAAATGTGAGGGCTCGGATTGAGCAGTAGGTCCGAAATTCGACTGCACATTTAGAACTCCATTCCGTTGCTTTTTTTCTAGGGTACGTCATAACAACAGACGGCTCCGGAGAACAGGAAGGAATACAATAAGTGAATATAACTCACTTCATTTGTGCGACATGAGCGCCCTGAGAATTGTGTAGGCTGACAATACTGCCACACAAGCTAAAGCCGTGGTGAAAGGCCTCAAGCTGTCCTGATCCCTAGGATATTGGTTTTGTTACAATATTTACCTATCCTCCTTCATATTTAGCGCCTCCCTCACACACTCCGCAATGAGACAGAAAGCTACCGAATCCGCTATTGAAGCAAGCGAACACTCATATTTTGACTAGTGGAATTTGCTCGCATTGGCTCCCTGTAATTTTTCAATTCCAATATAGCCTTATTGTTTGTTTTGGCTTATTGTCTATCATTTTGCAGGCATACCCCTC
The DNA here is from genome assembly GCA_003439945.1 of Dermanyssus gallinae. Lineage (NCBI taxonomy): Eukaryota > Metazoa > Arthropoda > Arachnida > Mesostigmata > Dermanyssidae > Dermanyssus > Dermanyssus gallinae. The sequence goes on from QVRM01001466.1 coordinate 35,594, forward strand.
TGGCGAATAATAGTTTCGTGCAATAAGGTAGACTGCTTTGCTCTTCTGAACAGCTTACCTAAGTTGGTTAAATCTAATCTAATATAAGTTATAAGGCATAGATGTTCCTACTTTGTAACTCCTGCTCATCACTGACCGTTTCTAGAACATGCATGTCTGTCTGCGTACGTTACGGTATATCTGCCTTAGCACGAACTACTGTAGATCTTTTCTTTAAAAAAACCGTAGTCTTTGTTATCATATCCTAGCATGGTTGTGTCTTTACTTCAGGATCGCATAACTATTAATGTCGCTTGTTTGTTAGTTTGGTTATCACGCTACAATGTGAAGAGTTGCTACTCTTCGTATATATATATATATATATATATATATATATCTTAGAAAATTTACAAATATACTTACTATAATTATAACATAAATCATATAATAATGGTAAACTGCTAACCTGAACAAATCTAAACAGCTACTTATATGTGCATGCATATTGAATTAGATCGAGGTATATACTGTTAGAAAACCACAAACACCACGCATGTATGTGCAATGTGTGTACAGCCTACACTAGTTTTATACCGAAGATTGTCTTAAAAGTTGGCCATATGAGTGCATTGGCATCTATTGCAAACGACTGAATACCTACAATATATGTTAAGTCATATATTGGATGCACTCTGATTGCAAGCCAATCAAGATTCTTCTTTGTTGTACTGTATATCTTTGGTTGACTTGACATGTATCTTACACAGCTTTTAAGCTACTACGTAGGCCCTTACGTATAAACAACACCATACAGTTATTTACCAGTAATCGGTTTCTTATTAAAAAATCTGTTTCACGCGCAAGGGATATGGGCGCTAGCACTATCAAGGTCTCTCAAAATTAATTTCCGGTAATGGGCCGATCTACGCACGGTAATAGCCGGTGCACACGGTAGAGAGCAGCCCAGCAATAGGGTCGGTCAGAGTAGGAAATTGTACTTAATATTAAATGTATTAGCGTATATAGTGTAAGCAACTAATAAAATGCCAGTGTTATATATATATATATACAAACATTGACAAATGCACCGATTAGAGGCATGGATAATGTTCTCTCGTAAATTCTGATCTGTCTCTTTAACCAGAGGCAACGAGGTTGTATATGCGACGATTGTTGTATTCATACGTAGTATTCGCGGCCCTCTGAGGACGACGGACGGGCGGATGGACGCATGCACGCCGGAGGTTAGGGATGGAGGCATATTACTTGGTGGCCTATTTTGCCAGTCCTCTTTCTCGTTGTCGTCTTCTTCTTCCTCCTCTTCTTCTTTTTCTTCGTCTTTACCCTTCGCTATTAGTTCCACTTCCCTGGGGACACCTGTCCTGTTCCATGCCAAATCCCCATCCTCCTACTTCTCTCGCCATCGCCTTCCCCGCCCCCCCCCCCCCGAAGCTCTCCCAAATCACAAATCTGCCACCCCCGCCGCGTGCCCACCACGCTCTTATGGCTACCATCGTCGGACTCATACGTCACAAGGCCCCCCGCCGCCGTCGGCAAACCCAGTCGCATCCGCACAGTGGCGGGGGGGGGGGGGGGGGGGAGGGAGTAGCGGAACTTGCCATGCGTTTACCTCTGGCTTGGATTCCTAGTTGGGTTAATAACTTAGCGAAGAGAAGCCAGCCTTTCCTGCCATCCTAGTAACCAGCCGGCAGCTAGAGACCCTCATGCAACTGTAGCAGCAGCAACTGCAGCAGCAGCAGCAGAGGCAAGACGGGGGCTCGACCCCATCGTCGTCAACTCCACCATGGCCTAGCGTACGCCCTTCTCCGGCGCACGCCATCATCCGCCAAACTCTTTACCCCCCCGCCCCCCACCCCTCTGCCACCCACCTAGCCTCATCGACTCACCCTGCCCCCGGCAAGAGCTCCCATCATCGTCGTCATCGTCCTAGTAGCACTAGTAATAGCGATGCCTCTCTTCTAGCCGCCAAAGAGTAGCCATAATGTCTTATTATTAATATTTGCCGCCATTATTCTTCGTCGTCGCCGTCGTCGTCGAGGCCGAGGCCAACAGGGCAGGCAAATTGCAACAGAAGGAGCAGCACCAGCGGCAGCAGCAGCAGCACTACCAGGCTTTGGCTGGATGTAAACTATAACGTGGGCAAATTCTCTGTGCCCTTTCGCCCGCCGCTCGCTTTACTACTAAAACTTCAACGATGGTAGATATTAGGCAGACTTTCGTCGTCGTTGTGTGTCTCTCTCCTCTCTCTCTCTCTCTCGCTATTCCTCTATCGCAGCAGCCTCCTCCGCAGTCTCTCGCCGATGGCCGATGACTGAACTGATGATCTTCGGCGACGGCGACGGCGACCGGTGTCATGATAGATAGAACGCCGTGATAGCATGGTGGTGGTGGTGGTGGTGGCGGCAGCAGCGGCTCGTTGCACCCGCTGCTACAGCTTTGCCACCCTCTTCTGTTATGCCGAACAGCTCGAGGACTACTAATTGGGAACGCCAGTATCTTGGCGTTGTGGTTAGAGGGAGACGCGGGCAACGTAGACGTACGACCACGACTAGGGCTACGATTACTACTAGCACGACTACTACTACTCTGTGCATAGTTACGCTGTCCTGGCGTCCCCTGGGCGTCCCCTGGGCGTGCGTGGGTGCGTGCAGCGTGCAGGAGAGGAGGTCTGCCGCCCCCGGCCGTTGCCGCCCCCGCTGCTGCTGCTATGGAGGAGAAAACGACTATGCGGCCATCGAATTGGGCACAAATAAATCGCCCATCGCCATAGTCGCGACATAGAGATAGAGACACGCGCGTTCGCCCGGGGGGAGAGGGAGAGATGGAGAGTGGGCGAAGGATCGAAAGCAATAGATAGATGGAGATAGACAGGGAGAGATATAACGGAAAGGAGAGTGTAAGGGAGAGAGAGAGAGAGAGAGAGAGAGAAAGACAGACAGAGGGGATAGAGCGTACGTGGCGCTATGATTGGTGGCCCACCACCAGGTTGTGGAGGATATGGCAGCGTGGGGCAGACATATTGGCGTGGCGTGGACGGAGGCGAGCTAGCATAATGTGTATGCTGTTCCCAGCGAAGGGAAGCCCAGGGCAGCTAGTCTGCCTGCCTGCCGGCCAGCCTGTCTGTCTATCTGGCCGCGCCGGGCGTAGCATCCAGCGCCAACCGAAGATTGGTAGCCACCCAGCGGCCGGTCGCCGGCCGCCGTCCGACCGGGGCCGGGAAGTTGCGGACAGAGTTTCCGAGGATGGCAAGGGAGGCCGGCAATCGAACACACATCTCTGTATTCGTTGCCGCCGTTCTCTCTGCCGCCCTCTGAGGGAAAGGGTCGGTCGTCGGTCCGGCAGTCCCGGATCCCCGAGATCGGATCCCTGGCGGGCGGAAGAGAGGTGGCGGCGGCTGCAGCAGCAGCTGCCGCCGCCGTTGACGCCGCAGCTGCTCCTGCTGCTGCTGTTGCTGCTACGGCTGTTCGATCAGATGCAAACGCCGATTTGACCTGCAGGGGGAGCCGGTGCTGGGCAGTCCTGAACAGCTGCTTACTAAACCAGCTAGCTGCTATCCAGCGTTCCAACAACAACTACAACAACAACAGCAACAGCAAGAACAACATTAACAACAACAACTGAACTAACAACAGCAACAGCAAGAACAAACATTATCAACAACAACGACAACGACGACAACAACAACAGCAACAGCAAGAGCAACATTAACAACAACATTATCAACAACAACAACGACAGGGACGACAACAACAAATAACAACAGCGTCAACAGCAACAACAACAACGGCGATTGACAGCGACTACGACTTTGACTACGACGACGCCAGAGACCGCAAACTGATCTACAAAAGGAAACAATTCTGCGGCGGCGCGAAACAAAGACGAGAATAATAAAGGAAGGAGATTTGCTACAGCTGTAGTGTGACGACGAGGCGGCACTCTCATAGTTGTTCTCATCGCTCTCACGGCGGTGCTTCATACATCGACAGCAGACGACAGCTCGAATAGCTAGTTACCGAAAACGGCAGCTTGCGAAATGTTCGTCTAATAAAATATATGTTAAATGGCAATTGCACACAATGGCCTGGGAGGGACAGAATCCGCCGTGTAGGGAGGTGTGCTGGAAAATTTACAAACGTAAACGCTCGGACTCAATAACGCATACAGTTCAACCCACGCTAAGGCATTTCTCGTATAGAAGCAGCACACCGTATGAGATATAATAGCGCCATGCTAAGAACACTAGGCAACCTGTAGAGTACGAACAATTGCGGAGTGCAGAGGAAAACCTTGAAATGTCACCGATTGGACAGAGCTATACAATTTAACGATAGATTAGTGATTCCAGAAACATTGGGACGGATGGAAGGATCTTGTGAGGCGTTCCACGACAGATCGTATGTACCGACCAATGTACCAGCATTAGTATCTGGGAACGATATATGAGTAGGAAAATGCTTTCTGCAATGGCTTTAAATTAAGACGCAGCGAAGGAGCGCGGCTGAGCCCTTTTGCCTCCGACAAATATATGGATATAGAACACCAGGGTTTTTGGCTCGTTTATGTACTTCTTTTGTTTATTTACACGTTCATTTAGACCACGTTTATTAGCTACTTTGCAAAATCGCAACGAGCTTTAGAAGAACGCATAAAACATAAGTTCCAATGCAATTTTTTCGTTGGACAACGTGAGCGTTTACACAGGTAGTAAAGTGCCAACGCAGGTAACATAATGGGATACATCCTTAAATCAAATACCACGCATGTCGCATATAAACAAACATACAGTAAATACAAGAAACTATAGCCTGGAAATCTAAATAAAATGATGTCGTTAATATATCCTACTCTAAGACAAAGTGTGATGTGGATTCAAAGCGACAATAAACTCTGACAGCACGTTTTAATAGAACAGTTATATTTTTTACCGTCTTATGGATAGGTTGTTTTCCTAATGAGAATATACGCCGAGCAAGATGGCTTAGTGGTAAAGCCTTTGCTTTGCATTCATGAGGCCTCGGTTCAAGGCCCAGACCGGCCACTCTGAAATTGGTTTTCATGATTCCCAATTTAAATAAGGAGTGGACTAAAAATCGGCAATGACATAAAAAAAAGTACACGGGCCTTACTAAACAACTAGAAAAAAAATTATTTATATATATATATATATATATATATATATATATATATATATATATATATATATATATATAGTATTTGCTGAGAAGCAGCGCAACTAACGCAGAAGTGACTTACATGCTGAAGCCACATAGACATAAGCCATCATCGCCGTGTTCATAAGATCGACTTTAGTTTGCGTCTTTGACCAGAGTTTATAAGACCGCCATGTAAACGCACTGCTGGTGACCTCCGAGGTAGCAACGTTAGGCTTTCACAAATTTAGCAAATTAGTTATCCTGACTTTGTGTTTATTTACTCAGGTTATCTAGTTTGATTTTTATTAACTAAATCTGATGTTACCAAGTTGGGTTTCAAAGACCTTAGTCTGGCAAGCTTGCTTGTCTGCTGTTCAAATAATTTTTTTAATTCAATTGCTGCTTTATTATTTTCAAAGGGTAGATGATTATATACATGGTTATTTACAAAAATCCTGTATTCAATATATATTTAATGCACAATATAAGAAGCATAGAGAACAATTTTCCACATAATAGCGCAGATTAGTACCATTGCGTGATATATGTAATGGTACAGTTCATAATATTATATCACAAGTTAATGGTTGTCAACATTCTCGCCATGCGCCAAAACATGTAGTTGATTCGGTCAGATCGTGCACCTATTTTTGACGATATGATTTGAATACTGCGCAGATTGTTGTTGTAAATATTAAAACAGAAAGGAAGTCTATTCGACTAAGAGGTTTATATCTATATTTTAAAATCTGCTGTTGAATGTCGTTCTGATATAGGTACCAAGTCAAGACTGCTACGCTCTACCTTACATCTCAGTGCAACACGTCGAAGAAATTTAGACTGAACTTTTTCAATTGCATCAATATGTTTCTTTAAATACGGCCGCCAGACTTCACAGCTGTAAGTGAATTTGGGAACCGCAAGACTATTATAAAGGCAGGCATGGAATGTTGGACATTGAGTAATAAAACAACGGAATATCATACCACATATAGGACTAGCAGATTGAATAGTTTGCATGATGTGAATGTTAAAATTTAGTTCCGGTGGTACGGGTACTCCAAGATTGCGAATGCTGTTTTCTCTGGGTATCTCTTCTTCGTTAAGTGTGTAAACGTGGTCCTCCTTGAGACACACAATGGCGCATTTAGGGACTGAAATTAATGTTTTTAAAACGGAACTTAAGAAACGGAGCTGTTCACTCAAGTAACGCACGATGATGAACAAATGGCCAGATTTTGCTGTTGCCTAATTGCTGTTTGCTGGATTCCTTCTTCCAGGTAATATTATTTTTCTAGATTAAATATTTTCATGTTACACCATATGCGAAGAATCGAATTCTGGCTAGCTTGTAATGGACGCTGCAAATGACCCTATTTGTCTACTCTGTGTCATAAGCATTTACAATTGGTCCCGCAAGTGAGTACATTTGATACGCACGATACGTTATCTGCCTCGGTGTTTAGCTTACTGTTTACCATATTAAGCAGAAAGTGTTTATGTATATGGCGTATAAGGTGCTTATCTCTATAAACTAAAAAACAGGCTATCGAAGAAACAAACAAGCGCATTTTATCTAAAACACATAATCGAACAATTTTTCGGGACGTAGACGATACCTCAAATGTATGCTTGACGTAAGGATATGCCGTATAGAGGCCTATTTATGAATAGGTGGATCGATATATGCACGTCTACCGGGTCTTAGGCACTGCATAGCAATAAAAATGTCGTTCTGTCTGAATGTGTTATCGTTAGAATAAATATTGTATGAATGTGTTTATTCAGTAGACAGATATTAGTACAATCATTTTTTTGTTTTTATGAATGCTATTATTATTATTATTATGAATAGTATATGATGTTTTATTACTATTATTATTATTATTACTGAACCAGACAACCGAATATTCGCTGTAATCAATTATTTAAATCCGGTACTCGGAATAACACTACAGAGACGTGTGCCAATCGAATACTAACATATCGAAAACAAAATTAATAAACATTTAAACAAACACAATCAAATGCGCTTGATGTGAGAAATGTAAGCGCTATCTATTAACAAAAAAATAGATAACACAATTACGGACAATTTACAAGAGGCGCACCACAGCTAGTCGCCGCCGAGCCTAGAGCTTGGATTGAATTACGGGCTAGGAAAGAGGCAAGTTCGATTCGCGTTCGTTTGTACATCGACGAGTGCTGGCCTGATTCGTTTTCAAAGTGATGATGATATTTGAGCGAAAATGCGCGTTCAATTCGTTCAATGGGCGGCAAACTTTCGCCCACTTATGTTCGCGCCTACACCGCGTCAAATATGCAAACGCCACTGCCTGCTTCTGTTACCTGGATCCTAACTAACGAACTAACTTCAGCTCTCTTTTGGTTGCCTTGTTGTTGCTGTTGTTAGTTCGTTTTGCTTTCCACATATTTTCTTCTTCGTCGTCTTCGTTATCTTCTCCTCCTCCTCCTCCTCTAGCTTCCCTCTTCGTTTCTCTCTCTCTCTGCCAATCTCTAACTCTACATTCTAAACTACACAACGACAGCGGCACAACAGAATTGAACAACAATAACAATAGTTCAAACGCGCGTGTACTCAACCAATCGCGGCCGGCCGGAAACGTGGAACATGAATAAATATCCTGCTGTTACCCAAAGCCACTCGATTGTTGCAGCTCGTCCTGCGCAAGCAACTCTGCATCAGCACCAATGGCAGCTGCAGCAACAACAACAACAACAATAAAACAACAACAACAACAACAGCAGCAGCAATGACAACAACAATAGCAGCAGCAGCAATAAACAAACACTAGCAGCAGCAATAACAACAACAGAACTATCATCTATGCATCAGGCACGAGCGGTGTCGAAACTCTTCTATCGCTATCGTCAATGACGGCAGCGGTGGTAACGAGGTCGACAGCGTGACAACTCTAAGGACAACGCCAGCAAACAGGCAGTAAGGTTAAGCTGGCGTTGGTGGTTCGGCCGGCTTCAGGTGTCATTGAGGTGTTGTCGAGTTTTGTTGTGGCGGCGGCGAAATCGTCATTGTTGTAGTTTGCTGCTGCGGACTTTTGTTGTTGTTGTTGTTGCTGCTGCTACTGTTGTTGTTGTTGCTATTCTAGTCGTTATTAAGGTGTAGCCATGAACATCGTGTGCTTGTAGCAGTCGTAGTAGTATTAGTAGTAGTAGTAGTAATATTGCAGCTCCGACTCTAACTTCAGCTGCTACTACTTCACTGGTGCTAGGCTGGCTATTGCTACTGTAGTTGCAGGCACGGGGCGGCACCTGCTTCGACGACTTCGGCAAACGGCACACCGGAGACGAACACGGGAAAAGGGAATACGAGAGGGCAGATGAAGAAAGAAAGAAAAAGAAAGGAACAGGCGAAGTTAGAAAGGGAAGCAAGAGAGGGAGAGAGTATAAAGAGATAGGGGAAATAGATATAATATATATATATATATATATATATATAGCGAGAGAGAGAGAGAGAGAGAGAAGGGGAATAAATAGAGATAGATAGAGCAAGATAGTCACGTAGATGGAAGGAAACGATGGATGGCACCGACGATCGGACTACGGAAGATCCGAGCGTAGGAGAAGATCGAGAAGCCTCAGGCGTCGGGGGTCTGGCCCTTTCGGCTGGTCTCGTACGTCGGCCGGCCGCTAACTACGGGCTCGCCGAACTCGCAGGAATTAAACGACGGATTGTGTCGAGAACGCTGTCGTCGACCGAACGAAAAGGAGTTTGGAGCGAGCCAACAACTCTTGAAAGAGAGTTTCGCGGATGGTAAGCGGATGATGGTGGAAGCGTTGGCGGATATTGACGACGACGACGGCGGCGTCGCAGACGCAGCCCTACCAGCAGAAGCCGTAGCGAGGAACAGCAGCAGCCATCAAGCAACACAACAACAACAACAACAACAACATCAACATTAACATCAACAACAACAACAACAACAACAAAAAACACAACATCAACAACAATACACAGCAACAAACAACAACCATGCCTTGACAGCGGCTCGCCTTCGACACGCGGACAGCGACGGCAAACATTTGGTACCAACTCAGAAAGATACACAGACAAGCAAGAGAAGAAGAGAGAAATGAGCTGATAGACAGATAAAAGGGACGCCGAGAAAGAGAGCAAAATTAAGCGAATCGGTAGAAAACAAAGCACATAGAGGAATAGCAGGCAAAAGGAAGCCGACACCAGCGCACAGAGCTTAACACGCGTAGCAGGCGTCGTTTCTAAACTTCGCCAGTCATGCTAAACGGTATGGTGGCAACACAACAACACAGTACCACCACATTCGTTGCCTCGTCTACGAACCACCGCCATCCACCACCCACCACCACCACCAGCATCACTCACCTCACTTCACCACCTCACTTACCTCATCTCATCCATCTGTTCGAACCTCAAACGAACACTTATTGATGACAAAACGAATGCAACCAACATTTCGCCAGAGCGCGTCATGGCAAACTCGTGGGTGTCACTGCGGCCGCCACCATTGCTTTGTTGCTGCTGCAGGGGTTTCTGGGGTTGCTGCTGCTTCAGGGGTTTTTTCTGGGGTTGGGTTGCTGTTGTTATTGCTACCGCTACCGCTGCTGCTGCGGCTGCTGCCGGTTTTCGGTGTTGGGTTGCCGGTGCTACAACCGGAGGCAAATGAGAGAGGTTGATGCGTCGACCCGGCTTTTGCACCTGGCCTTGCGTGGGCCTGGCGGACGCAAAGTAGAAGCGCGTCTACTTTCGCGCACATGAGGGTGGCAACACCGCCTCAGAGGCTCCGCCGACAGCAGATGATACGATGTCGTTGAAGATGGCCGTCGCCGCAGAAGTTGTCGGTGTTGTGCTGGCAATGTTGCTGATGACGATGCTGATGCTAAGAATGGTGGGTCGATGATAATGATGATGACTGCGACGACATCCGAATACGCTGTTGGCATTGTTGATGCCCTTTTGTTGGTCGTAGGGCTTGTGCCGATGCATTGTTGTTGTTGTTGGTCGGGAATAGGGTGACGGTGGTCGAGAATCGGGGATCTTGTTGCAGTTGTTGCTGTTGTTGCTGCTGTTGTTGTTGTTGTTGCGAATGTTGTTGTTGCGATTGTTGTCGTTTGGTGCTGTGCTGAGAGTCGTGTTGCCCGCAGTGCTATTGTTGTTATTGTTGCGCTGTTGATTGTTGCTGTTGTGTTGCTGTTGCTGCTGCTGTCGTTGGTTAAGCCGATTAAAAGTTTGGTGGTAACGAACTAGTTGGACGGCCTCTTACCGAGCCGGCTGGCTGGAAGGCGCGTGTCCGACCCTGCGCCCTTGAAGCGAGCGTTCTCGTTCGGTTTACACTCTTCGGTGTACGCATTCAACGCTATCGCAGTTGTTGGTCGAACGCAAACTCGACACCTCCAGAACCCCAGCCAGGCGCGCCGATAGGCCTCGGTGCTATCGACCCATGCCAATAGTACGTACGTGCTACTACTACTACTACTACGACGACAATTATGCGTCTAAATATTGTATAGATAGTTGATGCTAACATTGCCTCCTTCTATTGATTGCTCCTGTATTTTGTTACTTTATATGCATTAAGTACGTAAATGCCGTACCTGTTTATATATATATATATATATATATATTATATATTTCCATCTCTGCTCAATGACAATTTAATTCTAATTTCTATATTTGCACGCATGCTTGCGAGGAGCACTACCGATATACGGGTTTGCAAAATTAGCAACATGAGAGGCTCTGAAATGAACTCTTTACATACGAATTCTACGTGGCGTCTTCCGATTGACATGTGCGCTTAACGTAGGAGGCAGTGCGACTTTGCCCGATCGGTAGTTTATTTATTAACTCCTCCTTGTACAATTATACAGGTGAAGGCGACTGACCGGCATCTTTACAGTTCCGCTCCTAAATATACCATTTCAAAGCAATTTTTCTTAACATTTGCAAACATAACCTAAGGGTATGACATATTCATAATGAAAATAGCAAGACATATTGTTAAATGTTCTTGCTAACTCGCCTCGAATCTCGTACATATAGATTCATCCTTGCAGTTTTTGTTAGGGCACTTTTGGTGGCTAACAAAACTAATTTTTCTCTACGCGGTTAAAAGTGTAATAAGAAGGGGGCGTCTGTGTTTTAGTCAACCGCTTTTAGTTTTAAAATCATATGAACCAGTTACTTTGCGCTAGAGTGGGTGGTGCATGAATCCTGGATTACAATAGTTAGGGGGCTGTAAATCTTATTGTCTATCGGTTTGGATGGTTCTGCACACCACATTAAGAGAGAAGCAACGAGGCAATCTAAGGGAGTCTAATTGTTCTGACATTGTGTACTATTTACCGCATACAACGGTCGAACGCCGAGTATTAGCTAAGTTGTGCCAGTTGTGCAGTAGAAGAAAAGAGACTGTCAACAAGCGCACTTAACGCACTAAGAGACAGAGGGTGGAAACGCTGGAAAAGATTCTAAGGATAATGGGACATTGCAACAGGACCTTGTCTCCGATACACATAGGCAGTGATGAGGAAATGAATGCAGGTTGTTAATTGGCCAGGGAATACTTCAGCACATTAATCCCTTCGAGAATTGACACCGTACTGTTTAGACTGCACAGCTGTATTGAGAAAGCAAAATCAGGCGCTGAATCACGTGTGGCACAGGGATTTGAAAATCACAGTGACTGTTTGAAACTAGCAGACTCCAAGCCAAACCGTGCTGCTTAAAAATAGAGGCGATCATCTTGGCTCTAACGTACGTATATGCGAATTTTTATATGTACCATATGCATTATGAGTATTTTATAAAATGCAATTGTAATATGAAATGAGGTGCATGTTC
>QVRM01001467.1:0-27500 GCA_003439945.1 Dermanyssus gallinae
ACAGGTATTGTTTGTAAGAAGGCCCCACACGCGTTATTGCCGGACAGCGCGACTGGTATCGCTAGTGAGCCTCTCTCTTTGTAGATGGATGTATCATTTCCAGAATTGTCATTTGTAGTCATTGCCGCATTGCCATGTCACAGGGCGTGGGCGTCCGGTTAAAATTTTAACGATCTCCAGTTTATTGTCTCGTCTATCCGGCTCCACAATTGTCGTGGTGGATGGGCGACGTCACCGTCTTGCCGCGTCTCGGACAGTAGACGTGTCTTACGTGCAGGACTCGCCAGTGCTCACGTCATCACCACAACGTCATCTACAACAACCCACCGCTGATAGCAGATCGAAAAAACGTCACGATGGATTCGTCGTCGTATCTTTTGCTACCGAACGCTCTATGACGCACCGCCACCTAGAATTAAAACATTTTTTAAGGAGGTTGTTTCTAATACGGGCTTGGAACTCAACCTGAGATATATCTTCAAAGCACCGAGGGCCGGACATGTTAAGATATCTAGGGTTTCCTAACAGTCCTTGCGGCAGCATGGCCGCTGACACTCAGCGGTATGGTTAATCATCCAATCCCAATAAGGATCGCTCAAAGAAAATTCGATCAACAGCAGGGATCGGACCGGCACCGCCACCTGCATTCTGGGCTAGCACGAGCTTTCTGCATCGTTTCAGACAACATACACAGCTTAACCCACGGCAAAAAACTCTAAATCAACGTATTAGTATGACGGATTGCGCAGGCACCACAGCGCTTGACCCTTTCACTTCAGAAGCGTTACAAAACTGTTTCATCATATTTGGTACGTAGCGGCTCCAAAAGTGGCTCGTCGTAGTATTATAGCAACGAGACTCGAGCTAGACAACGAAGATACGGGAAAGAGAAAGAATAATAGGTACTCATGTGTATACCTAACTCCCAGTCTAGCCTTAAGTCGAGCGAAAACGGGAACAGGTACGGGCAGCATCGAGCAGCTCGTTTACGACAGGGAAGCGTCCAGGACAGAGATAGAACCGACTACATTGGTTACAAGCAGCTAATGCTGCGGATGTTATTTGGCTGTTACCACTCTAAGCGTCACCTACTGTGGAGTTTCCACGTGGATTATGCCGACCATCTTTTTTTTGTCTCAACAAACAGAAAAAACACGGACAGAGTATCGTTGTTAGAGAGGGAAAATTACAGATAATTGAAAGACATAGCCAGAGAGAGAGAGCGCGCGAGGGAGTGAAAGATATGTGTGATTAACGACTATAACTAGTGGGAGACGTAAATAGAGATATAATAGATAGCGGGGAAAGTGAAATACATTGGGAAGGGACAAACAACACGAAGAAAGCGAGACAAGGGCGGCAAGAGGTTATACGCACGAAGAGAGAAAGATCGTTCTAAGTGGAAAACTTTGAAGCGAGGGTGGTCACTGAAGACGACACCCTACCTAGGTGAGTAGATACGTATAAAACAAGTGGGGCCTTCACCTAGAGATCATAGAACACTTCGTCGTAGATGCGCGAAGTGTCTCTTTCGATCATCGACTTGAACTTCTACGAAGGAAAAGGTACGTGAGGAAACGACGCAAACAAAGCGTCAAATTTTTGAGACGATATCTTTGTGGCCTTCGTTCAAGGCTTTAAGCGTGTGCAAAGCAATCACTCGTCGTCTTGTGCAAGTGAGCCTTCGGCTAGTGCTAGGATCGGACGTCATGGGAAGAGAGGCTTCGCATACGAACCGTGTGCTGGCTTAGCGCAGTATCTCATGGCTAAATACCTTGTTTCTTTTTTTTTTTTTGAGGGGGTGGAAAATGCATTTACGCACACCCGCTGATGTTTTGGCGGATAGTGTGAGACCAAGAGCAGAAGAGAGAGAGTACATGGCTCAATCTAATTCCAGCGCACTACCCACTAAAACCACCCCGCCCCCAGAGCCTCCTCCTGGTTCGGAATTGTGAACCATTACTTCGAGAATGGCTAAATACTTACATACATGCAAACGAATAATGAATTGTGATTTATCTTTCCGTCTCTGCTGCTGTTGTTGCCGGTGCTTCTCTTCGATTGCTGCTGCTGCTGTTGCTAAAACAGAAAATGCGAACGACACGAACTTTTATGGCGTTGGTGTTAACGCCAGCGCTGCTTATGGGCCTGGCCACCGCACAGATGCACCCGGTAAGTTTTCATTTAAATCGCCTTTATGTTTGTGTATACGAGATGTATATGTACATATGTACTTGAAAGAAGGAGTTGGGTATCAAGTGGGTATACTGCAGTAAATATATATATATATATATAGGGTGCGGCAAGAGTCACATGAGGGCTTTTGACATCTTGACATAAATGAAAAAGTAAGCTAGGAAAGGTCTGTCAGAATGATGATGTCAGAAAGACAGCCACCCCGGGATTTTTCGGAATTGCCTACACGAGGTAGACCATTTTTGATGACTTTTGGCAACTCTTGGGCGAATCTCTCGCGGATTTTTTTCTACTAGCTCGTCGACTATAGTAGTACTAGCAAACACTTTACTCTTTCAAAAAAAAACTCGGCAGAAAAAATTCTAGGTATGCCTGGTCGCACGATTGAGATAGCCACGGGACGTTCGATCTCGACGAAATCATGCTAATAACACGTTTTTTTTTTCAAAAATAGTTCAGCTCAATAAGCTCCATTCTCTGAGAGATATCCCTGATAAAATGGTATAGATCGACCATGTTCCTTGCCTGCATATCTTGCCGTTAACGCCGCCATCATTTCGATATGGCGACAAACTACGAAACAAAGTTCCAAAGCCATATGTTATGCAATTATTTCGGAGTTGATTTCCGATTTAAAAACAACACAATTGTCTTTTGTATTTATTTTACTTGATTTACGCACATACCGAGCTAACATTATGCCCTTTTGGCATCCTCTTCTGCGGAACAGAGAAGGGATGTCGGGATACCTCGGATACCAATTCTGGTCTATTAATGCCGGAGTCCAGATTTGGCTCGCATGCTTCCAGTTGGTTCGAGTCATTTTGAGTAGAGGGCCTTTCTGGTAATGTGGAAGCCTTATCGACGAGATGGGACGTGCTAGAATCCCTGATTTGTACATGACAGGGATCACGCGAACGAAAATTACGAAGGCGTTGGGAATATATAGCCCTTTATTTTAAGCCGGGAGTAAAAAAACAGCTGCTTGTTTGCCAGGGTCGATCTCGGAACTTTAGAACACGCAACGTCGATGGCTGTTTGAAGCAAAGAGGCATCTATGTGCACCGATGATTGATCGCCGGTCATAGCTTCCTATATCTTGTTACCGGGGATGCTCCTATAACCTACACGGAGGGGAGGACTACACAAGTTGTTAACGGCCGCTTTTGTCAACTATTATTTTACAGCCCGCTACAGTGGTAGTCTGTTGAATCTAGCATTACCTGCTGGAGCTATTAGGCCTGGTGCTAATAGCTCAGCGCTAGGCCTTTGATGCCTCCACTATTATTTAGATACCTTTTAGTGCCGTCTCAGGATCACTTGTGGCAAGACCGTCATCTAAATAGTACACATTGAGGACTGAGGAGATATATTATTGCTAGGCAGAATAGCCGTGGACTTAAGAATCCCCCCGCAGTTGAATGCCAGATACAGACAGGATGAAGGCGTGTTGTATACGTTGTTTTTCGTTGCGTCTAAGAATTATTGCTTTTCACTAGTTAGGAGACAGCATATACATACATATACAACATCTCTTAGTAACCTATACTATTTTTTGTTTCTGTTCTCTCTTATATATATATATATATATATATATATATATATGTATATATATATATATATATATCTATATATATATATATATATATATATATATATATATATCTATATATATATATATCTATATATATATATATATATACATATATATTAAAGCAAAGAGATAGATAGCTCCATATGTTTGTTTTAATGTATTCGGCAATTAACAGCAAGAACTACAGCTGGAGTGGACCAAATGTTCAGTGAGCCGCAGAAACGAAAACAAGCAGATAGATAAGCTGAAGTTCTAAATTGAAAATGAACACGCTCATTTAAATACAGCTCTCAGCCACGCCAGTGATAACACAAGCACATAACCCATACATGTATGTATATTCACGCATATGCATGTTAAGGGATACTGCAAGTCTAGTTATCAATAGCGAGCCGTGTGGTGTAACTCAATTAGGCTGGTTTGCTTTTTGCAGATGGCACTCTCGCATGGCGGTCCATTTAATCCATGGAATAATCCAGCGCATCCAGCGAACGTCTTCGGTGGAGGCCCTCTAAGCGAGCGTGCAAAGGCCCTCGGATGGCCTGCTTATGCCAGATTCGCAGGAGCAAGGCGCTTCGGTCCATTTGCAAATTTTGACCTGGGTATGTCTAACCTGTCGAAATCAGTGATGCCCCTATAGTAGACCTGCCGCAGTGTAAAAAATAATCCGAGTCCTTCAACCTATAATTTATTCAGGTTGCTCTGATTTATTTTAGCTAAAAAAGCCCACGTCGTAAAAGGGGATGCGCATTGGAACGCAGTACGTATTTGGCCTCAAGAAAGAAGGCATCCACAACAGAAGGATGTTATTGCTTCAATTGTATTGAAAAAAAATATTATGATTCGTTATCTTGGGCATCGGTGTAGTATAGTGTGAATCCTATCGTATTGTGAGTGTATATATATACATACATACATACATACATATAGTGGTCTTCATTTCAACTACCTAAAGGAAGCTAGGCAATTTTTCTACGGAACTCTATTAAAAACGTCAATGATTAGCTTCGTCTTCTTTATTTTCCCAGGAAATTTAAGTCGTTAAAAATCACTGCCTAACTATAGCACATTTGGGGATATGTGGTAAAGTGTTTACAGCTATACAGTACCATTTCTTATCCACGAGTATTCGATGAAGCAGAAGCAAACAATCTCTAATACACTGACACAAATGTCCGCAATTCCTAATTACGCCAATGGCTTGATAGATGTCGGTTTAGTTTTTTTCCACGTTTGGAAGCACTTTCATACTTTGGTCGTCTTGACATTTTTATGCGGTATGTCTACCAGACCCCGCGAACACGGCTAGCCTCAAAATAGTCAGATACCCCATAGCATTTGTGACTATTAGATTACTCACCGGCGACGTTGGTGGCGGCAGTATTGCGTCTTACGGCAAAACGCTGTACTGCAGTGTTGTTGCTTCTGAGCTTCTAACTGTGCTGTATTGGAATGGCATTTTTTCAGCGACGGATTCAGCAGCTATTCGGTACCTCTCTCTCTCCGTATTTCTATGTACACAGGCTTTCAGCCTTACAAACTATATGACCATATTGTTGTATTGCACATAATAAATTCTAAATAAAACGCACTTGTCGAGTCCGGTGGCGTGATGGCATGCGTCTGTGCCTCGCGACCGGAGGAGGAGACACATAGGTGCGCGGGTTCGAGCCCTACCGTTGCACATTTGTATTTATGGGGGTCCGTCTATGAAGCAATGCGAAAAGCAGTCCCATGGACGTTAAATCTTGGCCGAGTGTCAGCCCCAAAGGATTTTTTTTAAAAATAAAACGCACTTTACAAAATCAACATCACGCTACCGGTGTAAGTTGCTAATTACAGTTCTTGTATGTCTTGATGTCAAAGACCATATTTGTTTGGTTATCCTGTTCTCACTTATGTTTGCCTACGTTTTTCGCTTCTCGTGTACTTGTATTTTCCACGTTTTTTGTCGATTTCTCGATTACTGTGACGTATTGAGTGCACTGCACCGCGGTCGTCGACGATGTGCTTCGTGCGTTCTTACACTTTGTTGTTTTGTATGTGGTTGTTGTTGCTCTTTTTGTCGGGCCTATCATATCAACCGTCCCGTAGACGACGACCTAACTGCCGATGACAGCTCGTCGGAGAACCAGTCGGATCCAATGGCGTCTTCCGTATCGTCGGACGCTTTGGCGCGACGCAAAGCCGCGATCGAAGCAAAGATTCGCGCCGCATCCGAGTCCGGCGCGGCGTTTCGACCGGCCTTCGTCAACGACCTGCTGAAGCAGCGCGCCGAACTCCTCAGCGAGATGGCTCAGGCCCGCCGACAGAGAGCGCTCGCACGAATCCAGTACGGCCAGCGGCGGAAGCAGATCCTTCAGAATCTGGCCGAGTCCGACGAACCGATCTCATTCGGTCTGCTCATGCGCGCCATGCATCGAGCCTACGGCCGTCAGCTGGCCGAGCAGAACATCGAGTTTCGCAAGTACGATGCTTCTCTTGCTGTACATATTGCTAGTTTTTTTTTAATAACTCTAACTATATATATATATATATATATATATATATATATATATATATATATATATATATATATATATAGTTATATGTATATACACATATATATATATATATATATATATATATATATATATATATATATATATACATATATTCACTCGACATTTCGAGTTATATTGTTTATCAAGTTATAGCTCAGTGTGCTCCTTTGCCTTGTGTGTCAGTATCGCCAATAATATGGTATAGGTATTAACTTCTGTTTTTATTTTCTTCTTTTTCTCCTTTTATTCCCAAACCACTTTGTACCACTTTTCATAACGAGAACTTAAGCATGTAAATACATGCAGTTCCCTAAATAAACCATGTCTGAATTGAATTGAATATATCTTTTTGCCAGCAAAAATAACAGGACTTTATTTTTTAATAGTGTAAGAATCGACACTACATCAGCCCTAGATCCAGGCCTGGTGTCGACCACCTAGACAAGGTGCCAAGCACCGCCGTGGCGTTACCACGTTGTAAATCCAATAACAGCCTTTGTCGGAAAAATTCACCAGCGCGTAGGTCCCCCTTGGCCAATCTCTGTTGGTGACGCGTGTTCAAGCGCATCATTATTCTGCTAGTAAATATATTAGTTGCGCATATCATGTGGTACTTGAGAAAGTACAAGCTGTTGTTTGCTACGCTGCTTTCGTTTTCATAGTCGCTTAAGTTAGTAAGCGTTGCATGCTACCTTACGATTACAAATAGGACTTACTCGTATCTGCATTTTTGCCTAGTGAAAAGTAGAGCTCTTCCGTACGTAAAAGGCTTCCATTGTCAGTGGAGAAACGACACGAAATTGCGTACGAAATTTGTGGCTAAATTGATCTTTGGTATTACGGAGTTAACTCTCCGTTTTTTCCGTCGTGGGTTATATAAAAAGAAGTTGTAATAAGATTTGAAACTATTTTTCAGAAAATTAAGGGCGGCCTATCGGAAGCCTTTTCTCCGGCCTGTTATATCGTTGGTCGCCCCAGGCGGTCTGCCAGAAGGTGCCACCGTGGAATCGAAAGTCTACCAAGATCTAGAGGAGCAAAACGGTCCAGTTCTGAAGGATAAAAATATCTTCGTCGTCACAAAAATCTCCAAATTCTCAGGTTAGTTGTCTGTATTGAGTGTAAACTAGGTGCAACACAAGTGTCAAGTATGGAAAGATATTTACGCTCAATGATACTTTATGCTTAATGAGGCATCGTCTATCATCACATGCATACTCCCACTCGATATTACAGACCAGCAAATAATTCTTTGCGAATTGCTTCTGTAAGCCTGCTTAAGAACTATGCAGCTGCAAAATATGAGCAGATCACTATGTCGCACTACGAATTAATATTGCTATGTCCAACTGAAGCACAAGTCGTCAAGTGTTGATTATAAAAGTAAAAAAAGACTTGTAATTGATTACCAGATGGATGATATCAAATCGCATATAGGATTATAATATTTAATTTTATGTGCAATTTGGTTTACTTTAAATGGTTATATTATAGATTATCATCAAACTCTATTGTAATACGAAGGAGCGATGAATAAACATTGGTGTTAAAAAAGCTAACCTATAAGGGAAATGGAAGATCGTAAGTTTGTCTGTGTGAAACCTCGAAAACAACAAA
Organism: Dermanyssus gallinae; assembly: GCA_003439945.1. Lineage (NCBI taxonomy): Eukaryota > Metazoa > Arthropoda > Arachnida > Mesostigmata > Dermanyssidae > Dermanyssus > Dermanyssus gallinae. The sequence goes on from QVRM01001467.1 coordinate 7,948, forward strand.
AATGCCTGCAGCACAACAACGTACGTGCTGCCAGAATACCAATGTCTAAAGAACCGAGATTTTTCTATTTATAAATAATTATACGGAGCTTGAAATCTAACTTAATTTGTTCCGGGTTAATTATACGGGGTTATTTATGTGTAGAGAGATAATGGACTGTCAATGCCTAGGAATGTTAACGCTTTCATTTCTGCTATCGATTTGGGGTCGTGTTTTATTAAAACGCTAGATGAATGCAAAATGAAAATTCACACAGCTTTTGCCGGTTGCCGCTTTCAGGTGATGCGCTGCACCTCGGAGTGGATTTGTACGGCGTAAACGAGACGTCGCCAGACGGAGACTACCTCGACGAAGAGATGCTTGACGATGAGCTAACACTGCAGGAGCAAATACTCGATAGCCAAATTGACGCCACGGGACGAAAACTGCGTGAGCAACGCGAGCTCCTTAAAAAGATGACCCGTCTGACGGAAGACGACAGCGACCAGCCAGAATCGGACGAAGAGCAACGCATCGAAAAAGAGATTGCCATTGCCGAGAGGCGTCTCCAGATCGAGATTGATACGGCCAAAAATCAGATCAAAACGCTTCACAAGGAGCTGCTCAAGAAGCAGAGAGCGTTCCTCGCTAAGCAGCTCGCGATGACCAAGGACTCATATAGGGCTCGGAAACAGGCCCTAGAGGAGACGCTCGACAAGGAGACGAACGCACTCAAACGCAAAAGCGACCTTTCGGCCAAACAACGCGAGCAGGAGCGTGATCTGCTTCGGACGCGGTTCAGCGAGCAGACCAAAGCCGCCGAACAAGAGAAGGACCTCGTTGAGAGACAGCTCGAGAAGGAGTACGACCTCGTCAGTCAGCAACTGGAACGGGCCGCGGACACGGCTAATACCCAGATGGACATCGCGCAAACTCAGATCGGGCTTGCGAAAAGCCAGATGGGCTTTGGCAACCAGCTGATGCGGCAACGCATAATGACGGGTCTGAGTTTCATCAGGCGAAAGGCTGACCTCGTTGCGGAGAAGCGGTCCGAATTGCTTCGCAGGCGTCAGGAGAGACAGCGCGATCTGCTTGAACAGCAGCGCGAACGCGAGGCCCGAGCAACCGAGCGGCTACGGGAATTGCTGAATCGTCGACTGGAAGCGAGACAAGCGCTTCTCGAGCGGCGCTTGGCCAGATCAGTACGCTTCGCAGACAGGAAGTTCTACCGAGGGAGGGACGCTCTCAAAAAGAAGGCAGAAAAACTGGCAAAACTGGCCGAAAAGCGGCAGGAGAAAGAGATCAAGCAGGCCAAAAAAGACGCTGAATTAGCAGCCAAGCTAATGGAGAAGCAGCAAGACCTCATGAAAAAGCAACTCGAAAAGCAGAACGATGCCGAGAAAAAACAGGCCGAACTCGAAAAGAAGCGGGCAGAGAAGGAGCAGGATATTTTAGAGAAGCGGGCCGAAAAGGCCGAAGACCTGCTTAAAAAGCAAGCTGAAAAAGAACACGACCTTAGAAAGAGGCAGCTCGAGCGGGAGGCTGACGCCGCCGAGAAGGAGGCGGAACTCGCGAAAAAACAGGCCGAAAAAGAGCACGACCTGATGAAGAAGCAGCTCGAGAAGGCTAATGACGCCGCCGAGAAGGAGGCGGAACTTGCGAAAAAACAGGCCGAAAAAGAGCACGACCTGATGAAGAAGCAGCTCGAGAAGGCCAATGACGCCGCCGAGAAGGAGGCGGAACTCGCGAAAAAACAGGCCGAAAAAGAGCACGACATGATGAAGAAGCAGCTCGAGAAGGCAAATGACGCCGCCGAGAAGGAGGCGGAACTCGCGAAAAAGCAGGCCGAAAAGGAGCAAGACTTCGTCGAAAAACAGCTAGAGCAAGAGACCGAAGCTGCCCAGAAACAAGCCGAGCTTGCCAGAAAGATCAACGAAAAAGATCGCGACCTCCTCGAGAAGCTGTTGGAGAAACAGGAAGATGTGGCTAATAAAGAGGCTGAACTTGCCGAAAAACGAGCTGAGGGCGACCAGAAACTCGCGCAGAAGCAGAACGAAAACGAACAGGACCTCATGAGGAGGCTGCTAGAGCAGGAGGCAGATGCGGCCGAAAAACAGGACGAAATGGCCCAGAAGCAAGCTGAGAACCTCATGCTGACACAGGCCGAAATGCAACAGGAGCTGGACAGGCCACTGCTGGAAGAAGCGGCCAGGCGAACCAAAAAGGAAGCTGAACTTGCAAAGAAGAAGGACGAACGCGAAGAGGACTTTATGATGACATGATAGACTAATGTAGACAAGAAGCGTTGATAAATTCAATCAATTCCTCTAGTCGGAATGCCTAAATATACATGTTTTTGAGAAACATAGAAAGTAGTTCAATGAGGAGGTAACAAATTAACTCACGAACTTGTCTCCACGGACTGTTCCTGAATAGGAGTGATTTTTTATTCGACAGTCAAACATCATAACAGCATTTTGGATAAGAGGTTGCTGCAAAATTAATGAGCTTTAAGTAAATGCAAGGCACTTTATTGATGTACACAGATAACGGATGAAAATTAATTCTGCAATGTTGTAAGTGACGCTCAAGGACACACCGAGGAAGATTAACGCTATTAAAGAAGTGGTATTCTTTAAGGTAGCAACGGTTTTTAGTGAGACGCATAAATAAACATTCTGCTGAAAGATCCCAGAGAGACCCTGTTTTGAAGTAATACTAAAGAACGGCACCAGCCTCGTCTTGAGGTTTTTAGGTAATAGATTTATAGTGGGCACTTTCAACAACATCGGAACCCGAGTTTCACGAGTACACACTACTCGTCCCGGTGTGCGTAAATTAATCTTCCCTCTCACCTAAAAAAATCCGAACCTTGTGCAGATCGCCTTATGTATGATCCTTCAGATAAACACTGAGCATCCCTGTAAATATTAGGACATGTCGAAGGTACATAAGATAGCTAAAAGCAAAATGTGGGAACCCCGCAAGGGGACCCGCTAAGCTACGGTCTCCTTTACACTTCTCCTTGCTGACCTTGTCGGTTACGTCCGACAGAAGTACCAAAAAGCCGTAGTGGTGATGTATGCAGACGATATCGTGGTCGCTCATCGTGACCTAGGTGCTATCAAGCGCATTACCTCTATGATAGAGGCGTTCCTTGTCCCGAAGGGACTTGAGATAAACACCAGGAAGACCAAAGCCATAAATTCAGGCGTGGGGGTCGATTGGCTGCCAGAGACGTTATGCCTTGCTGAGGCCAACCATTGGAGTTTGTTAACTCTTTCCAGTATCTAGGCCTTCGGGTGCATTATACAGGAACGACGTTCACAGCGCATATAAACGAAACAGTACGAAAGGCACTTATCACTCTTTACGGGGAAGTAGACAATGTCCGAAGACTGTGCGTTCTCTCAGCAGTGAGGTTCTTCATGCTTAAGGTTGTTCCGGGGCTGATGTATGGTCTTGACAGGGTGTGGAACCACCTCGCGCTAGCGAATTTTAACCAACTTGAAGGGTGTTTTTCTTTATATATGAAGCCGGTGCTTTGCTTGCCCATCCGAGCAAGGAGCCGCTTTGTGTATCTTATATTAGGCTGTCCACCAGCTGCTGAGACAATCCGACTACGACTGAAGATGCCGCGTACAGTACCTTACGAATGTTTTATTTCGGAATGGGAAGCTTATGTCGAACAGGCCAGACGGGATGTCGGCGTTTTGGACGTTTTGAATCCCTTGCACCTTTGGTCTGGTTCTCAACATCAAGGTTCAACTCAACATCAACGTTACCAAGCGACTGAGCCTCCCGTGGCCGGCGGCAGCCGTGACTGGAGCGCCGCCACTACCGCTGCCGCCGCCACGCTAAAGAGGGTTATTGGCCGAAGGTCTTCAAGACGTCAAGATATCTTCTGTCCGAAAGTAAAACAAGACCCGACGATACCCCTATTATTACACGGAAACTGCAAAATTACTGTGAGCACATCACATAATGTGAGGGCGTCATGTACGGCAGTATCCTTGGCCATTACAACGTTACAGTTGAGTCCGGATGGAAGCTTGCAATGCCCAGGCTGGGCTTTGAGGACGACAAGAGACCCGACGGCGTCACCATGCCGCCATGGTCTAACGGCATATGGAAAATGTCTGGTATGGGATGCCACGGTTTCATGTAAAGTGGCTCCGTCATACTTGATGAACAGCGCCACAATGCCAGGGTGGGTTGCAGAAAAGACGCAAATGCTCTGACCTGGAGCAACAGATTTTCTGCGCGCTCGACAACCTATCCCGCCTCTAGTGAACTGTGGCGCAGATAGGAGGGAACCACTGTGCAGGTCACTGTTTTATCCCAAGCTAAGCATTTGTGTTACACCGTTAGATCTTTTGTCGTCATCAACTCCTAATCTGGGCTCGAGCATGCTTGATATGCCAGCCTTGCGTAAGATATATGAGTCGTGTTACGAGCGGACCAAGGGCATTACTAAATCAGTAAAGACATCTTCATTAGAATGATACTTTATCTGAGGTAGCTTCAGATCGCCCGCTAAAACGACCTCAGTGAGGATACGCATTCTAAGCAGTAAAACTTCCGAGAGCCAGAAGATAAGTAGTGAGCAGTAGTTCGAGCTATTTGACTTTGTATACAATGATTACAGGCGATAATTTTAGATCAGCAAATGGGACACGTACCTTAGCGCAAGGGAGATCAGCTCGGAGTAAAATAAAAACTCTACCACCGCGGGATGCGCAATCACTTCTATAAAGGTCGTAGCTGCCATTGTTGCCATTTCGCAGAACCTACTATGACTTCGTCTCACTACTTATGAATATTATTTATTTATTACAATTTTTGTTCAGTGACATTGTGAGGTGTGAACGTCTGTTTGAGTTTCATTGTTCACTAGCTCAGTTCACGGCGCCCGAGATGGAAGTCGAATGCTTTCTACACGGCTAACGAAACTCCGACTCAAAAACAATTTTTAATTTGTGTAGCTAAATATTTAAGAGACAAATTAATTTTATTATTGATGGATTTCAGGGTCTCCCTTGCGATAGGTACGAAAGCGTATCTTCCAGTCGGTTCAGAATGTTTGCTTCTTTTTACCGTTTTTGCATGTTCCGGCACACGTCCAGACTCGACTAGGGTGTAATACAAGTAAGATACGGCCGCCGAGCGTGAGCCCGTCCTATGCCACGCTGAGCAGTTGCCTTATGCTCGCAATGGGAAAAAGGCTTTTCATTGGGGGCTTTCGGGAATGCAAGTCACTAGTGTGGTACTAACAAGCCCACTAAACCGTAACCCTCGCTATTCCCTCAGGCCAGGTGAGATAGGTGTCTCTCCTTCTCCTCTCTAGGGCTCTATGCGTCTCGTCTGTGCTCATCCCGCGTCGACGAGATGTGTCGAGATGCGCTAAGAGCTTAGCTGCACTTTCTCTCTCTCCTCCGCCCTCCCTCAGCTTCTCGTCTTGACCTGGCCTGTCAGGACGCGACAGGGAGACCTGCCTTTATCTGTGTGTTCCCTTGTAAATTGATGCTTAGCATTTCGCGAAGTATATAAGTTGGTACCTTTGTCGTAAACATTTCTATAGCTCTGCCAGGTGGGTAGAGAATATACCTATGTAGAAGGTGTTGTGTTTTTCTCTTTTTTTTTTACTAATGTGCGTGTAGCGTGCACAGCAGCCTCCTTCCGCGTTTTACGGCTGCGCTGACCTGATGACCAGGTTAAACCGCCGCCAGAATGCTGAATTAACTAATAAATATAGCTATTTTTGCGGTCGTTCCCGGCAAGGCTAACCGGCAGGTTTTTGGACAAATGGAACTATCTTTCGTTTTGAGGGCAATGAAAGCCGTAAGAGATTGGTAGACAGAATGAAGGCATGGCTCCGTTTAATATTTTGCCTGGAGATGCTTAGTTTGACAAGTCGTCGATACAAGCGACTACGGCGCACATCACGCACCTGTGCAGTAAAAAGACTAAATAAGCTTTTGTTTTCGTATTCTGATCCACAGTGACACACGACATGGTCAACCCCTAAATTACCGTTACTTCCTGTCATCGCCAATCGTTTTCTGGAACTCGTTCATTCACACAAGTCAATGCATATTTCGCGCCACGCGACGGACAAATTACGTTTTTCTCTAGCTTTTCCGAGTAAATATAAATGCCAACCTTTCTGGAATAGTCATCAGAAGGCCAGCGAATTTACGAACGACCGCACCGTTGTTACTTTGCCATAAGCTTAGGTTTCATAAACCAAGCATTGCTAGCTGGCTTACTGTACATTCTCAAATTTTGTTTATCTGCGACGTAGATGCACACCACTTGCATACGTTTACATGAATCACCCAAGATAAAGCTTGAACGGCGTGAAGCCGATAACATAGTAATCTAGGGTTGTGTCAATAATTGATTAAAGCTATAGAAGTTTTTAATTGCTGTGTTTAAATTTACTTATTTGCAAAAAGTACATACAAGAACAGTACACAATAACAAACAAAAAAATAAACAATAACAATAAAAGTGGCAATAGTCAAAGTACAATAAAATGTATAGTTGTGAACTACAATTTTTACACTAAGAGAGCCAAACCCTCTCTCAAAGAGGGAGATTCAGATAAATTCATATTACAATATTGCGTAAGCAAACGTGTTTATTTTCGGCCTAGAACAGCCCTGGTCCACACCCTTCGCCAAGCGATCCCAAAATTCAATTCAGCATTCATTTCACCATAAAATTGGTAGACCGAGCAAGATGGCTTAGTGGCAAAGCCTTCGCCTTGCATTCGGGAGGACTGGGTTCGAGACCCAGACCGGCCATTCTTAAATTGATTTGCATGGTTTCTAATTTAGACAAGGTAAATGCCGGAGTGGATTAAAAAATAGCCATGACACGAAAAAACCGTACACGGGCATTACCCTTACAAAAAAAGACAGTTGATTTTAGTTTCACAAGGTGTCGCAATATGACTTTTTAATCTCACAATATGTATTTAACTTTAGATGAAAAGGACGTTTTGCAAATTTCTGCACACACAAGTATATGATAGCGTCCAATATCACATCTCCGCAAAAGCTCCAAACACATTCTTCAATACTAAAATAGCTTGGCTTCATGCGTATGTGGTGGTGGTACCCGTGCCAGGTTATTCGGCAGATTAGCGAGCGGTTCCTTTGCACGGCTCCTTTTCATCTATGCGAACAAAAGGCCGGGCCATCAGTATCATTCTCAGCTGCAAATTTAAGTTTCTGTTCTCTCTATAGGCTCGATATAAGTCTAGAAAATGCGATGTAAATAGTGTTGTAAATGCTAGGTTTTCAGTAAGTGTTCTCTCTCCGCACATCTCTAAGGCAAACGTTGCCGACGCGCATTTTGTAAACCGCAAAACACGCTTAATAGAGCTGGCCTTTAGCTTGTCTAGACTTTTTAAATGGCTAAGGATCATGTAGGGTGCAATTGTAAAAAGGCATTATGTTGCTACAGAGGCTACTTTGACGTTAAAGCAATTTATAGCTGTTTTTACGTCCACATCATGCATATTGGCTAACAAAAACATTGCAGACGTAGCTTTTGCTTGTATCTTCTCGATATGTCTGCTAAAATAGAGCATGAGTTTTAGTGTGACGCCCAAATACGAGAAGTGGCTAACTAAGTTGAGTGGTTTTTCATATAAAGCGTTCTGTTAAAGCGTAAGACCTATGACTTTTCAGCGTTAATCTTAAGCTTGTTTTCTTCGCACTATTTCGCAGTTTCGCTGTGAGCTAAAACTGAAGATGGTTACGAGATTTTGCTAAAATGACTAGGTCGTCAGCATAAAATGCAAAATGGGTTTTAAGATTACGCAGTAAGTCTGCGAGTCCAGTGACATACAAAATAAAAAGAAATGAACTAGCTGAGTTTCCCTGGGCTACTCCGATAGTTTGTTTTACGGGCGTTTCTACATAGTGGTCGCCGTTGTGTTGCCCAACTTATATTGTGCGCTAATATATTATGAACGAGGTTAAAAAGAGCCGGTTAAAAAGCTTGTCTAATAAACGGTCCCTTGGCAGACAATCTATAAACGTTTCTTGTTAGAAAGGTGTTGTAATACATGGTTTAAAACAAATTCAACTGCATCTGACGTCAATCGCCTCTTAAAAAACGTATTGTTCTGCCGGAATTTTGTCTTCTACGCAAGAGTACAATCGATTAACGATGAGCGACGTTAATATCTTGTAAAGGACGCTTGTAAGTTTTATGCCTCTATAATTATTTGGGTCAGTTGTATCCCTCTTTCGTTTAAATATTGGCTGTAGATAGCTTTTCCGCCACTCATCGGGAATTTTGCTAAGTCGAACACATTCATTGTGTAGTGTTGCCACAATAGGGCATAAAGCGTCAATATTAGACTTCAGGTGTACATTAAAAATACAATCAGGTCCTGCTGATTTCCCGTTTTGCTTCCTTGCCGACACTCCTTGTCAAACCACGGCTTGTGTCTCTGCAGTCTCACGTTCTTTGGTTTTTGCAGCCATGTGGATAGACCACTTAATCGTCTTTTCAATATAGTTTATGTCATCTGTACCGAAGGCCATTTGTAGTGCCTGTTCCAGTATATGGACATCCAATGAGCGAGAGGGTCGACTGATTATAGGTGTGGCTATTTCTTGTCTTCGCCGTAATTTGAACTCCACTTGACAGTGCTTACGGTGTGCTGGTGGAATTACGGCAAGATCAAAGATAGTTCGACCGTTTGTGGTATCGATAATAAAACAATGTCGGCCACGCTGTATCCGTTCCAGCTAAAATATGTTGGGTCATTGCGTTTATTATGAATGCTCAATCCAAGTTTGTTGACCGCAGCTTTAAAACTTTATTGCCTGGCACCTTCTTTTTTGTCAAATTGTCACAGTTAAACTCTCCACCTATAATTACATTTTTATTTATATTTGTGCAGGGGTCCATGCAGTTTCCTATGTCCTATACTATTTGATGGACGGTCCGTTCTGGTGGGCTATAAACAATCCCAGTCAGTTCGGCGTATTTGTTCATCTTCTTCTTTTCCGCTAGGTTCGCAGCGCGACCCGCTTTCAGTGAACCGAAACCGCCCATTGAGGGAGAAAGTAAGTCTGAGAAAAAAATGTTCATACTACCGTAACAGTGAGAGGTCGTAGCCATCAGTTTAGTAGCTTATGTAATGGTATCTACCGCGAGTCGCTGCATGTACTGCGAGCATGCATATAATCGCTGTTGCAGTGTATAAAAACCATACGATCAAACAATTGGTGATTACAAGTGGTATACGTCATACATCATTGTTTCATCAGTCTTTAGAAAGATAGCAGAAAACCTAGTTGAGCAAAACTATATAAATATATAGTTATATATATATATATATATATATATACGTATGGTACTTGGGCAACGGTAATCTAGACGGCGATTCAGTTCTGAGGAACATGAGGTCTATGTCGTTGAAGATAATGCTGACTCTAAAGTGCTGGAGGCTCTTTCACGGTGCCAGATGTCGGCACGGATCTAGAGTTGCTAGGCGTCCTCTAATTCCCACAGGGAGTTCCGGCTACCTTAATGAGGTGGTTGGCCAAACTAGAACAAACGATGTCATGCATTTACTTGGCGGGTTCTCACCGAACCCTTCTCGTAATATCTTTGTTTTCGGCCCTACGTCTTAATTACCTGTCCGAGGTGTTCAGACTGTTCGGTCGCTTTAGAATTTCTAGAGTGACTCAACGACAGGGTGCTGGATACAGTAGAGGCGTTGTTCAGCCTCAGCCTATCTACACTAGACCTCCCGTAACGACGCACACGTTTGCAGTGACCCACATGTCATGTTTCCACTGTCATATAAATATATATATATATATATATATATATATATATATATATATATATAAAGTGCGTTGCAAAAAAATAGCAACTCATATTTTTTGGTGATCATTTCGGCTCGATTTATTTGAATGGCTTGAAATTTTAAGAGTAAGGTGTACATGACGAACGATCACACACGAATATGGTGTTAATTTCGTTGCTATCTCACAAAAACAGTGTTGCAAAATATCAGCAACAATAACGCCTTACGGAGTATTCGATTCTTAGTAGGGCTGTATGACTTATTTGATACTACATCATCTATTCTAGAAACGGGTTTTTCGTTCCTTCTTCTGAATTAAATTGTAAACTCGGTCTTTCATAGTGTGAGTGAGCTGTTGTAAGTACGAAAGTGGAATATCAGTCCATGCTTGCTATACAGTTTTTTTGAGGTCCGACAAATTATCATATTGTCGACCATTTGCATAAATCTGCTTTACCAAATGTCCCTAAAGGTTTTCGATGGGATTCAGTTCTGGACTCAATGCCGGCCAGTCAAAAAGTGGCACTCCTAGTTCTTGAAAAAAGGCTATAGTGCTAGCCAAGGTATGAAACGTAGCGTTGTCTTGTTGAAAAACTGCGTCAGGTCCCCCAATTCTTCTGAAATGGGCTTCTAACTGGAAACCGACGATACACTGGTACTTGTCGGAATTGTTTGGACCCACAATCGCGACTAGATCAGACTTCCCATTTTTTACAAACGCGCCCCAATATTTCACAGAACCACTACCGGCCACACGTTTCGAAAACCATTGAGGTTCCTTCCGTAAGTCATGCCAATAGTACTAACAGCCGTCAGGGTCATCAAGATTAAATTTCTTTTCATCCGAGAAGACGATGTTTTTCCACTCGTTATTCCAAGTTTGGTATATATGCGAAAATGCACGCCGTGCGACAATGTGCTTCGGTTGCAATCGCGGCATAAGCTTCCTTTTCGTGTAGCGCATGTTTTTGTCAGAACTTAATGCTCGGTACACTGTGGATCGGTGCACTGGCACTCCCAAAGTGATCCCGATCCTGGAAGAAGACAATTGGTCATGAGTAACTAACTGTATGCTCCTACGCCGATCTGAATAGACCAAACTGGCTTACGCCCACCGCTAGATCTGCACCTTTAATTCACTCCAGGGTGTTAGAACCTACTGATGGTGCTCTTATGCCGTCCTAATCTGGTTGCTATAGCAGTTACTGTATGACCGAGTTCAGCATATGCCTCAATTATTGTCCTTTCGTTATCCGAGGGATCCTTTGTACAACCAACCAATGGTTTAAACATAAGCTTCGCCGTTAGTTCGGAACAACGACTGAGGGGTAGAATATTCTGCAGCTATAGAACGATTAAATTAGCTAGAAAATATTCCTGACATTTGATCCCCGGGATCGTATATCAGCTGTAGAATCGACAATCCTTTACAAACAAGCGCTGTGTTGTTAACATGTTGTTGTTGTTAATGTTTTGCAACACTGTTTTTTCAACGTTTTTATTTTTTGTATGAACCGATTGTGAGATTGCAATGAAGTTAACATAATACTCGCGGTTCGTCATAAGGCCATTAAAATTTTAAGCCGTTCAAATAAATCAAGCCGCAATTATCACCAAAAAAACATGAGTTGCTAATTTTTGCAACGCACTTTATAAATAAATGCAGGCTAGTGGAGAGAGAGAGAACGATGGTATGCTTATGAGCGGACGGACAAACTGGATTTGCGCGAATTATACTATGATAATATAACACTGATGAATATGCATTGAAGCATGGGGTTTATTTAATCTAAGTCACATCAATCCTAGTCATTCAGCGAAGGCACTGGTATAACAGTATGCTGCAGTCCAAAGGTCACAAATGTTCAGATGCGTGCGTTTTGGCGCGGGGTTCGTTTTGCTATTATTTCATTGTATACTCTTTATTATTTTCACCCATATTAGGTACTCGCATAATCGTTAAATAATAAATAAATATAATTTAGTTCAACTGCAAGAGGCTACTGGTCGAAGTGACATCTACGCAAACCCCCACATCATACGTTGGGCAGAGTGCTCCGCATCGAACACGTTTAGATGACGGTTGTGGATTGTGGTGATTCTTGGAGGCACAGAGAACACGGTGAAACTGGTGGACTGCGAAAGAAGAGAAACGCCCTTCCAGGATTTGCAGGACTCCATTGCACCGATGCTAAAGAAATCCACATTAATACTGGCCATCTTATTCTCACCATTTACACCTTCAAATGCCAATGAGTCCGTTGCACGTTGGCGCTGGTGGTAAGCCGATCTGCGTTTAAAGTCCTCAATCAAGTGGAGTGTCCGCCAACAGGTAAACAAGACGGTTCGGTTTTAGGATTCCAAGCTATTTAAAATGAATTAAAAACTGTGTTGGCATAGTATCTAGGAAGTGCCTGTAAAAGCGAAGGTGTGCCATTACAATGTATTCATTTGGCTATGCGCCAAATAAAAACGCTGTTTATGTGTTTTCTGCGCACGACGGCTTTAAACCAAGAGTTGACCTCTTAGACCGTGCGATCCGATGCCAGGAATGCGATAGGCAATGTTGGGCCTCTGAATCTGCGTCAAGGGCCTATCGTTTTGACCCATGAAAAGATCAGCGAGTGGTACATATGCTTGTATGTAACTTATTTCTTACCAGGCTTGTTAACTAGCATTATCACCCAGTAATTGACTGTACCTGGTATATAAAGCGGTACATGTTTTTTTTATATAGTAATTACGAGGTTAACTGGGGTTGTTATAGTTAGGCACTTAAAAACTGTGTTTACTAAAACCAAGTAAGTTTTAACAACATAGTATGAGTACTGAATTTATGATTAGCTGTGATTAGATCGATTTTTGTGCTGGCGAATGAAAGTGTGTCAGCTTGGACTGTATTTTAAAGTTGCAACGTCTTACAACAACACTTTTTTAGGAGAAAGTTGCAGATGGTTCTCCCCAAACTGCTTGAAGCGGATAGGACCCTCCTTAGCGGTCTTCAACCCAAACTCTATAAAATCGACTATGAAGGTAACACCGGCTACATTCAGTTGTCTGACTGTGAATGCCCAACTATTTTGTATATCGTTTTGTGTATAAGTAGTACGTAACTAATGCGATAAAAAAATACTTTTCTAGTCAAAACCTAAACAACGAATTGGGCTTTGTGAGTCAAGATACCTCGCCCACGTTTGAGTAATTTCAAGCAACTGCGTGAAGCTGGACCGGTTAAGCACAGACCCGTATTACGCATAATTGGGGTGCTCATTGCCTATGAAGAATGAGTGCAAATGAAACATTATTACTTTCGTTGCTTGGTGCCTGAAGTCATCGTGGTAAAACCAAAAATTAAAGAACGCAGTTTGTAGATATGTTGCGATGCCTGGATCCATCTCTTCAAGAGATGTATAGACAGTAGTAAAAAATTACGTCAACATCTAAAAATTGTAAACATTCAATAAAATATCTGTATTATTTTCTAGATAATGCAAAAAAAACTAAGTTAAGCCACTATGCAAATCATAAAGAACGATGCATGACCTTTTGTTATGAAAATTAAATCATTAAATCGTTTTCGAGAGTTCCTGACGCCTAAAGTCTGCTATGACATCAACGTGGCAGTAAGCACCTTGCTTCTAAAGAACGACAACTGAATAAAATCATAAGCGTTATGTACAGATACCTATAAAGAAGAGACTAAAATCTAATGAAAAAAAGTCTGAATAAACATTTTGCACTTTGAACGGCTTTGAACTAACGGTAATTAGAAAAATACTTATCGCAAACTAAAGGGCAATTTGTTATCACATGCATATCCATACATGCATCTATACGTATACGCGTATTAAATGTTTCGTGAACTCTAACCGTATACCAATCTGAATTAACTGTAACTACCGTTAAAACAGGAAACACTAAAGTACGTAATTCGGAAGATGCAACAATCGTGCACGGAACGCTAGAGAATTCCCTTGTCGGTCTGTATCAGCAGCACTTGTCATACGCCCATGGTTTGATGGTATGATGTCCTGATATTGAGAGTGGACACTTCATTAGGTCTGAGCATTGGTTAAGCATTTTTCCAATCGAAAAGCGGAAATGCCTTGCTTAGGCATTATACTAAAACTACTCATGTTATTGTTGGTATACAGATGTAGATGAATATGCCAGCGTGTTCGGAAGAAAAACTCTACTTAGCGTCGGTAAATCGATCGATCCTCGAACTTAGCTTTTAGGTGAGCCCCTGCCGCAGCGTCGCTGTGTGTTAGTGTCCCATCGTGCTGGAATCAAATCATTGAGCGAATACTTTCTGAAACATCTACCAGCACCTATGGTAACATCCTGCTCTTATGAATGTGCGATGCTGTTCACATCCAATCGTCTCGAAGTTCACGGAGAAGCGATACTGGCGTGCGTGCATTGGGGCGGGTCATATGTGCGTCTTCGTTGACCCACCAAAGTAAGAAATGTGTGCATTAAATATGCCCTTTTTTCTTGTTTAAACAAGGCTTTCTTTTGGAAGAGCAAAAGTGCAGAAAACTCAGCCTTAATTTCTACTTTTCTGCAGTAGTCAGCAGCAGTAATCAGCACGTGGCTGGTAGTCAGTGAGCCGTATAGCCAGACTCCCCTCGCTGACACGGTACGAATGTAGCTGATCTTTTGCAGAAAAAATATATCCAGACCGAGTTCCTTGCACGTGTGTTCCTTACAACTGAGTCAATCGGGTAACTGGCTCTGACCGCTATTCTTTTTCGTTGACCGCAGCAGCAAACACCGCCAGATACAGACTGTACACACGCCGTTAACATCCGCCCTCTGTTAAAATGGGACTCTATGAGAACCCGACATCGGGGGCGGGAAAACGGTTTACTGTAATCATATCAAGAATCGAACCGACCGCAATCGATTCGGCACCAAAATGACGCTCATTAAATGCGAAATTTACGATGCACTTGTTTTATGAGTGTGATAAAACTATTTTTATGCATTGAATGTGAAAATCTAAAATTAGGCATCACATGATCTCGACTGTGAAGTCTCGACTGTTACGACTGTTTTTCTCTCGCTAGCCAAATTTGAGTGTCTTCAGCAATGCAGAGAAAATGTTGCGTTTCTCGATCGAATCATTCTTGCAATTGCATATTTTGTAGAGTGGTGTAATAACTAGTAATTTTATTATTACTCATAAAAAAGAAAGTTCCGCCTCACTTGCAATACCTTAGAAAATATTCGTTTTTTTATACCGTTCCACAACCAACACTATAACTTTATTGATCTTAAACTTCTGAATCAAACACCGTTCTGATCCAAGGCGACAATGTAGCACTCTAATTACTAGCTGCGGACAGCGGTATGTTCTCTCATCGAGATGTTTTTTCGATCCTTTCGGCGCAGGCTTTCGAGCCGGCTTGACTGTATTCAAAACAATTTACATTTCCTGTTACTGTTTGTATTTATTTCACACGTCATTTAATTATCATCACGCTTTCCTACGCTACAATACTATCGTCACGAGTCAACATCATCCGAAAGCTCGACATTTCAGCCATTTCTGCTCTAGTAGACAAAATCACAGGTCGGCACGACGAACTGGAGCCGCTAGTTATCCACACATTACGCACACGTATTCATGCCATACATAGCCATATACTCTTGCACATACGCGCACATCCATTTCTACATGCTCGCGCACACGGAGACACTCGCATACGCGCAGCTCATCACCGTAATTAAAATACGAGTTATCACTGTAATTAAAATCAAATCAACAACCCCATCACCCCATTCATGCTCCCCAGTCAGTCAGTCAGTCAGCCAGCCGTCTTCCGACTCTCACGTCAAAGACTGAGCTATATGTCAGGCTGGCAGCAAGCGGCAGGAAGCTCGCCTGCATTCTTCATCGATGCATTCTTCATCGACCCTTCCTTCACCTGCCATCATAGCATGCCTCTCCTACTCCTAAATGTTCTTGTTGGTTCTTCTTGAATGTTGTTGCCATTGCGGTAAGCTGGCCACTCGCGGGAGAAACACACTTCGAGAAAAACATACAGCAGAAGTCATCAGATCGGTTCAGTCAGATCGTCGTCAGATCTTTGATCCATCTCGAGCATTTCGAGTGTAGGGTACAAGTTGGCCGCGACGGCCTACTGCCTCGACCTCTCTTCGACCAAATGAGATAGCTATGCTAACGTGGCAACAGATCTTGAGAAAATCGCAACTTGGAACCACCGCCCCGGAACGAACTCATCCATATCCACCTGCAGCGGCTAAACTCCGATGTAATGTAAACGAGCAAGCGAGCGAGCGATCGAGCGAACGGAAACATCTTCGCTAAAGGCTCAACACATTAAGTACATTCGTGAATACAACAATAAATTGTCATCATTGCCGCTCGTATTAATCCCAACAGCACTCTATTTATACATGTTAACGTTAGTAAAAACGAATCATTGTAATATTCTTAAGCACTAATCTAATAAACTAGCAACACTCATATATATGTGTGTGTGTGTGTTTGATATGCGCCACAGCGGGAAGACAATGATCAAATTTCGTCTAAGAGGTGATATTCCAGCTGGACGTCAAATAAGGTCCAGTGACTAACCAGCGCTTTCGTCGCATATCTGACCAGAATATAATAAGAAGATCGATTTCCAGCGGTAATATGAGAGCAGCAGCTAACGGCTAAATTGGACAGATCTCGTCTAGTCAAGTAAGTTCAAAACGTAAACTGGCAACAACCTTGTCGCGTCGTCACGATTAGACATTAATCGTGACGATCGAATTCAGCCGTCTCGGACGGACCGTAGAGTTTGCATGGCATGCCAACAAATGCCGCAGTAATAAAGCATTCTGTTCACTCGTATTGTATACGCTCACGATGGCACCACTCGTTATAGTCTAGTTAAGCACTGTGTTTGTTGGTGTTGCCGCTCTAAACTTGACTGTTACTTGACTGCAACCGGTTTTATTGGTGTAAATTAACTACATTTGCAGACTAGACTATACGCAACTAAGAACATCCCTGTGTCCCTTTCATCTGAGACTCTTTCTCAAAACAGGCCATAGGGCTACAAAAAAGTTTGTTCGGTTTTGTCCGTGAAGAATCATTAAAGGAACCGAA
The DNA here is from genome assembly GCA_003439945.1 of Dermanyssus gallinae. Taxonomy (NCBI): domain Eukaryota; kingdom Metazoa; phylum Arthropoda; class Arachnida; order Mesostigmata; family Dermanyssidae; genus Dermanyssus; species Dermanyssus gallinae. The sequence goes on from QVRM01001467.1 coordinate 24,894, forward strand.
AAAACCTTTTGGTAGACCCTATACATATATATATATATATATATATATATATATATATAAAACTAATGCTCTTAATATTAATATACGTAAAGTACAATTAGAAACAAACCTCTTAGAGCATCGCTTCTCCTTAATTAGAAATATCTTAAGGTTAATCATATGTTTGACTGCATTATGACGTGCCTAAAATTAACAAATTTACAACTAGCCCCCTCATATATGTTTAGCCTCCACCTTCCCCCCCTGTTCCCCTCCGGAGGCAACTAGTTGTATACAACGCCTCCTAAGTACAGTCATAACAAGTACACACTTTGTATCTATTTCGTGTGCACAGTGCTGCGGCCTCCTCCTTCTCAGCAGCTGAGCGTTTGATGTCGTTATTTTAGGTTGCTGTTTTTCGCAGCAGCAGCAGCAGCAGCAGCACTATTTCTCCCATCGCCCTCGGCACGATGGCCGTGATTAACAACCAGTGTCAAGACTAGACGCTAGAACGTTCTACAGCCAGCTACGCTTGTCTCGTTGCTTTCTGTTGACGCCAGCGACTTCGTTATAAAGCTGAGGTTAGCTCGCTCAATCACCAGCTCGCTCCTAGATAATGCTGGTACTTTGCTCGTCATCTTCATCAACATAATCTTCATCTGCCTCTTCGTCTTCATGGTCAGCGTCGTCGTTGTCGTTCTCATCGGTTCCGTAGCGTGACTTCCTCGAGAACGGTTTGAAATCGCCGTTTGCCTCATTGGGATGATGGCGCCGATGGTACTTCAGGGCGCTATGGCGTTCGGCACCAACAGCCGCCTTCTCGTTGTTGTCGTTGTCGTAGCCACGCGAGTCGCTTGCAGCGCGGGCATTGGCGGCAGCACTGCTCGAGTGAGGTCGACGTCTTGAGGACGATGGATCTCGTGGGCATCCTGCGAGAAGAGGGCGCCTCGTCGACCCGCCTCGTATCGCACAGGACACCGCGCCCCATCCCGGCAGCAGCGGTAACAGCTGTTGGCGGTCGCTCCGTCGCCAGCGTCCCGAAATGCGGGACATCGCGCTGTTGTTGTTGTTCCTCATTCGATGGTTTTTGTTTTGCGCGGCGGAGGCTGCGCCGACAACGCATCGGTCGAGGAGGCACGTATCCTCCTCCGCCGACCAGTCCTAGCTCGAAGATGAGGCGGAATCATTCAGGTCTGCGAGTCAACGAGGACAGTTGGTGCAGCACAAGTCGACCAATTGAACAAAGATAGACAGACCGACACAGACACAGAGGTTACAAGCAAATCAGTGGCAAGGCAGCAAACACCTGGTGGTAATAGCGATGGCACGGGTGCTGTTCGCCTACGTTTGAAATAAAAACAATACGTTTGGATTCTTCTCACACGCACAGTGATTGGAGATAGACAAATTTGACGACAACAACTAACATATATATATATATATATATATATGCATACGGATGTATATATACATATACAAATGTATATATATATATATATATATATACGCACATGTATAAATGCATCCATTGCAGGGCTCATACAGGCCTTAAAAATCGAATAGGCGGCATTTTAGAAGATCGTTACACTCGTAACAAAAATTCGTATGGAATAGTTGCTTTTCATGTCTAAGAGTGAGTGTGGAATGGCTACTTTTTACTATACCGATGTCACTGGCTGGATCAAAAAATGTGCAAGAGAAAGAAAGGGTCGGACCAAATATACCGACATGTTTGGAGTTAGTAAAATAAATACGTTACAATATTGCCATTACGCTGATAAAGTAACACACATTTAGGAGAATGCGCACGCGGGCAATCTAGTACGCTTGACGTTCTCTACCAAGCGCTAGACATTGAAACGACCACCGCCTGCGTCCAAGATATCCTCTGGAATGTTCAGTCCTTCTTATGCACGGGTAGGCAAGCTGCCTCTGCTGGATTTAAATTAGGCAAGGGGGACAGTGACTCCAACGTGAGAGTGTTGATCTGAGCGAAATGAGTCATGCTTGTCATCTGCCAGGGTGTCGCCGGTTCGATCCCTGTTCCATGGACAGAGGGCCGGACATGTTGAGACAACTAGGGTTTATATATGGTTCATTATCTATTCGCTCAACAAGCATTGCTCAAAGAAAATTCGATCAACAACACGGATCGAACTGGCGCCACCCCGGTCAAGATGGGTTGAGTTATGACCAGCGTACTAGTCCGCTAGACCACGCCGCCACACCCAATACTACCACTATTACTGCTAATACTACTACAAGCATGCCTCCGAGCATATGCGAGCGAATTCTGTACAGTGAGTCATTCTGCGGATTGCGGAGAAGCAACCGCTAGTCCCCATAGCCTAGTTCAGCTCGCCTAGTTCAGTCAACCAATCCAGTGCTGTGATACGCCGCGCTCCGTGTAAGCTTGTCCTTTTATGTCTATGTGTGATCGTTGAGAAATAGGCAAGCGTAAGCCAACAATCGTCAAAACATAGAAATCGAACCAATAGTAGTCAGTGAATGCATCGCAAATTCAAACACAAATAGACACTGCTAGTGGAGGCAACAGACAGAAAGACCGAGAGAAAGAAAGAGGTATGTTCAATCTCAAAGGCGACACTGAAATCGGTTGCCATAGTC
>QVRM01001467.1:32500-41760 GCA_003439945.1 Dermanyssus gallinae
ATATGAAGGCTTCTAGGCGAAACTTATCACAGATATGTAACTTTACTTACCAAAGCCTCTAACAATATTAACATTGGCAAAAACATTCCCGTGTCCTATATATATATATATATATATATATATCTTATAAGCAATCGAGTAGTTACAAAGTCACTACCGATTACACTGTAATAAATACCTACATCCTCCAAACGGGAACACTTCTCGTGTTATTGGCACTTGCGGTTTTGCAATATGCCGTTTTCAATCAGCCATTTGTACGGATCCAAATTCGCCCGGAAAATCCAATGGTACACAGCGGACTTTGCGTGGCGTCGGTCTTTTATGAACTAATGTGTTACAGTATTTCACGAGTTCCTCCGAAGGGCTCGCCTGCGCAGTTGCAAAACTGGCCATTGCAGTTGTAGATGATGTGCTCGTTAAAATGGTTGTTGTTGTTATTGTCGTTGTTTTTTTGTTATCGTGTTGTTTGTTGTCATTGTCATTTTAATGTCGTTACATAATTGCCGACATCGTCATTGTGTGTGTGTGTTTGCGTGTATTTTTAAAATAACATTTACCTTTATTAACAGTTTTACTCGAGGCCATCCGCTAAGGCGATCGGCTCCGTTATGCGGAGGTTGTCCGGCCACCTTAAGGGGTCTAATCCAGGCTATGAAGTGATGTCGACACTTCACATCGGTGACAAACGTGCATGCTTACTGTTTTGTGTTCTATGTGCTATATATATAATATATATATATAAACTCAGGCAATTTATAGTTTATAGTCGGATCACATTTTGTGGTTCAGTGTATGATAGGGAGCGTATTCTTAATTGTTAGGTGCTGGGTGGAAGCGTTTGTGTGCGCGTTTGACTAAGTTCGGAAATTAATTCGGTATAAATGACTGTTCGTAAGGCAACAGCTTGTCGAGTTCTTCGAGCGAAAGTCACTTTGTGTAGTGTTTAACTACGTGCGTAATTTTATAATCGTATAGGTTTACTTTCTTGCTAAATTGCAGAGAGGCTGTTGTAAATGTTGTTGTTACACAGTGGTACGTGAATACTATTTTGCTGCGTAAGCAAGACAACCACTCGAATCCGTGGTTGTTGTCTAATTCGATTTTCTCTTGGAAGATTATAGGTATGCTCTAGTCTTCTTAAGTGAAGCAAAAGTGTAACAGGGCCTCAAAGACGCTCGTACGCCGGCCCACGCTCTGCTAGAGCGCCTTCGCTGGCAGTAGCAGCAGCAGCAGCAGCAGCGCCAAATCGCACCGTCTCGTTGGAATTCGCCTTGGTGGTGCGTTCGCAAGCGTCAGACTCGTAAGCGGCGGCAGCTGCTGCGACACTTCCAGCACGTCGTCGCAATGAATCGAGCGTCATCGGACCACCGGCATCTGTGGTTCAGCATGCATCGGTAGAGCATACAGTGCACGCACGATCCGGGAGGATCAAAGAAGCGAAGATCCCACATACACAAAGGGAAGAAGACACGCGCGCGCGCACACACACACACAGATACATACATACGAAAACGTACGCACATACACAGGAAGAGCAACAGCACAGGGAAGCGTTACCTGCCAGCATGATATGGGGGGTGACGACAAAAAACGACATTATACCCACACTACGCGGTTCGATTTGTAGGCCATGCTTGATTTGTCTACAGAGCAACTGGGTAGAAAACAAGGAACGCCGCACGACGATGGGCCCACCGCACACCGACAACCGCAGTACAAGTAGTAGTAGTAGTAGTAGTAGTGGAGAACTAGCTAGCGATACGAAAGGTACTGTGAATAAGCACAGTGCCTTTCCTATCGCCTACCTATTCCTATCTAAACGTCTGCGCTGAGCGTCTAATACGCCACCGATAGAAATCAATCAGCCCCATCGGCAGCTGCGCAGACCTGTTGCCTGACGGCAGGGTGATTGAATTTAAAATGTGTCTTATAGGTGCATACAGAATGCCAAACCATCCAACCAATTACATCAAGCGACAAGGACGATACTATTTCAAGGCGCAGGTCTTCCTCCTTCGTCGAAAGAGTTGCAGTAGCAGAAGCAGAAGCACTATTTGGTTTGACGTCTATAGGTAGAGGAGAAGCTTATCATTTCTCAATTTACAGGTAATGTTGCAGTTTGTCAAAAAACGCGTGGAAACGCCGTGTTCAACGAAGCCACGTTGCCGCAGGACTATTTCAAATAACTCACTCAAGTAGATAGTAAATATGTGCTTATTATGATTAAAGTTATTTGATTTTTGTTATCAAAAAGGTTATACATAACGCTATAATTACTTCTATTCGTTAGCGCGCGGTGCAATAAATCATCCGTGCCAAGAGAATCAAACCTTAATTGATTGTTATGGATTCTCTTTATAAAGTGCACTGTATAAACATATAACTAAAATGACCGGTTTTCTCTACGCGTTCTTCTTATCTGAACGATAATTACAAATATGGGCATTGCAAAAGCACAGAAACATATCGACTTTTCAAAGTAGGTTGTGATATGACTAAAGGGGCACGCAGTAACCGCGTTCGTACAGGGCGCACTTATAATTAATACTAACGTTAACCCGATAACGATCGATGGTGACAAATAACAAATGTCCTGCAAAGTTGTTAGCCACCCGTACACTGCGACTAGCGTAAGTTATCCGTAAATTGTTAATACGTGGTTCCAATCCGGCCAATAACCATGTGTTACTGCTGCATAGTTAGTCGGACGTAATTGGCCTATTGTAAAACCTACTTGAGTCAATTGCGGATTCAGACCCATGAACCGTTGCGTATATACTAGAATTCTAAACGTTTATGTCATTATATATAGGCAAACTTTTATTTAACTCATAACGAGTGTAAACAATGAACTCTAAACTAAGCTTACAGAAAACAGGTATCGGAAGCAGCACATAGGGCCACCAATCACGCAAGAAGTATTATTGCACCCACATAGGGAATCCCCAGATTGTCTCCCAAATAAGCGCAGAGAATACGCGTTTTATTGATGTGCATACGCACACGAATCGAAAAATCAAACAAGTGCGAACTATGCGAGTGCCCGTGTGTGTGTGTGTGTGTTTGTTGACAACCCCAATCTTGTACGTTCGCAAATGTCATGTTCTCTTTGTAACCACCGCTGTATTCCGACGAATGCGACGGGGGGAGGAGGAGGGGAAGGAAACGGTTAGGTCGCACATTGTCACTTAAGCTTTTAAGACGCCCCTAAACGATACAATGGCAAGAAGAGGTGCAGTACGTTGGCGGCTTGTACTATAAGTACTAGACAGGATCAGACACTCGAGATTGTTGCATAGGACGAGTAAGTCATCATAGAATGTCGCATGCATACTAACCATCTATGATGCACAAGCAAAGACAACCAGACTCATGCGGTAATTATTAACTTGATACTTGCCATGCTGAATATAAGCGCCAAGCCGACCCATGCAATTTAAACCAACGCAACAACAACTAATAATAATGCCGATGCAACTACTGCTACAATTACTTCATCTTACGAGTCAACCTAAATGTACGCATGCTTTATTACTTTTCAAATGGACATGCGTATGCTCCCAACCCAGAACGCATATATATATATATATATATATATATATATATATACATATCTATATACACTTAAGAGATTATAAACTTAGGATATATATATATATATATATATATATATATATATATATATATATATATATATATATATATATATATACCTAAAGCGGCTTTAAAAAAAGGCGGCTAATTGAATAGAACTAAAGAGCTTGAGGAACACTCACCGGAGTCGACCGCATCATCGCTTGGTACTAGCCATCCACTTGAGTGGTACTTGTTCATCATCGTTTTAATTGCATGTAGCGGCCCACATACTGCCAAAACACCAGACACCATAAACAGACAAATGTTAGAAAAAATGTATTTTTTTGCATTTCCTTAACTGCTATATATAAATATATATATATATATATATATATATATATATATATAGTGTGGTACTACTTATGGCTCACAAAAATAGACAATTGATTACCGCGCCAGTACAATTGAGTTGCTCCGGAACCAATTAAACCTAAGAGCAACGCGCAAATCGGGCAAAGTCTTTAAGCCCGCAAGTTATACTCTCTACAGATGCAAATACACATACGCTCACACAAATATATTCACACAGATAGATGAATGTCTCAAGGGCACGTTTCATTCACATATTTGAGGAGTTTTCCGGCGCCCGTCCAAACTTACGACATGAACTTACCGGTACCGATGCTGTGAGCGATTCTAAGCCGAACACGACGAGCAGGCACAGAGTTAAGTACAGACAGAAGCCGAGGTAGAAAAATGCAAAGACTGCTGTGGAAAGGTAGATAATCCAGTTTTGTGGCAGGTGGGACGTTACAAACTGCGTCACGAAAAAACAGGTTTGACGCCAATCACTACACAAGAAAGTAACGAGGCAAACAGCTTGGTCCATCTGCAAAATAACAAAAACCACATGGTCACACCAACAACAATAACAACAAATCCAAAAACATGATAACAACAGGCGCGACAAAAAAAATGTCTATGTGACAATAGCAAACGCGAGAATCGTAGCAACTACAGTAAGGGTACCTGCAGGTGCAACTGCCACAATTAGACATCATGTATAAACGCTACTAAGTTTTATATATATACATATGTTTATCTAATTAACCATTATTATCGTGTTGTCACGAACATACTGTCGATATCGCAAGTATTGATCGTGTTTAATGCAATGGCATTCGCAAACGGTAGAGGTTTTACAGGTCACGGGGGATCCACACACAGTTTGCACATGCAATTCATTAGCTGAAGCATACCGGCCGCTTTTGAAGTCGCCCATTACGCCTTCGTGACACGCAAACGTTATGCACGGAATGAGCGCAAACGCAGCTGAAGTGACATTAGAGCGTTGAGAAGATCATTCATTTTTGACAGCTGGTTCATACTTCCCACCTGCATTGCAAAACCATTCCAAACAATGTACGCAGATAACTTACGCGTCAGATTCACTGGGCAGTGAAATTCTACCCTGGGCTAATTTTTAAGACAATGTTACGGTACAATAGATATGTTTTGGCTAAATCTAGAATGGCCATAAAGCGGAAACGAGCTTATGCGAGGACATATATATACAAACATATTGCATGATGCGGTTTCTTACCGTCGTAGAGTTATGTACATTGCATTATATGAAAGCGTCTTTGTTAATCTAGAGAGAGAGAGTGGGGGGGGGGGGGAAAATATACGAACCAACGATACAAGTAACGTTGGACCGATAGCAATGGTCCGTGTGATAAGAACTCGAAGCCACCGTTCAATGTTCAGATTCAGGAACCCCTGCAAAAATATAAAAACGTAAAACACGTAAGAAAAGAAAGCTAAACAGGTGGACAGCAACAACAGATTTTGACAAATCTGCCCCTATGGCTTATAACAAATAGCAAATTGATCATTGAACGAAAGCATCAGCACCTTGAAAACTTGGGCTATTGGGTGTTAATTCGTGGAATATCGGCTGAGATAACTGACCTCCATAATGAATTGTCCCGAATAGGTGCCGGTCATTGTCGAGCTCTGGGCCTGCAGCGAGGATGCCGACTGCCCATATGATGAGTGGCGTCAAACCAAATTGACAGCCAAGAAAATTCCGGCCTTTGTAGATGTTCACCTCAACGGGTTTCGTGTCGTTCGTAAATACGTTACTTGTCGTAGTTCAACGTCGAGTTCATACACACGTCGTGCTGTAGTGGCAGCCAAACAATTTTACAGGAAGAGTTATATATATATAGATTTATATTACCTTATATCTAGGCGAGTCATAGAAAGAACAACAATCGTTCAAACGGTTAACGCGTGGATTCAATGAACCCGGATTACATCATATGTGTATATATATATATATATATATAAATATTTTGAATTGAAGTAACAATACTGAAGATCAATGTAATTATAACATTAATATATATATATATATATATATAATATATATATATATATATATATATTATATATATATATATTGCTAAACCCCACAAGTAAATACAATATATATATGTTTTCCAGCTTAAGTAGCCTGACGAATGAGAGTGCTACCACACAAGATGGATGGAGCGGAAGTCAGTTTGAGTTCCAGCTGTCGGTGAACTTAGCCTATTGTGTGAACCGAGATCGAACGATCGAGCAGTTATTGTTATTGTACTAATGCGCATAATAGCTGTAGTCCAGGACTACGGAGTAGGACTTTACGATGTCACGATTAGTTTTGCGTAGAGGCCTTGAGCGAAAACGGCGACCACGAAAATGTTGATGACGAGCGATACGACCCAGCGCAATCGTGCTCTCGCTAAAGTAGTACTTGTTGGCCTCCGACACGGCACGCTTGTCACGTCGATCAACAGTGCGTGACTTCACGAGCGCCGAGTGCAGATACAAATTGTGCGGCATAATTACGGCTCCAATGATGCCTTGCGAATAGGTTATTGCCAGAGCAGGATAGTGCTCATTAGAATGCAAACTCGCATTGTTGGTAAATTATGGACTTGTATATGAATATTGATATTTTCCACCGCCAGTTTTTCAGGCCCTGCTAGATTACAAAACTAAAAACTGTCTTACACACAATACGACAAAAACAACAGCAATTAAGTAAAGCGCTAGCTAAGAAATTTAGAAATATATATATATATATATATATATATATATATTTCCGAGCAAGATGGCTTAGTGGCAAAGCCTTTTTCTTGCATTCGGGAGGACTGGGTTCAAGACCCAGACCGACCACTCTTAAATTGGTTTGCATGGTTTCCCAATTTAGACAAGGTAAATGCCGGAGTGGATTAAAATTAGCCATGACTTAAAAAAACCGTACACGGGCAATAGCCTTACGGAAAAATCTTTAAAAAGATATTAATATATATATATAATATATATATATTTAAGTTCCCGTAATTGTAGATCTCTAAAAATGAGGTATTTCTTATGCACATCACATAACACCACGCCTAATTTTCATTGGTCGCCTACAATATCGAATTACCTTAGGAGTGATCGAATATCTAAACTTGTATCATAATAACTTAAGCATTCAAAATATCATTAAACTAGTGTCGAACTGAGCTCAAAGGAAAGGCAAATAGATTCTCGATACCAAAATAGGTGTAAAGCCTCTCGCCCACTCAGGGCGTACAGTAGGATCTTATCGTCTCATCAAACCAAAAGTTAAAGCGGGATTCGAAAAGCATTTGCAATGATAGGACCAGCCCTAGCGTGATGAGGCGTGAGCCAACCACAACCGAAGAATCGTAGCGTCTGTACGACGCAAGGCAAGCAAAAGCAATGCCCTATACAAAATGGAAGAACAAAACTCTAAACCAAAAACCGAATCTCAATGCATAACTAACCGACAGCCTGCATGAGGGCGTTTATAGCCACAAGCCTGAGCACCAGGGCACGAACAGGCCCTCGATAACTTCGTTCTGCGGCGGCAGCTCCTGGAAGTACTCGAAGCCGAAAGTGGCTGCCATCACTGTGATGAGAAATATAAAGAACGCCTCGAGCTTTCGTAGGCCGTACTTATCGAGCAAGAGGAAGGTGAACGTGTCACAGATCGTGATGATCACCCCGGCGTACAGCGGCAACCTGGAATCATCCGTTTGCCAGAAAGGTCCATAATCGTTTACCATCACTAGCCTTATATCATCAGCTATAGCCATATATGGATAAAATCTATTTTCCGTATAATACATTATATATGTTACACTATCACGATGGTTAGCTAAGCCAACGTGCCTAGTGGGCGCGTAGTGTGACTGTCACGTGTCCGTGTTGTTAGCCTTATATTATAAACCAACCTATCAATGCAACAATACGAATGTTTCCATAATATCATTTGCCATATTAGGTACATGACTAAGTTATAAATAATATATATAATATATATATATATATATAGCCCATCTTTGTTTTTCACATATACACACAGCCTTCTGAGAATGCTATCGGCAACAACGTTTGTGTCCTACTGCCAGTTCTGGGAAGCAAGTAGTTCTAAGGCCGGCTTTTACCTCCGACCGATCCACGCACACGAAAAATCATGGACTTAAAGTCCATCTAACAGTACAGAGCTGTATGCTTTCTTGTGCATTTGCAAGTACTCATGAATAAAGCTATGTGTTTCATTCACTCATTCATCTAGGTGGTGATGCTTCACCCCAACTGTTGATCAATGTTCTTCGAAACATTTGTGTGTACTTAAATATCGCTGAAAATTGTACAAAATTAGTACGCGGCCAAGGTTTTGGGTACAACTGTGTGGTACTGCCATGTTTGTGCTCGTTATTTTCTCACACCGTTGTCAGTAGGACCATTTAGTCAAATATTTTCTCAAACACTAACAACGTTGGCGCTATTCGCCATTCACGCGGCTTCGACAATAAACTCACTCTCCACTATGAAGGAAAATTTAAAAAATGCTTCAAGGTCACATCTATACGTAAGGTGTGCTAGAGTCGCCTGCCAAACTTTAAGGTCTAGTATATTTCGACGAAAAAAACATTTTTCCAGTAGAACGAGTAAAATACTTTCTAAAAAGCCTAATTGAGCATAAAGCCAAATATTAAAACTGCAAAGAGTTTAATTTCTTAAGAAGTATCTTCATACAACTTTTGTTTGCTGCTTGAGCTAACGCAGAATGTAATCAACAGATGCAAACTTTTCTTCCAATCAATTCTTACGCAGTCATACCAGCGTGACAAACCAATTACGCAGGTACGTTGGTTTGTCAATACAATGACTGAGACTCTGCAATCGCAGATCTAGTGAAGATATGTCAGGGTACAAGCTCGATACAACCATTTTGGTAATTTCGCTCTCACCCCAAACGAAGACTTCCTTTCCTCGTTTCAAAAATTCAAGAAGATATATATATATATATAAACATCATTTTACAATGCGTGTTCGCAAAAGACTCATACATTCTTGTATAGTTGGTTTTAGAAAAAGGAACTCATACGCCGAGTATACATCAGTAATTAAGTGTCCAATTAGCAATATCTATCTATGTGCGGAATCGTACCATCCATTAGTAAGGAGATAGAAGGCGACGGCTGTACCGATGACTTCCTGCATATCGCTACCAATGACCGCAATTTCGATCAGAATCCACAGCACTAATCGAGGAAATCGAGGATACCTGCAAAAAGCCACCCGTACATCATGGTTTGAAACACACTGCAACG
>QVRM01001468.1:0-44641 GCA_003439945.1 Dermanyssus gallinae
TGTTATTGATTAACTGCGTGCGAGTAAGTGTGTGATCCCATTGTCCCCGAAGAGTGATAGAAAATTTGTAATGCGCTTGAAACACCTAGATACGACGAATATAATAACAACAACATCAACAACAACAACAACAATAACAGGAGAAGGTCACTACGTCGGAATGAGCAGACATACCACAACGGTCACGCTACGAGCAGCAGACGCGAATGAGACTACTCGACGGAGTTCTCCTACTGCAGTCCTTAGGAGAAGAACCGGTACGAGTAAGAACTCACACGGCAACTGCTATGCATACTCAACGCGTTGAACCAACGAAAGAACGGCCAGCGGCCGGGGCTCTCTCTCTAATCTCGATGTGATTAAAAAACCCCTCTGCTAGCAGACATACGCGCAGATCGACTTGGACATATTGGTTTCTTCAATTGCGCCTCGGGTCGGGGGGCGCGTCGGGATATTTGAATTGATTTGCGTGCGTATGTGGGTGTCTGAATGCGTGTAGGTTTGTGGGGTGGGGGGGGGGCGGGGCGGGGGTGAGAGGAGGGCATGAGGGAATGAGGACTTGCGGAGACCTATGGTACCCGTCGAGTGCTTTCCAGCCGAGTCGGGACAACCAACCAGCGAACGAGAAACGAAAATGACCGACTACCAATGTTCATTACCTAGCATCGTCATCATCATCATCATCATGGTGGTGCCGTGGTTGGGGGGTAGTGCTGGCGGTGGGGGGGGGGGGTACAGTTGATGATGATGATGAAGACGACGATTGAGATAGTGGTTGTGATGATGGCGGATGATGTACGCGATTCCCGTCACTTAATCTGCCGTCGGTCAGCACTAACACCAAGTACAGCAGCAGCAGCAGCCGCTGAGGCGTTGGCCGAGTGGGTAGTGGAATTCGATCGCTTCAACGCGTTTGACTGCTAGGCACTTCGTCTCCTCGAAGACCGAGGTTATTTTGCATACATTGCATATGAATATGTTGTCCTCCTTTTGCTCGTCGCCGTTGCGTTGGTGGTGTCAGCGTTGACGCTGTATGACGATCGGTGGTGGTGGCTGCGGCGGCAGTCGGCTGTAGTCGACGAAGAAGGGCTGCCCCGGCATAGTCTGGGGGATCGGAGGCTGCAGGGGTTGCGGGGTGGGTGCAGGCTAAACGGGGCGCCAATGTTCTTCTTACTTTGCTTTATGCATATCGTACTTGCTTTGGTCATTGCAAGGTCGCGCCGCCTGGATCTGTGCGGTGTAACGTTAGGTTTTGTACCCACTCACTTTCTTTCCTCGTCTTGCTGTTTCGCTTTCTGTCTCTGTCCTTTTGAATCCTTTTGAAGAGAAATCCTTTTGAATAATTTAGTCGTTTTCTAGTGAATCCTACGCGAAAGGACGCCGTAGCCGGCCATACGATCTGCGTGAGGTGCAGGTATTCCGTATAGGAAAAATTACGGAATAAGCCGACCATACTTTGGTAGATTGGCGGAAGTCCACAGCAAGGCGAAAAAGAAATCTACTCCGTTTTTCTACAGAGACTAAATACCTGGACGATAGGGGTCGTGTATAAAAGATTTTCTAAAGAACAACTACCTCAAGTAGGGCAAGAACACTAGAATGCTCTTAATCAACCGGGCATTTCCGTTGCTAGTAGTTTTGCTATGCCTCTACCATCACAGGCCTACTTGCATGTAATATAAATATATATATATATACTGCACCTCGACTCGATGCCAGCTTTTTTTTTTTTTGTTTACCCTATTTATAAAATTTTGAGAGAGCATATTTGCGCTTATCTGCGAAGAAAAAAGATACGATATACTCCTGTTTGTTGCATTTTATATATATATATATATATATATATATATATATATATATATATATATATATTCTTGTTTTTATTATATCATTGTTGGTTTGTTTTAAGCTGAATTGTTGAGACCGGCGGCAGCCGCATATAAATATAAACGAGTAGCAGTTGTCGTAGAAGCAGGCCAACTAACTGAATCGTTTCATTTGAGTAGAAGTAGCAATTGCCGCAGTAGTTGCACCAGAATCAGCAAAGTCGGCCTCGAGCGTTGTGCGTCGAGCTGGGCGTTTAGCTTGTCCCGTGGGGGGTCGCGAAAGTAAACGGGGCTGACAAAGGGGTTGTAGCTATTACGACTACAACAACTACCTATGACGTTGTTGTTGTTGTTGCTGCTGCTGTTGCTGTCGTCGTCGCCGCTTCTTTCTCTTGTGTTGAGTAACTTCGATTTGTCGATTAGCTGCCAATATCCGGCGCCGTCCTACACTCATAGCTAGCCTATCTCATCACCATCAACATGATCCTCCTCGTCATCTGTTCTGTCATTGGTGCATACATCGTGCTACTATAATTCACCATCGTCGCGTTGCGGCTATCATGTACATCACCGTCGAAGCACTCTATACTAAAAACAGACACAGAGTAAAAGTGGGCAAAAGGGAGAGAGAGAGAGGGCAATGGCAATCGAAAAAAGGTGATTGGGAAACATGGAGTCAGCCTGCAGGGAGCAGGACCCCATTGAAACCCGCACGAGTGAGGACAGATTTCCTTCCTCCTCCACTCCATATATAGCATGTGAACATCTAGTCACTAGTGAATTTGTTTATTGAATTTGTTTACTAGGTTTGTTTAATTTTTATAAGAAAGTCGCACACGTTAATTTCAAGCACTTAATCTCATAAAGGTGGCACCATTGAGCACCTAGCTTGTTCGGAGCTCCTTTAACGAGATGACACTGTATAATTAATATTTGCCATTCTCGCCTATTTTTATTGTGTTCCAACGTAGTTTGTATTACTTATATTATGTTTAACCGCGTAACACACGCGTTTCGAGATAATGCCCCCTGAGATCGCATTTGAATTTGAGCAGAGACTCTGTTTGCCCGACGGAGGCCGGTACTTTGTTTCTGTAGGAGACTCCGATGTTTTTGATCGATAGCTTTGACTGGTAGCACACTTTGTTTTGCTACGTAGGCTGGCTACTAAAACTACTACTACTACTACAACGATGAATATGGTTCGCTCAGACTGACCACCGCCATGCAGTGGGCGCTTGTAATTGCGTCGAAACGAGAGTTTATTGAGATATCCATACCCCCTTCCCGACCATCAACAGCAAGAACAACAACAACAGCAACCAGGCCACCACCAACAGCAACGGCAAGAAGATCAACAACAACGGAAACGGGCAACAGCACTGGTGGCGGGGGTCGTGGTAATTACCACCGTCATGATCTCGATCGAGACCACCCTCATACCCCTTAAAGCCCCGCTGATGGTGTCGTGGTTTCTGATCCTTGTTTGATCGTCACCTGGCAGTCGTGGTCGTCGTCGTTCTGATTGTCGCCCCCTAAATCACAATGGCCGTTGTGGGGTGTCGTTCAACGCGCTGAAGCTGACCGTCCACTCGTCCACAATTTCTCGGTCGTCTGGTAGTTTGATTGGTCGATAATTCGTTCGCCCGTACGTCCCTCGGTCGTTCTTTTGTTTATTAGCTATTGTTGTGAATGCTGCTGCTGTCTCAGCTGTTGTTGTTGTTGCTTCTGCTGTTCTTGTTGTTGTGGTTGTTCTTGTTGCTATTGTTATTGTGGTTGTTATTGTTGTTGTTGTTGTTGTTGTGGTTGTTGCCGCCAGAGTGTCGATTTTACTCGGATCTCGTCGATCACATTTAAAATCACCAATCATAGTGCTTAGCTGTAGTAATACTCATAGTAGTTGTAGTGGTGGTGGTAGCAGAGGGTTGTACAAAAAGTTGTGAAGAAACCGTCGTCAGACCATCAGCTCTCCGCTATGCTATCCCCTCTTTAGCTCATTCAGTTGCCAATCGGAGGTGTGCCCTTGGCCGAAATTGGTGATCTATGTAAACAACAACAACGATAATACCAACATCAACAACAACATTACCATTAGCAGCAGAAATGACAACAATCACAATAACCAACAATAACAACCGTAAATAAAACAACAATTTCTGCTGCGAGAACCAATAATAACAACGAAATGGCAACAACAACAATAAAATTGTCCACAACAACAGCAACAACAGTGAATGTAACAGCAACAATAACAACCGTGATCGTGGCTTGTCATCGCTGGTCGATAACAGCCACTTAGAAGTCGCCGCCGATCACTAGCCAATAGTTAAAGCAACCTGATCGGCTAACGCGGATAGTGGATATGAAGAATACAACCACCTCCATAACAACAACAACAACAACACCCACAGCAATAATAATAACAACAACAACCGCAACAACAAAGGCTAGCATTGCCATAATTACTTTTACTGGGACGACGAGTTGTGTTGGCCAATAAACAAAAACGTACGGTGATGATCAGATGCGGCATGCCAACTGTATTGCTCTGGTCGATGGCCGATTGGATAAATCGATGAATCTGTCCTTCTGACCATATACTACAATTTGATTATGTGCGAAGTGTCAGTCTGTCTACGTGTCTCTGCCAATGTTGTCTGCCCCGTTGATCCGTGATCACGATCTACCGCCAGTGTTTAACGGGCTTTATGTTCGCTCTTGCGACTGATTACTCCATGCAGGTACTGCCGTTACTGCTGCTGCTGCTGCTGTTGTTGTTTAAGCTGTTGAGCTACTAGCATGCCATCGACACAAAACGAGACAAGAAATGAGATGAGGTAGAATGAGGTGGCGTTTCCTGCCAACCGCTAACAACAACTCTACCTCACGGCAACACCGGCACTATCAGCAACAGCAACGGCAACAACAACAACAGCAGCAGCAACAACCACAACAACAACAACACTACTACAACAACAACAACACCAAACAACAGCATCGACAATGTACCATCTACTTCTGCCGTGGCTGCCAGAGTTGCATCCTGATTACGATAATAATAATAATAATAATAATACGAACGAATTATGACAATGGGCCGCCTCTCGGGTGTTTACGAGATCGTTTACGGCACGAACATTGGCTTGCTTGGTCGGGCTTGCTTTTAGCTCGGCTGCTGCTGCACTGTTCTCTTTTAAGAGAGCGCCTCCCGACGAACGAATTTGTAGTGTCGATAACGAACGGTCATCACACAGATCTTCTATCCATCGCTCAGATATTGAACACGCTCGGTAAATCGGAGTGGTTTTTGATTCGCTACGGTACGCTGCGCCACGACACGCACCGATACGACAGCGCGGCGCATACGTTGCAGGCTGCATTACAACCCGGCTAATACAAGTCAATTACCAGTCCGAAGTCAACATTTTGTTCGTTGTAATTTGGCCAGTATAGTAGCCAACGCAGTGCAACGTTGGTTCACTAATACGAGCTGACTAGTGCATGTAGCTGTTGTGGTAGGTATCGATAATAATAATAATAATAATAATAATAATAATAATAATAAGGGCAGGGACGCCATCTACGCCCGAACCAGTAGGTCTTAATGACAGCAGTGAGTTGCGACCTGACGGGGTCACCATCCCGCTGTGGTCGCACGGAAAATGCTTTGTATGGGATGTTACGGTTTCATGCACGGCGGCGTTATCATATTTACGCCACAGCGCAAACGAATCGGGATAGGTAGCAGAACGTGCGGATACTGAAAAACGGAGGAAGTATCTAGAACTATCTAGAAGCTACCACTTCGCACCCATTACATTAGAGACACTCGGCCTCATCAGCACAGGTACAGCAAAACTCCTGCAAGACATCGGAAAACGAATCGAAGACGTTACGGGCGATCGACGCGAGGCCATGCTTTTGAGACAGATGATGTCTTTGGCCGTGTGTAGAGGGACCGTGGCTTCCATTATAGGCGCCATGAACTGACAGAAAACAGAGCAGGATAAACATGATTTAAACGTTCATACCTCACAATTGTATTAAGTAAATAATAATAATAATAAATGATAATAAAAATATTAATAATAATAATAATAATAATAATAATAATAATAATAATAATAATAATAATAATAATAATAATACCAATAATATTAATAATAATAATAATAATAATACCAATAATATTAATAATAATACCAATAATATTAATAATAATAATAATAATAATAATAATAATAATAATAATAATTTTTTTTTGGAACAAGGGTTTATTTTATCAATATGTACATGTATCACAATTATCAATATATTGCTTATATTATTCTTATTGCTTGAGTGTCGGTGACCACTTAACATCATCTTGGCGTTGCCTCTCTGTAATTCTAATGACACTCTCTGTCGGAGGAAAGCGGTCGATCTTGGCTCCGCTGTGGCCTCGAAGAGCTTCTTCCCAAGCTCCTTTGTCAGTTTGAGTGCATCCTTGCCCCAAACGCCAGATGACTCGAGGCCGAACGCCATTACAACGTGGTCCTCTAGGAGATGCGCGTATAGGCGCCGTTTGTGCATCTCCCGTTGGTGGATAATGTTGCCGACGCCCGCGTTGGCTAGTACACGATAGCCGAGACCGTACGTGTCGGAGACGGTGACGTCCCATGCCAGCGGCCGATTGCGGTCCCAGTCTCGGCTGGTAAGGCCGTCCGGTCGACGCTTGTCGTCGCTCTGTAGTCCACCAGGCTCCAGTGTGACGCAGTAGCCGGCTTGTCTGAAAGCGCGCCCGAGGATGTCATTTATGGCATCGTGGCGGCCCTGCGTAAGCCCAGCCAGCTTAGTGCAACTAAGTCGGTGCAGGCCACGTGCATCCACCGTTCCACCACACGGGCATGCCTCTGTCTCAAACATGGCAATGCCAAGTCTGAGGCCACTGGCGGCACGGAAGTGATCATCAGCCAGCTTACTGCCGACTAGCTCGGACGGAAACACGTCAAGCCACGCTCCGGCAGCGTCGGATGAAACCGCTTTCAGTCTAATGCCATCTATATCTAACTCACAGGCAGACAGAAGAGTTAAGTGGGTAGCCTGAGTGGCGATTTGGTCCCACCCCTTCTGCCTAGTGACCTGTTCCTCAGATGGACGACCAGACTGACGCGCATCCCAGATCCGAGCGGCGTCTTGTTGGTGGCTGATAAGTCCGCCGGCAGTAGCGGCCACTGCAGAAGCGCAGCTGTGCGACGAGGCAAGGAAAGCGGGTAAGGCAAGGTCCGTGGCCGAACGAATGCCCATTCCACCCAGCCGGACCGGTAAGCTTGCCTGCGTCCATGCCTTATCATCAAGGATGTTTTCCAAGGCTCTCCTCACCTGGTCGTCGAGGTTCAGAGTTTCTGACGGTAGAAGGAAGACAGGTGAGGTCCGTAGTACATACAGGACCTTTTGCACTCCCATTGCGTGCCGGAGTAGGAAGTAGGCTTGATGTCTACCGAGATGGCCCAGTCTCTGGTAAAGCCGGGAAAGTTGTTCTCCCTTCTCGGCTAGTATCGGACCGATCATGTCGGGAAACACCGCCGTACCCAGCAGGTCCAAATCACATCGATCCTTTACAAGGATGCCCGGGAGGTTGCTGTTAAATTCAGCGATCACCTGCTGTCTCTCTTCGTAATAATAATAATAATAATAATAATAATAATAACGTTTCCGACTATAGGTTCGTCTCTGGGTTTTAAATTATGATAAACATAAGTAAATAGATAAACGTATTTGGATATATTTGTTTGTGTAAGAATTATACCAGTAAACAGTGTCATAGTACCGCTTTATTGAGGCATTCAACTTCTCCGATTTTTACCTTCTTGCTCTAGGTTGTGCTTCAGCTGGCAATAATGTGGGCCGCATTACAGACCACATAGAATCAATTCGACTGGACATTTCCTGGAGATCCGTACGAAAGCAGCGCAATATATATATATTTATTTATTATTTTTTTTTTTTTTTTTAGATTTTCCCGTAAGGCAATTGCCCGTGTACGGATTTTTCATGTCATGGCTAAGTTTACTCCACTCCGGCATTTACCTTGTCTAAATTGGAAACCATGCAAACCAATTTAAGAGTGGCCGGTCTGGGTCTCGAACCCGGTCCTCCCGAATGCAAGGCAAAGGCTTTGCCACTAAGCCACCTTGCTCGATATATATATATATATATATACATATATACATATATATTATAGTGTTATTCATAGAAAAAATGACAGCCTTATAAGTTTACTCGCAAGTACCGCAAGTGCAATCGTTTTGATCTTGACTATTTGTTCTGATAGCTATTAAAAAGTCATAAGTGAAAACTCACGACTGACAACCGATTCATTCATTGCTGTTGCTCTAATGACGGTAGTAGCTCTACAGCAGGTTGTCTTTTTGAAGTTTGTTGTGAGCGGCCGCCTACAAGGGTTGGCACTTGGAAATTCTCTATAGAGATAACCTAATAGCTTTAAAAAAAAGACGGTGATCTCCACCCGATAGTAGTCGGAATTGCCTTGCGGCGGCTAGCGTAAAAGGTGCTAATCCGCAAATACATGGCGCCGATTGTGGGCAAAATTGCTCCCGTTCAAACGGACTGTGGAATTAAAAGAGGCTGCTGAGTTTATTCTGCAGGGCAATTGTAAGTATTAAATGAAGTGTTGCTTTATTTAAAAAGGTTTTCTGCCCTTTAAAAGTGTCAGCCGACATGTCTGGGTTGTAAGGCGGACGCTCATGATGCTTTCACTAGCTAGCGCACTCTGTGCAGGCCGACGATCCGCTCCGAAAAAGCGGGACCTTCATCGGAACAGGTGTTGCAGGGCTAGCCCTACACCCAATACCGGTTTTTGCGGTTCGCTCAGCTTGCTCGGATCTCACTGCGCGCACACCTTTCGGTAGCTCAACCTGCCGTGCATAGTTGTCCACAGCGTTTCAACGCTGGCCCGCACCATCGCTGCCAATATGCTCTCCTTAGTCGTCGAATTTTGCAATGGGAACGATCTGATGTCTCACGCGCCCTGCCGCGTCAATTGAACAGGAAGCACAACTTCTCTCTTCCGTCATGCACAAACGCGCGTATGTAAGCAAGCACGCCAGATACTCCGCTCGCGTCCCTAGATGTCTCATGTTGTCCCAAAGCGGCATATTTATATTTTAGCCGGCTTGGGTGCTACAAAGTGTCGTACCTTTTTATTTGAACCCGCCTCATATATATATATATATATATATATATATATATGCATACATATACAATTTTCTTTAACGAAAAACAGCAATCGCGTTGTTGTGAGCGTCTCACCGAAAACATTTCACAGGGGGCAATAGGGCACCCACAGCCGGGCTCATGGTTTACTAACTAGCTGCTAACCACAACGCGGGCTGCGGTCAGGCAAGCAGGCAGACATGCAGACTGTGGTGGCGTTCGTGTGGGTGCCAATTCGGGAAAGGCTTTTGGATAAAGAGACCCAGACAGCGGAGGTTCGTGACTAATCGATTGACGGCGCAATCGCAGGTTATCGGCGTGCTTGAGTAGGGGTCCTGCTGTTCGGTGTTTCTTGTTGACACGACAGCTTCGACAAGCACAACGACAGCATCAGTACCAACAACAAAGACGAGAAAAGCAGCAACAACAAAAACAACCAAGAAGAAAATAGCAACAACAAAAACAACAACAACAACGAAGAAAATAGCAACAATAATAACCACAACAGCAATGACCGCCATAAACAGAGCATTTTCAAGGGAGCTGATGATAGATCACTATTCGTAACTAATTGCTGCGGCAGTGGTGACAACCAACAATATCAATATTGTCCCGTAACCGGCGTCCTTTGTGGTCAATGGACCAACTAACTCGTAGACACGTATGGAGCCTCTGTGCGCACATACCGAACCTCTATGAGCCTCTCGCATGGTAGGGTGGAAACGACGGGCGGCAAACGACACTTTTAGAGAGAATATAGAGGATTATCTTTCTCTCTCGAATCGTGGGCTCTCTCTCTCAAAATATGAACACTCTCGGGAGAAAGAACAAACGTACAGCCACGATTCAGGCCACGAGTATCACCAATACTGTTTTGATTCCCTTATCCCTTTTATATAAGAGCAGGCGTACGATATGCATAAAGACATCTCCCCCTTCGGAGGGAAACGGTTATGGCTGAACACCGGCAGACCAAACAATTGAAAGCTGCCAATATAAAAAAATAACGCGAGAGTGAGCGCGAGGAGCGAGTAGAGGAATAATAGGAAACAATAAGTTATCTGGCCCGTTACGACTGCGTCATCAGGCGTGGATGTCTCATTAAGGCGTATTAATAGAACAGCTACAACAAAAGTGTATGCAGGTGATGCAAAAAAAAATATATATATTTTAACTAGTATTTGAGAAAAAATACGATTTTTAACCAAAGTTAAACCAACACAGAGAAAAAGAAACGAAGAGAAGGAAACAAGAAATGGAGGAAGAATGTGAGCTGGAGACACGTAGCGACGAAATAGAGAGATAAAGAAGACAGAATCAATAATAAAATAATGGCTTCTATAAATAGGTGTTATAATATTAGTTTCACGTATTATATATAATATCATGTTGATGATTATTATTATTATTAATCTTATCGTTTGAAATTTTGGTGAGCATAGCTTGCTTGACTAAAAAAGATCACGCTGAAACGTTAGATGTTGCCGCTGCCGTCCTTTCCTTTATTTTACTTCGCATTTTTTTGTTTTACTCTCTCGTTCTCACTCGCTGGCTCGTTTTTCCTTTCTTTGCTTCTCCCTTTGTTTTTACACTCTGCGTTCTACTCTCGAATGCGCTCGATCAGCGTCCCGCCTACGGGACATCGAATGATGCCACTGATAAATGACGTCGATGTCACCAGCTCAGCGCCACTTGTGTAGCGGCCCGCCTCGGCTGATCTTCTGGTCGTCGGCGTTGACAACAGCGACTATAACATCACCCTAACAGCAACAGCAACAACAACAGCAACAACTACAATAACAGCAACAACAAGAACAACAACAACAAGAAAGGAAGCAACAACCACAAAGACCAGCAGCTGCTCCTACCATGGTTCTACGAGCCGAAGTCAGGCGAGCCGTTCTTGAGCAGTGCGCGCTATCTTTATGTGCTCTACTCACTCGCGCCGAGATTTCCCTCTGACGTATATATATATATATATATTTTTATATATGTACACAAACATATACTCCGCCGATCTACATGCGTAAGTACATCTATCGGTCATTAGTATCATTCGTTTGATGACGCTTCTCCACCAGATTCGCGAGAACGCAACGCGTCGCGACGAAGTGTACGAGCCTCGATGTATCTAGATTGATGTGCCGTAGATGTTGTTCGACTGCCGATCAGGCCGAAAAAGTGCCGATCAACCGGGCAAGAGAGCAACTGCGCGCTTGTTTCCTGGTTAGCTATCGGAGCTCTCATTGCCGTCATCAATGTTGTAGTAGCTGTTGTTGTCGTTGTTGTTGATGTCGCTGTCGGTGTTAATGTTGTTGGTGTTGTGGTTGTCGTTGATCCTGTTGCCTCCGTCGCTATCATCTGCTAGAAGATCACCCAGTTCTGGAAGTAAATTACAGAGGACAACGAAATGGTTACAACGAACACGAACAGGACCCAGATGAACCACGAACACGACGACGACGACAACGATGCGGTTTTTGTCAGTCGCCTCGCCGCCAATGAGCGCGCGGGGGCGTTAGCAGAAAACAAGAGCAGCAGCGGCAGCAGCAATCGGCGAAATCAAGCATGAGACAGCATGAGACAGCCGAATCGACACGACGCGATGCGGCTTCGTGTGTTGTAATCAATTTTGGAGCCGTCATCTTGCCTGGTCGATTCGTCGGTAGCCGGCAACGATGCACCCCCCCGCCCCCCCCCCCCCCCTTCACCTCCTCCCCCCGCGCCGCAAGTGATTGGCCGCCAAATAAATGGCCACTCAAAATAAACAGATGTAATCAACAACAGATCGATTCAAGCAGCCCGCCAACCAAGCTATCGCGCTAAACAACAACAACGCCAACAACAGTCACAAAAACAACAGCAGCAGCAACAACAACAACAACGGCAACAACAACAATAACAACAGCAGCAGCAACAACAACAACGGCAACAACAACAATAACAACAGCAATAAACAACAATAACAACAGCAATAAACAACAATAACAACAGCAATAAACAACAATAACAACAGCAATAAACAACAACAGCGGCAGCAGCAGCAGCAACAACAACAATAGCAATAACTGCTTGCCGGATCCCCGGAAACTTAGCACCTGCATCTGCGATAGAAATTGGCAAAACAGCCACCGCGGCGTTTCCTCACCGAAAGTCTATAGCCCCTTTCAGCAAAGCATGTGGGCTGTGATTAAAGAACTCAAAACAGCACATTGTTAAGTGCTCTCTCTATATTTGAAAAGCCGACTTCCTCTCTTTCTGCAGCTATGGTTATGCTGGCCTGTTTTACACAAACAATGGTTACACTTGGCGTATGATGTGAAGAGTCGAGAGAACCGCTCTGTCACTAGGCGTAATTATTTTTGGATTACTTCAATTTTAATTTTGTACCGAGTTGGCTAGGATATTTTTTAGGATATATAAGGTCACTGAGCACAGTAGCCAGTCTGCTTTCGGAAGATTGCAAGTATTCTATAAATCTAGAGACGGATATTCAGTTTGCTGTCGATTCCCTCAACGAAGTCCTTGTACCTCCGCATCTAAAGTCACCAACTTTAAACACGAAATGTTTATCAAGTCTAGCTTTCTCTGCAGCAGCAACTTAAAAAAGAACCCTGCTAATGATTGGTTTTAAAGGTTCTAGTCTGAGTCGAAAACTTTGAACCTAGTTCCCGGAATCGCGTACAATTGTAAGTATGGTATAACCCGTATTCAGATTATATAAATCCATTACACTTTTTGCTGTTAATATTCAGCCCTAAAGTTTATCCACAACCTTGTACTGGCGTCACAAATCTTAATACGAACTCTTATCTTCCACACATAGTACTATCGTCTAGAGAGCAGAATTCAAACTCTTGACTCTCAAATGCTCGAAAGTTGATATATTCTAAATAAACTAGCTCAAGTCCCTAAGGATTGCTCTGCTGAGGGTCGCAACAAAATCTGAGCAAGTACATTCTCCAAAAAAAAGTGATTTTCGTAAACCTGGAAAATTAACGGCAGCTCTGCACGCACCCATGACATTCCAGCCAAACTAGATAGAGGGTACCAATTTTTCAATATAGGTCATGTGTTTCCGCATGACTATTTTCTCTACAAAGCGGCGCAAAGTATTGCTGATGGCAATAGATACTGTCGTCCTTCTTATTGGGGACCAAGAGGTTGTCCCCGTAAATAAATCTGGAGAGTAATGTGTGGCAGCCGGCCATGAATCCGCTTGGATTAGGCAAAGGGATCGTGGGCAAGTACGCGGAGAGGTATCATATGAATAAAGTATGTCCTTGGGCTATCCGGAATTAAGTCTGGGCGGGGTCTCGCTGGAGCTGCTGAAATACTTTTTAAAGCCTCACGTATCCCGGCTTTCACGGCAGGCATGGCCTGCTCGCTCACCAGTGAACATGTGGCAGAGCAAACAATGCTCTAAAGGGCATGTCGTCTAGGACCATCCTAGGGCATGTTGCTCTTTTGAGAGTGCGTATGTCTTCTCGGCAGCGAAGGAGGTTACCGTTTGCTTGAAATCGGTTGAGAGTTATTCCTAATTAATGTAGTTAGAGTTTGTCCTAAAGTGTTTTTAGGTGACGGGAGAACGGTTGACTATCGTAAAACTCGGGCGCTTCAGAAGTGGTGAGTCTGAACTCGGATTGGGGTGAGCCCTACAAAGTAGTATTAGCTCATCGTCTATTATCCTACTGCTGCTGCATCACTGGTTGTCAGGTTAGCCTTCTTTACCTGCTTCTGTAACACAATATTGTCATAAATAACTATGCTGAGACCTGCTCTTAGTGTCGCCCAGTGAATATGCCGTTCCGCATATTCAAACTCCGGCACGCTTGTCGTTTTGTTTTTGTAAAGTATAGGATCTTAGGCCAAGAAAACGATGACACATGAACGTGTATTATTGTTACTTTTAGAACTGTTTTCATCTTTTTTTTTCGAAGGCGTTTCTTGGAGGCGGTGCTTCTGCCCATCCGGCATCGTGGTCTTTTTCTCTTCCAACACTTCCTATTCAGGAGGGTTGTTGAGTTTACCTTTCCATAAAACGGGCTGGCTTCGAGTAGCTATTTCTAAACGTAAAAAAGCGACAAACTATTGCGTAACGCAAATAAGACGCGCTTGAAGTGATCACTCTTAGCCGGACAGCAGTCGACTAATGAAACAAGCAAACAAACCGCTTATGACAGCCGTTACCCACAGCTAAGAGCAACTGAGTACAAATTATAGGCAATTTAATGTTATTATCTAGATTTTATTGATGTAGCACTATGTGTTTATAGTCGGCACAGAGCGAAATTGACTACGTCGTTGTGGTGATACGGTAGCCATGGTTAGCCTGCTGACATCCAACATACGTAAATATTTGTATAACGTAGCCAAGTGGAAAAGTTCAATTAGGTGTGATAGCAAATCGAGAAAGGTCTGAGCGAGCAGTGTTAATGCGAACGAAGGCACCGCCGCACCTAAGATATATCGCGACGATATATCGTAGTTATGGCGATTTACTGAGGTAAATCTTACAGCACTGAACATGCGCGATAACAAAACAAACCGATGAAGAAAAAGAGAAGGTGCTGATGGTGGTGACGACGTATATTAATATTATGGAGACCCCTAATTTTTTTTTTTTTTTAGACACAACCCCTACTGCTTACACGTATCTGCCTCCTTACTAGTTCGACAATCGACTGAACTGCGGCGTGGTACCTGTCGCATTGGCCTAAGTACCTCGCGCATTTGCAATGCTCCCGAGGATAGTAAAATGGAATTCTGTCGTGCTGCAAAACACTTGATCAAACTCGTGGGCTACGAACCTCGTATATATATATTCGCACTTTTGAATCAAGTGCGCGTGCATCCAACGGGTCAGATACGGCAACCGTTTTGCGCCGCCGGCTTGATCAAATCACGATTATGATTATCGCACTTTAACTTGGTTGGTGGTTGAGCATCAGCTAACATAGCGTAAATAGGTGGAGTCAGTGGCGATTGACCTGTATTCTCTATCAGTCGATAAATGGCCAGTCGGTTAGCCAGCTAGTCAGGGGCGAAGATGACGACGATAGAGCATGCAAACGGTCAAAAACGCCACGTTTTCGCATGAGCCGACACACTGGTATACCAATAAACGCCGCTAAAAATAACAAATAAATCATCAAAGGCCGTCACACTGGTGGTAGTAATAAGAGCAGTGCAGAGTAGAGGAGAATCATCAAAACGAAACGCCAAATGGACCTGCGATTGAACCACGCACTCTGATAACAGCAACATTTACACTTAATAATAATAGTAGTGATATGTTTGTGTGATATAATTTTTAATAGTTTTTTTTGGTTACTAAAATATTGCGAGCCGTTCAATGTACAGATTAAACTTCTTATATAAACATCAGTTCGTCCAGGCTGAACCTTTAAGGCGATGTGCTAGGGAACGTTGTGGACCGTTTGTCTCCGTTCGAATTCTCAATAATCTGGTCGATTTTCCGCGGTATGTCTCAATGATGTATGGACAGATGGTGTGCTCGTTCTCCAAGGCTTTACTATAGGCGCGTCTTAGTCTATCTCCGCATTGAGTGCAACATCGTGCCTTCCGTGCGGGATATCGCCGTATAGGTTGTCGCACAAGCATTCTGAATTGACATGTCCCGGATCAGCAGTGCTTAAGAAGCATACATGGGTGGCCGGCAAAAACATTAAGACCTCGGCAGATCCCTAAAGCCCTAAAGTTTCGGTTTGACATAACGGCGCCAGGATTAACATCTGAGCGGACGTTTAGTCAGAAACGGTTCTCTAATTTCGATGTATAGGCGAAACGGACTAAGTCCATCAGGCTTGCGGCTAGGGAGGCAGGACTGGGTTTGCGTCAGGGCAAATTTCACCCACGCCGATTGCATTGACCCGACCTTTCTTTTCTAGACCTGACCCGATGAAGACAAGCTGCCACCTTTGAACGGCTTCGTATTGGTAAGCTATTTGAGAGTCTTCGTCCTGGGAGGTCTTAACAATTTCCTACAAGCTTTCCCAGGCACGAGCTGTTTGACAGTACGGGGAGTTATACGTTTGGAAAATGAGGACAATCTGCCGGGACTTCTATATGACGCATCCGATGCCAGATTTAAGCTAGACATTTCCTTCTTAAGACAATCCGCATATCGTAACCCGCTATTTGGTGCATAGGTTTCACTATAAACCATACCTGTTAAATTGGTTTTACGAACTCGAACCCAAGTGCGTGAACGTCTACTGTGCTCCAGATACCACTATCAGTCATGCAGCTCCGTGCTTTTTTGTGCTGGCTAGATAATTTACCATTATATGGTAACGCTCCACTCCACAAGCAATATAAATATATATATATATATATATATATATATATATATATATATATATATATATATATATATATATATATATATATATACATTTTGCATGCCAACATTGGGAAATCAATAAGGTTTAAAATGTTTTTTATCAATAATATTAAGAGGGGCATTTTTATTCGAAAAGGGTTAGTCATAGCCGTCTTTATGTCGAGGTCTAACGACTCCTAGATGTGTCGTTTCTGTGGTACTTTTTGCTTTTTTATGATCAATTTGAGAGTATATGGGTAGCATATACTCACGAATTATTCATGTCTGGCCGATACATCTACTGTTATTTTGGAAATGCTTTATGCGTCAAGTTCATTGTACTGTGAAACATAGAATATATTAATACATGTCCTCTTCGTTGTTACGCCAGCCGCCTTTATTTCTCGTTTGTTAACTTGAAATGGGCCTGCTGTTATTAGCTACTGTTTACGTTAGCAGCTTTTGAAGGTTTAGTCTTCTGGAAGTAACGTTGCGTGCAGAAGTGCAGTTGTTCCAGCTTTCACAAAGGGTTCTCGAGGTAATCGGCTGGGTTGTTCTCCGTAAGTCACTAAGAGAGTCTTAGGGTTGGTTTCAAGGTCGTTCTCGACCAACCAAAGCATGACAAAAGGCTGATACATGCAGAGTTAGTGTCTTGGTGAAACAACGCCGATGCGGGTTCAAATAAACACTCGCTGAACTCCAGGTGGCTGTCGCTCCGGCTTTAAAGCAACATCCTTCATCACTCACGGCTCAGACTATTCACCACAGAATAGACATTGAATAATCAGAGAGCACGGGCACTGCGACCGTTATCTAGGCGCCATACTGGCAGAGTGATTTGATTTAAGTTAGGTTGACAAGTTTTGGTTTTGTTCTAGGGACAATGGCGGCCTTCAGCTGCGGCAAGATAATTGGATATATACGCGCCAACGGTATTTAATCGGCAATTGACAAGTATCGCTAATTGCGGAAATGTTATGCCCAAGAGAACGCTAAGTCTATTCCTTAATCAAACGACTGTTCAAAGATATTCACAAACTGGGTTATCAGTGTCTTGGTATTTTTAAGCACAAATAAGCAGCTGGTTCGCACATATCGGCGCTTTAATTAACGTACGTATAATTCGTATTGTTATATTCTAAACTATTAAAATTGAACATGTACGCCATGTTTCACTACTACTAGTACCCATGTGGTCATTAGCCGTGCTTCACACCGTTGCACAGAATCGTCATGCTTCCATTGGTATGCATATGTGTGCAAATTATTTGGCGTGAATGATTAATATACCCGGCTGTGTCCAAAACACCAGCTGGTGTTGATTGAGGCCGTGGCAACCGCCGACACTGCGAGCAATCTGTTGAACGGTTACCTTGCCGTTTGTGAACATTCTGGCGACCTGTTAACGCTTTTACTCACTGTGCTGAAGGTTAATTTCTTCGTTTGGGTGTGCGTTTGCTGAAGCAGGCATGTGCTGAAGTGAGGCGTATATATAAATGGATGGAGTTTTTATTTGTTTGATAAGTAAATCTAAAAACACATGTCACTTATATGTATATGTATGTATATATATATATATATATATATATATATATATATATATATATATATATATATATATATATATATATAAATGTTAGTGGTGTTTGTCAAACCTTTTCAAGGATAGCGGCCCTTATTGCCATGCCATAGAAGTCAACATAATAGAAGAATGATGCAGAAAAATAATTTAGGTTATCTTTGATTACCCAGACCGAATAGAGAGGGCGTTTTATAGAACTGCTTGCAGAGACCCTACAAATATTCTTGCTTTCCCTGTATCTTTCAATGTATTCACTTCAGTTGGCCTAGCGCGCTCAATGCTATAAACGAACAGGGTGTACAAACATCCTGGCACTGTTATGTAGGTATACCATGTCTTTATGGACAATACTAACCTCCCGATGCCTGGCGATTCACTGCGAGTCACCTATTCCCGCTTAGGTCTTGAAGTGTGTTCCATTTAGTTTTGACCTTCTCTCTTCTTAAGCAGCACATTATATAGCAGTATCGAAAGGGGCCAAGATCCTACTGTGTCATCCCGGGGATGCCTCTTTTTTGGCTCTGGGTTAACCGTTGGAGAACCTCAATATATTGTGGCGAGCGCATCATTTTTTCTATAGACTACACGTTTTGACACCATAATAACCAAAGCATTACCAAAAAATCTTATCATGTACGTGGTTGACAGACCGAAGATTAATGTGGTACTCACGAAGCTTCTCGTCCTGTGACCTTCGAACATTTTGACTTCACTGTCCGTATACAAGGAAATGGCTTTTGTCGGTGAAGGGGATTTATTTCCGCTGGTCTTCTGTTTGTTCTTTGTATTTTCCGCGTCCATTTATATCGCGTTTTTCATTATTGTTGTTGGTGTTGTTAAAAGCGTCTCTTAACAGGTGTTAATTCGGCCCGGTTTTTCCCGGCTAAAATTCACCTGCATGCAAAGGGACAACTGTAGAAGAAGTGATTTTAAATAATTTCGCGTTCAAATCCATTGTCAATGCCACACTGGCTGCCGTGAGGGATTTCGGTTTTGCTTTGTCGAAGTAAGTAAGCGCGATCTCGCTTGGGGTTGTTTTCATTTACGGTCGCAGGTCTGCCTTTAGAACAACCGGCTCCTGCTTCCTGCTTCACGGCTGACAGCCGGCTCAACTAATACCAAGGAAGTCAACCTCACACCAATCACCGAAGCGACAAGTGATCTAGAAAACACGCTCTGTGTTCCGATTACGTTGCACAAGGCTGTATCTAAACGACAATGTATACTGCACTCATATAGAAAAAATATGTCATAATACAGGCGGGTGTTAAACTCGATGTTTAATGCTAAGGCAGCGATGTTTAATAGGCATGTCTAATGCCTATTACGACATTATGCAACGAGAATTGCATTGTCAATTCTAGCTAACCGCAACCTGGACTGCGATGATGCCCACGATGGCGTTTTGACCCTCAAGGCGAACGTCTGTTTTGAAGGCCAAGGTGTTTGCGCGCGCAATGGTCGCCGTGCCTTTGCCCTAGCACAGAAGACTTAAGGACCTGCTCATTCGAATACAGCTCATTCAACGGCCTGCCAGTTCAGCTAGGCTTGGATTCTCACTTCTCGCGCAAGAGAAGCGCAGACACTCAGCAAGGTGGTTTACTGGCAAAGCCTTTGCCTTGCATTCGGGAGGTCTGGGTTCGAGACCCAGACCGGGCACTATTAAATTGGTTTGCATGGTTTCCAATTTCGACAAGGTAAATGCCGCGTACACGGGCATTAGCCTTACGGAAAAATGATCTCTGCCAGTTACTGGCCTTTCTGGCCTTTATAAAATTATTAGATCTACAGTACTTTTGCCGATTTAACACGGCTATCATATATATATATATATATATATACATATATATACTATTTTATTCAAAAACCGAGCCACCTCGAATGGAGGGCGCCCAAGTGTCGCGTAGGGCGGGGGATTGTTGCCAAATAGCTCTCAATCAAGGTTGTGGCGTATCGGCGGTGATCGGTGCGATCTAATGCGACGTTGTGTGTGTGTGTGTGATGTCGTCGACGTCGTCGTCGTCGCCGTCAAGCTGTTGACGACTGCTATTATTTACGGCACCGATTTGTGTGAGGCTCGGCTTCTACCACCGTCCGACGGGCGATATAATACGAGCGCCAGCCGCTCGCCGTTGTTGTTGTTGTTATCGATAATGTTGTTGTTGTTCTTGTTCTTGTTGTTGCTGTTGTTGTTGTTATTGTTGCCGTAGTGCCATCAGTGCGACGTCATCCTCACTTGCCAGATTTGTTACCAAAACGGCGGCAAAACGACTGCGCGCGCGAGAGAGAGGGTGAAGACAGAGGCCTAGGGCGAGCGGGAGTAAGAAAAACAAACAGAAAAAAAATATATATATATAAATATATATATATATATATATATATATATATATATATATATATATATATATATATATATATATATATATATATGTATATATTTATATATACATATATATAAAAGGAGAGCGTGCCGCCATCGTGTCGGAGCCGCACCCGCGGCGGCCATTCAATCTATTGCGAGACTCGGCGACGGACGACTCGGGCATGTGCATTGGCGACGTTGGCCTATCTGTTTAGCTGGCAATTGGCGATAGATCTCGATTGATTGATTGATGCATGCGTGCTTGCTTGCATGATGTTATGCGTACGTATGATGTATCTATTCACCACTCCGGCTATCTCGCCATAGGGTTCCGACGATTTAGCGGAATTAGCATTAGTGCTGCGGAGAGCTGCTTGCTAGTCGACGCTGTGACGCCGGACGAATTCAAATGGAATACGCCGAGCCGAGCAGGGTAGAGGGGGGAAGCAAATGTGATAGAGATATCGCATCAGTGTTACGGTCCACACCTTTGTTTGCTATCATCGAAAATCGTTACAGATCGTTACTTGCCTGCCCACCACACCACACGACACGAACGAAACGACACAGCCACTGCCAGCCAGTGATATCACATCCATCAATAATAGATCCACAGGAAAGAAGGCAGCAATGTAGTAGAGACGCACAGAGGTGAAGGTAGACGAAACACTTCCGAGCAAAAGCAGAGGACAGTCAACGCAGATGTGTGTTATCTTATGCTCCGACGTTTATCCTGCATATATATATATATATATATATATATATATATATATATTGAGCCTTGATCAAATTTAATCACAGTTAATGGCAATTATTTTCATATTATCAGCACCAAACGCTGAGGCTACATCAGGCGAACAAAAAAAAAAACAACGAATAGTTAAAGTCAATAAAACAAATCAGATACCTTGTTTCTTATCGTCGTGTGGATGTATCCATTACATGAAATTTGGCACATCACAGGCCGTACAACTGCGGCAGCTAAACACCAATAACTATTTGCAATAATATAATACTAGTCATGAGGTTATTACTATTTAGATGTTCACTAATGGATGGATGATGTAGAGTTTGATATTTAGCCACGTGTATCATGCCAACTCGTACATGTAGCTTTAGTCAACGCACGAATCCATCACTTCAAGACCTGCTTTGCTGCAATTATAAGCTAAACATAAAATATAAAAAGAAACAGAATTAGAAACGCTTTTAGAAGCTTTGATGATCTTGGGTCTAACCTGAAAATAGCGGGAGAGATTTGACGTCTACATTGCTATCTCAATGACAACTAAACATTTTAATCAATCCAAGCCCAGTAATTCCAGAAACGGTTTCCCTATATTCATATATATATATATATATATATATATATATATATATATATATATATATATATATATATATATATATATATATATATATATATATATATATATATATGTATATATATATATATATATATATATATATATATATATATATATGTATATATATGCGATAAGCCAGAAACTGATTATATGAGTTGATGGCCAAAGGCCCGAATATAGTCATTGTGGCACGGTAAGTCCGGAAGTACAATTTGTACACCGTCTTCCGTCAGTTGTGACTTAACTTTGAACTAGCTGCGAAAAGACTACCATCCTTGTGGGCTTCCTCCGTGAGATTGTTTGTTTAGAACGATATTGCTACTAACCGCCTTAGTTGCCACAAAGACAAAATGAATCACCAGTGTTGACAAGCTGTTATCAGACTATTGCCGAAATCGCAAGCTTCCCGCGTAATAGTATAGTGCTCCGCACAAAATAAAATTGTGTACTGCCTCGGTGTTATATAAGATACCTTTCCCGAATGGAACGTGTCAAATAAAAAGTAAAAAGATTACAAAGCAGCGCAGACGTTTGTTCAACGAGTCAATGGTCAGCTATCAAGATAGCTAAAATTTTGGTGAAAATGACGTTAACGGTGACGAGATCGCTTGAGATGCGAACACCTGAACGTACTCAGAGCGAATAGAACAGACGAAACGACAATGTTTTATTTGTACGACTGCTATCATACCGACTTGCTTATTGAGAATCTTCGGCGCCAGCATTTGGACTTGGCATTTAATTATTTTTTTACTAATTTTATTTAGTTATGGATATAGACGCATATATGTTGTATATGTCTGTGTGTTTTGACCTGTCCTGTGTGCAGGTACAGACATCCGTGCAGTGAATAGGAAGTGGCATGCGCAGTGCATAGGGCAGTCTGCCAGCAGCCTCAGAGGAAGATATGGCTCCACCGTCCCAGCTTGAAAGATCCAAGACTCAACTCAAACGGATATTTTGCCTGTTCCACGTCTAGTCGTTGTAGATTCTCAGTGCTAGCATTGCTGTTGTTACGACTGTGATCACTTTTATTTTACGGGGTAACTTGTTTTTCCATTCAGCACGAACAAGTCGACCCCTGTGGCGTGGTGGCATGCGTCTGCGCCTTGCGACCGGAGGAGACTCATAGGTGCGCGGGTTTGACCGTTGGCGACCGCGCCCCACCGTTGTACATTTGTCTTTATGGGGTCCGTCTATGAAGCAATGCGAAAAGCAGTCCCATGGACGTTAAATCTTGGCTGAGAGTCAGCCCCGAAAGGATTTTTTTTCAACACGAACAAGAGATTAGTGAGTAACTACGTAGGCCCCCACATAGAAAAGTATGTCTTCCTTTTTCATAGTGGCTTGCTAGCTGTCGGTGTATCAGCGAATCATTTCCTATAGGTATAGATACTAGTTTATCTAAAACGCTATTTGTGTTGTACACCGTCAAACCGTCAACCTTTATCGTAGGTATCTTGCTGCATCAGATAGGGCTACCTTGTTCCTTATTACCTTTAAAATGCACACAAAAACACCATAGTGCTGATCCAATGCATGGTGACCATTTCAATTGGCGATTGTCTAGAGTAAGAACGTGTAGGATATATTATTATCGACCATGTATCGAATTATAAATAGTCGTGTTCAATGCACAAACGGCACTATCATAATTGGGACTGTGATTGGATACCAACTAGGCCAGTGGAATATGTAAGCATACGCAACCCGCCAGTTTGGATAACAGCAGGATTCTTTTGCGGTGTTCAGTAGCGAATTTTGCAACTAGAGTAAATCCGCAATTTTCACCCGATTAGATTACCGAATAGACACTTGCTACAGGTACAGTATAATGAATACCTAACTTATACGTCATTATGGTTCACGACATTTTTAAGTCTAAATATAAAGTGCGTTGCAAAAAATTAGCAACTCATGTTTTTTTGTGACAATTTCGGTTTGATTTGTTTGAATGGCTTGACGTACATAACGAAACACGAGTATGGTGTTAATTTCGTTGCAATCACACAATCGCTTCATACAAAAAATAAAAAAGTGTGAAAAAACAGTGTTGCAAAATATTAGCAACAATAACGCCTTACGGCGTATTTGATTATTAGCGGGCTGTATGACTTATTTGATACTACATATTCTATTCTAGAAACGGTTTTTTCGTCCCTTCTTCTGAATCAAATCGTAAACTCGGTCTTTCATGGAGTTAATGAGCTGTTGTAAGTGCGAAAGTGGAATATTAGTCCATGCTTGCTGGACAGCTTCTTTGAGGTCCGACAAATTATCATATTGTCGACCATTTGCGAAAATCTGCTTCACCAAATGTCCCCAAAGATTTTCGATGGGATTCAGGTCTGGACTCAATGCCGGCCAGTCAAAAAGACGGTACACTGTGGATCAGTGCACTGGCACTCCCAAAGTAGTCCTGATCCTGAAAGAAGACATCTGGTCATGAGTAGCCAACTGTATGATCCTACGCCGATCTCGAATAGTCAAAACTGGCTTACGCCCACTGTTAGATCTGCACCTTTGGTTCACTCCACGGTGTAAGAACCTGCTGATGGTGCTCTTATGCCGTCCTAATCTGGTTGCTATAGCAGTTACTGTATGACCGAGCTCAGCATATGCCTTATTTCTTGTCTTTTCGTTATCCGAGAGATCCTTTGTACAACCCATGATTTAAACATACGCCTCGCTGTTAGTTCGGCACAACGACTGAGCTGTAGAATATTTTGCAGCTATAGAATGATTGATTTAGCTAGACAATATTCCTGACATTTGATCCCCGGGATCGAATCAGCTGTAGCATCGACTATCCTTTACAAACAAGAGCTGTGTTGTTAGCATGTTATTGTTGCTAATATTTTGCAACACTGTTTTTTCACACTTTTTGAATTTTTTGTATGAACCGATTGTGAGATTGAGATTGTGATCGAAATTAACAACATACTCGTGTTTCGTCATGTTCATCATGCCCTTAAAATTTCAAAACGTTCAAATAAATGAAGCCGAAATTATCACCAAAAAACACGAGTTGCTAATTTTTTGCAACGCACTTTATATATATGTATATATATATATATATATATATATATATATATATATATATATATATATATATAATTACAATAAGAGTAATTTTTATTAAATAAAAATAGTATTAGAAACATCAGTTTTCCTACGGGGTGTCAGGGAGCCCTACGGCGGAGAAAAGGGACCCTTCGACTGACGCCGCGTTTATCCGCTGAAGTTCGATCGATACGCGCTGCAGTAGTTACTCTCCAGAACGAGGATCCTTTGTGACCGTGTTTAGTCTTTTCCAAGCTCTTTGGAATTGTTTTTTCAACGAGCCGATAATATTCTCACGCCCACGTGGAGCTAACAATTAAGCTCATTCAAAACATTATCAAAGCCTCTATGATATGAACTTTGCATCACAAAAATATGCAGACTGCTAAGCTTTAATATTATAAGAGTACCAGTGTATTGTTTTATATATCTAATGTTAGGTCAGCTAACACCAGCCCGAAATTGTATTTCACAACTTTCTCATTGAACTATTGATATCACTAAAATACAAAACAAGAATACAAAGTTAGACGCACCAGAGGTGGAATCATAACGGGAAGCAAAAGCAATAGATATAAACAAATTATGAAAAAACAGATTTTATCCAATTAACTTGCATAGCCAACGATGGAACGTTACGCTTCAGTGAGTAGCCTGTTTCTGGCAGGCGTTCATTGTGTCGATTGACGATATGCCGATTTTCATGTAATTTGACGCATATTGCCACTTCCGAAGCCATACATGGAGCATGGCAGGTTGAAAACACCATCGAACAACATAACCGTGTGCCTCACATTTATTCTTAATTTCATGGTGTCTCGATTTGCCCGTCTCTCTCTCTCTCTCTCTCTCTATATATATATATATATATATATATATATATATATATATTATATATATTTATATATATAGAGAGAGAGAGAGAAGAAAGAAAGAAGTAGAGAGAGTACATAGCAGCATATAAACAATGCTCGAGTGGTTACCAATACAACCAATTATATTTCTAGCACTGACAACCGTACCGGTTTTCTGCCTTGAGGCTTGTTACAGCCGCCTTCAGACATCCTCTGGGCTCTATGTACCTCCTTTAGCTAGCTTGCTTGCTTGTTGGCAGTAGCTATCATCCGTTGTTATTTGAATTTCTATTATTATTATTATTGCTATTATTCTTATGGCTTCAGTGCTACAGGCCAGCGGTGGCGGTAGTCGTACCAGTAGCAGCAGAACGACACAGTAAATAATCACGCTGACAGGCAAAACAAAGGAAAGGTCAAACAGTGGTGGAATTTTGTCGTGCAACGGTCGGGCTTGGGCAGCTCGATCTGCAGCAGATGAGGCAGCAAGCAATCGGCGTCTCATACCTAGCAGCGGGGAGTAGCAGGCACGGCTGGCAGGAAATTTTGTCCTGTCTTCTGGTTGTTGCTGTCCCGTAGCGTCCGGGCTCAGTCATTCAGTCAACCAGCCAGCCAGTCAGCCAGTTAACCAGCTAGTTCTACAAGCTACGCGAGTTCGACAGGGGTTAATTGCTTGACCCCCGAAGAGCGCACAGGAAAGCGTGGAATAGAATGCGACGATGAAAGAAGAAGCTGTTGCTGTTGCTGCTGAACCGAAACAGCTAACATCGCTGTTAACGACCGACGACAACGAGCATGATGAGGACGATGATGATAAAGCGGGCGACCAGGGACATCAATACGGGATCAGATTGGGTACGGGGGAACACCGGAGGAACCAGCACAACGAAAGGCTGCCTCATGGTTTCTGATGTGTCACTGATGGGCAGATGGGCGGGAGGTTGGGCCAGTGG
Organism: Dermanyssus gallinae; assembly: GCA_003439945.1. NCBI lineage: Eukaryota > Metazoa > Arthropoda > Arachnida > Mesostigmata > Dermanyssidae > Dermanyssus > Dermanyssus gallinae. The sequence continues at coordinate 26,568 of QVRM01001468.1, forward strand.
TCCCTCTGCTGCTTGTAAGGAAGGCCATCTCAGGAATCGCGCCGGCGGCCAATTTTAGAACGCTCATCGTCCGTCGTTTCTGTTGTTGTTGTTGTTGGTATTGTGCTTCTTATTGTTGTTGTTGGTGGTGCTATTATTGTTTCTGTTGTTGTCGCCACTGTAATAACTAGTCATCGACTTCTTCTGACGGCGTTTGCTAACGCCAGTATCGGCGACCACGACAGCGGCTACGGCGACGATCGACAATGGTGCTCTAATAAATGATCTCATGGCAAGTTCCTAAGTGGCACCTACAAGAACTGCAGCAGCAGCGGCAGAAAGCTAGTATTCTATTTCTATGCGACTATGATGACGATGATTTTGTTGTTGCTGCTGTTGTTGTTTTTGAGTCAGAGAACGTGTTGACAGTGTGTGCTCGAACCGAGCATGGTCTCTGCAGTTGAGCTGTTCGACCGCTCTCAGCTTATCTTGCTGTGAAATAAACCGAACGCCAAATCTGTTGTCTATATTGGTCTAATTACGCTACATTGCTGTCCGACAGCTAGCTATGTCTGCTTGCATCCAGAGCGTTTTGACTCTAAAGCAGACTGTGCTGAATGTGGACTCTACAAAAAAATATTTTGGATTCCTTTATAAACGAGCCATGGGCCAGCATGGTTGGTTATGCTTTAGATCGAATTTGTTTTGTATATATTCTAGCCTATGTATATATATATATATATATATATATATATATATATATATTTTTTTTTTTTTTTTTTTTTTTTTTTTTTCTGATGTAACATGTCACGTTGTTTTCTAAATTATACACTTTTATGGAATATACTAGGTGTGGCAAACGTTGCAATTATTGTGTTTTCTGTCCCATTCGTGAGTTCCAACTGAGATTGACATATATTTTGGCAATCAAGTTTAATGATTTGTGCTTGGAATATTCAGTGGAAGTGTTGACACCCATTACGCGTGAGCAATGTCGTCCTTCGTCTTGAAGAAGATGCTTGCGCATTAGGAGCTTTTCAAAAGCGCTAATTCGATGCAGTATGTCTCGTTTAGAGGCCGCATTCAAAGCAGGTTTCATGGCTGTGTCTCAAACTGGTTTGCAAGCTTTTATGACGTAAAATATTCTGCCCCATTTTTCAAGCATGAATCTGCGCATTTTGTGTACCGTCAGCGTATATGTGAGCGGTGAGCATTTAGACAGGGCGGGTGCGGTTTGATACCCGAAGAACGTCAAAATAAGCGCAAAAACCGTTATACTTTTTATGTATGGGCCAAAAATCTAGGCATCATCTCTACGTATCTGCACAGCTCTCCCAAAAAACAGATCCCATATCTTACTAGTTGTACATTGTCTTTGGTCCTATATCTGATTACTTCTACAATTTTTCGATCCCATATCTTAGTAATTGTACAGTCTTATCAATTTTAGTATATCTTATTAGATTTCCAAGTCAGAAGTTTTTGCTGTAAATGTGTACGATTGAAGCGTAATCAATATGTCAATCAAACAAGCAATTAGTAGTTAAACACATTTTGGTGACGATGTTGTGCTATGCATGTATGGATGTCGTCTAAAAGCCGTGAAAGAGAAGTGTCGGCGTGAATGAGTAGATAACTATTTAGCTGCGAGGTCCTGGATAAATGTTTCTAGTAAGGCTATAACAGATCGTCAGGTTGTCATACCCCCTTAACCATACACGGTGCGCACAAACTCGCAACCCTTAACTATGTTCGTGAAACTAACAGAGACACTGACTAGTAAAACTACGTGTCTACTGCTTGCACAACAGTAAGTCACGTGTTTTTTGTACAACAACAACAAGAACAACGACAACGAGCAACAATTACAGTAATCAACGAATCAGAAGGTAACACAAAGTGTGCTAATAAAAAAAGTAGCCTATATATACTGTTAATAGTGATGACGATTTCTATTACCATAGTAACAATAACAATTAGAAAATAGTGGCAGCAATAATTGCAGTGGCAACAAAATTAACAACAACGCTAACAACAGCAATCCCAACAACAACAACAACAACAACTTCTACCACTACTACAGCAAAAACAATGGCAACAACACCAGCAGCAGCAACACAACAACTGCAACAACAACAACAACGACAATCGCGCAAACGACGATGGTGACAACCACACCAATTCGATTCTACCCGCAGTCTCGTACGTCATTGTAATGGGGTGCGCGGTCTGCTTTTATAGCTTGCCAATTGCTGCCGCTGAGTTAGTTCTACTGCTTTCTCTCTGTGCCGTTAAATACGAGGCTGGCGAGAATCGTTCACACGAGTGAGTGCATCTCTAGCCGCAGTAACACCAGCAGCAATAGCAATAGAAACAACAGCAGCAGCAGCAGCGGCAGCAGCAGCAGGCGCCATTTTAACCATTTCACCTCAGCGCATTCGGGGACTACTCGGTGTAGAGGTCCTTGCTCGCCGCCCCGCGCAGCCCGGTCAGTCATCTTCGTCGTTTTTGGTAGTGCTCGGTATCTCCAGCCACGTTTCCGACCGACTACCCCCGCCCGCACGCACGCCCGCTTGTCTATTCGACGCCCCCGCCGTCGTGTCCGTCAGTGTCAATCACACCCCCGCAAGGGTGGCATCAGGACACGAGAGGGTAGCTCAAGCGTGGCGAGAAACAAAGATGAAGTCAGGGGGAGAAGCAGAGAGAGAGGGGGAGGAAAAAGGACCTAGAAAGAGAGAGAGAGAGAGCGATGTACACACGTATGATGCTCTCGACTTATACAACTGCTATTACTACCGCAATTATTACTACTGCTTCTGCAGTGCCAATTATGGCACTAGCCGGACGACGACAACAACAACAACAACAACAATAACAACGTTACAGTAGTACAACAACAACGATAACAACGTTACAGCAGCAACAACAACAACGACAACGACAACAACAACCGTTACAGCAGCGGCAGCAACAACAACAACAACAACAACGACGACGCCAGTGAGAACCACAACCATCACGAACACTAGTCGCAGCCCGGCATCAGCGTCGCGGAATCAGCTGGTGCCACACCTGGCCTATGTGGCAATGGTGCCGAGGCCGGGGGAGAATAAGCGCGGTGTGGGGCTCGGGGGGGGCGAGGTAGCGCCGGTAGCGGCGGCGTAGCAGTCGCTGCGCTCTAATATAGATGTCCAAAGTTACATTAGCGTAATTAAACGAGCGCGCGCTTGCTCGCTCGCTTTCACTGCACTAGCCACCACCGGGCACCCCCGGCGGCACGCGGACGGCTTCGTACTCTCGCCTTCTCCTTCTCCTCCTCCTTCTCGGCCACCATCACCACAGTGCTGCAGACAATTGGACTACTGTCGGTGCCGACGCCTTGGCTTCGATTCCATTTTGCCCCTTTGCCCCCTCACGCCATCGTTCCGTTTTTCCCCACACCGCCTCCCGCCCGATGGTCCTGGATTTACCCCCATTTCGGGTTCCCCGAGGGCCCTCTGGAGTCCCCTCGCCGCTGGCGGCAACGGCGGCCGGAACCTCCACGGCGGACGGGCGAGCGGGCAGGCGGGCGGTGATCGTAGTCGGTCCCAGTCAGTCACTATGTCTATCCATCCAGCCAACCAGTGATTCGTCCCATTATTCCGTTGCGATGCGTTCTGCGCCTCTCATAGAGTCGTCGGTCGACAACCCCCGCCGCCTAGATGGGCCCCGACGACAAAGACCCCCACAACCACCACAACAACAACAACGATTACAGTTCCTACTGACCATAGCCACTGGTAACTACTACCATTACGATTACTAACACAACAACAACAACTACTACTACGACTGCTAGATGGCCATTGCTAGCAGTAGCACCAGCATTGCTACTCTGCTGCCGCTGCCGATGCTGATACTGTGGCTGATACCCCTTGGGGGTAACTAACTCTCGAGCGTGCACGCCTGTATGTCTTCATCGGTTTGTCGTGTTGCCGCGTTGTGTAGATGTGTTCATCTCTACCTCTCGCTTGCTGGTTCTCTCCCCTATCACTCGCTCGTCCTGTGCTCGCTGTCGTAGATCTTTCCTTAGCTACCCCAATTGATCTCTCTCTGTCTCGCTCTCGCGCGCTCTCTCTCTCTCTCTCTCTCTCTCTGACTCCCTCTCGTTAAAGTATCACACGTCTCTAATATTGCGGTCTTCCTCTACCTATTTTGTGTCTGCGCGCACACGCCCGCCTTTTACTGTACATATGTATGCCTCTTAGTTATGCCACATCTTCACATGTTGTGCGGCGGGGAATAGTGTTGTTGTTGTTGTTGCACTGGCGTTTGTAGATATTATTGTTGTTATTGTGGTTGCTGCTGCTGTTGTTGTTGTCGTTGTTGTTCTCTCTTGTTGTTGTGGTGCTTCAGTGTCACGATTGCTAGGTACACCTTGAATGACATAATTGCGACTGGCAGCAAGCGAGGCAAGGGAGAGCAGAACGGAACACCAAAAAGAAGAGAGAAAAGGCGCAAGAGAAAAATAGAGAGAACAATATGGAGCAACACGGGAAATGAAGTCCACAAATACTATATATATATAGAGGGAGAGAGAGAGAAGGGAGAAATGTGAATAGAGGGAAAGAGGTCTGTATAGAGACATAGTACGACCATGAGAGAGATCACATAACAACAGCGCAAAACTGGAAGCAGAAGTAGCCAAAATAAATTGAAACGCAAAGGCGCCCCTCATTGCCATCTTGTCGATTGATTTCCTTCGTTAAATGAGGATGGCCGTTTGTCGTGTGTCTCTCACTTATGCCGGGGGTACGGGGGCCAGAGGACAACAAGACTGCTACCGCTACAGGCGATGAAAGTCAGCGCGAAATAGGAGGTACTAATGAAAACGGCGACAAAAGACAACAACGTACGTCAAATAGCCGGATAACAAAAAACAGAAAACGAAATAACTCAGTACTCACAACAGAGCTTCTTCTCTGAAGAGTCGGAGCAGAGCATAAGCCATCGAATCGGCTCATGCTCCGCTCCGACCTTTTGGCATCTTTGTGATCTTCTCCATTATGATTAGGGAAGTAAGCTCGCTTTTATTAGTTCTATGTGATTATTATTATTATTATTATTATTATTATTATTATAAAAGGAGGACAAGAACCTTTTTGTTGCTGAAGAAACATTACGCCCAAAGAACGTAATTTTTCCAGTTAAAAGAATATTTATTTAAGCTAAGGCGGCAAAAAGGGTATACGATCATATGTATAGGTACACATACATACATATATACTCTAAAACAAGGAGAAAACGAAAGAAAGAGTTCGAGAGACATCGTCGTGTCAATTGACGATGAAGACATCTACTTGTACTATTACTATTATCACACAAATTAGGGGCGCAAGGCAAAGCCATGTAACAAATATCCGGAAACCGGCCATCGCACGCACGAGTGTCGAAATATGTATCGTGTAATACTCGCTAGTGATAAAAGAATACGTACATCCACGGACCGGCTGGCGAAAAAAAACGAAGAAATATCAAGTACATATATAAACGTGTGGCAGATCAACGGACAAAAAACAAAAGCTCACACAAATATCTGCAGTGTGCATCGCGTGACAAGGCCGCCACGTAGTGTAACCGTTCGTCTTATTGGCAGACCACCGAAGCTTGCCAACTGCAAGCGTGACTCCCTGATCCAGGGCCGTGATCAAACGAAACCAAGAACCGCATAGGTTAATTCGACAATTAGCTGAGCAGCTAGGCTTTGCCAAGACGAGAAACTCATACGTCTCAGGAGGATCGAACTTCTACTCCGCTTTTGAAAACATTTGGAGACTTGGGTACCTAAACCGTTCGAACTAAATGATTTTTGCGCTTTCCACAGTCTGGCTAGCACGTGTCATTTGCGAAGAAGGACCCAATAGGGGTGCACTTATTTTTACTCTACCGGGAGTGGGCGTAGCTAGGGTGGAGTTGAGGTTGCAGAGCATCTCATTGCTATTGCGTCACTTAGAGTTGAGGTGGTTAAGCCATTGGCGTGGAATCGACAAACATTACGATAGAGCGTTTTATTTAAGGGATAAAATCAATATTGAGCAAAACTTTGTTGATATAGAGTATTTTAACGCAAGACTGCCGAGGGGAGAGTATGTAGAATGGAGGCGTTTATGGATACCCTAACGGAAGGTGGTTGTTGATAGTGAGCAGAGACGATGAACCGAAGTACGAATGTAAAACGGGGTCTTTAGTTATAGATTTGCTTACCATTGAGCTAGTAAACCTGATTACTACCGCAATGTTGGGTAGAACTGAGAGGCAAGAGGTCTTGGTGAGAGAGGCATTGGTGAAATAAACGATGCAAAGCAGCGAAAATTGCTAACCAATTGTCGAGGCAATACGTTAAAAACTTGCTTGTGGCGAGTCCGCTGGCAAGACTAGTGGAGAGAATGGTTAAAGGGGCATATTATGAGAAGAAAAAATACAATGTAAGACAAATAATGTCAGTTAACAGCTCAAGTAGAGAAACACTCGTACAAGGGCTTGCCCCGGGTATAAGGTTTAGCTTACTTACTGCACGTAAGCACCGCCCTGTAGAAACATGAGAATTTATATAGGACTTCGAGGGGACTTTGTCAGGGAAGTACGTCATCCCAAAGAAAAATAATTAGGCATGAAGGTCCTTGGGACAAAAAATCAGATGAGCTAAAGAATGAGCGATACGGGATATATCAATCAAAGAAATAGTACAGTCCATCAGAGAATGACCAAGTGAGAAAGCACATAGAAACGACTTAATAACGAACGAATAGTACGTATCCCAACGCGGAAACGTGGCGTCTGTCCGGAGCACGCTGCTTTAAGTGGTTCTCACTCATTCTGTACGAGATAGAGTAACATTTCCACTTTACACGTCTTCGGGAGACAATTGTAGCCTCCTTGCATTCTTTATAAAATTGAACGATGCTCTATGTATACATACATAAATGCACAAACATATCTTAATAATATTTTCAACCCACGGAAGCAATACCACAAATATCCCGGTAATGTAGATAAGGGGGTCACCAGATTTTCGCCAGTGGGTTTAAGAGTCCCACACTACCCAGACCAAAGGGTGTGCGTTATGCATTTTTGTTCCTGGCCCCTGTAAAAAAAATAATATTCTTAACAAATAGCTCGTTTTTAAAAAATTAAAAATACAAGCATCGTTTCTCTTTTATGATCAATCTCACATACAAAAGTTGATTTACGATTTTAAAAGAGCTATAGCCTTAGAGATGCCTTAAAATTGGTTTAGAGCTGGGTGTTTTTTTGGGAAGTGTTACGGGAAAACAAAATTACACGGACCTTAATAGTTGATGCATTAACTCACCTAAATAAAATAAGTGTTTCGTTTAAACAAATACCCATAATCGGCAAAGCGGATAAAAGCTATTTAAATAAGCAAAACGCGTGCTAGATGACTATGGGCTATTAGCTAGACTTGTGTACTACCCAAGTGTCGACGACAGCGATGCTAATGAACGCGCGAAGGCACCAAATGGGGGTCGGTAGGTTGTAAAATCTCGTTCTCCACCTCTCGTTCAAGACACCCCCACTGATCTGGAAGAGGGGAGCTGACACCCCCACTGATCGGGAGAGAGAGAGAGAGGGAGAGAGAGGGGACAAAGGGAAGGTAAAGTTGGAAAAATAAACGAAACAGAGATAAAGAAATAATGAGATGATAGAGAGAGAGAGGCAGGGAGAAGTAAAAGACTTGCCACGTTGCACAATGAAGTCGTCCGTGTACGGATATGAATAGCTGAAGCTTTGGAGACAGCGGCTGGCTGCGGGGCCCTCAAGATGGTGGTGGTGGTGGTAGCAGTACTCGGCGAGCTTCTTTGTCACGGCTTGCCCGCGGCGTGCGCGGAGCTCGTCGACTCGATTGCCGAGGCCAGGCGGCACGCCAGGCATGATGGTGCATAGCGGACGGTTTTGACTTGCCAGTGCTAACGCGTGCTCAAGGCGTGCCGAAGTCGGTGGCGGACAATATGGCCGAACAGGGGGGGGACAGAGGAGAAGGAAGTAGCGGGCGAGGTTCGTGACGTCTGGGGTAGAACCCCAGAAGAATGCAAGGGATAGAACCCAAGATCGAGCACAAGGTTGGCCCACTTGCCCACTGAGTTGCTGGCTAGGCATGCTAGGGACGTGGCTGTGGCTGCCTGTTTAGTGCACGATAAGACGTGGAGAAAACGTGGAAGGAGTGGGGGTGTTGGCAGTCGCCATCTTCCCAACTACGATCACCATCAAGACTTCCACCATCAACAGCATCATCACTATCATCAACACCATCTTAACCATCATCATTGTCGTCGTCGTCGTCGTCCGCGGCGGCGGCATCGTCATCAACATCATCATCATCATCATGGAGCAGGCCTTTGGCATTAAAAAATCTTCCTTTCTTATTATTTTGCTTAATTAAGGTGATAAATGAAGCCACACTATTAGAGCGGACCTGTGTGTGTGCAACAGAGGTAGCCGTCGTTCTCCTTCTTCTGCTGCTGTTGCTGCTAACGCGGCCGCTTTTTCTTTTCCTTCGTCTCTGTCGCCATCTCGCGATCTCGATCCGCATGTCTCCCGCTTTTTTCGCCGCCTCTCGTCGCCGACCGAAACGAGACGCCGACGCCCGAACCGAGACGGAGAACTAACTGTTACTATACTCTAACACCCACGGCTACTAGAAATCCAGCAGTAAACTCCATTGCCTCGGTCTCTCCGCTCTCCGCTCTCGCTCTCTACCTCTCTCTGTCTGCCTCACTGGTTGCTTGACTCTATGAGAGATCGTGGTCGTAGCGCCGCAATTACTACTAGTTCTACTACTACGACTTGTAGTAGTAATGAAGCTCAGTGCTAATTAGGATCGTTCCTTTTTATAATCAAGAAGCTGTTTCCGTGGCAAGCGAGCGAGCGGTCGAACGGACGCGAGGCTGCGCAAGCGGTCGGGTACGATGGTTACGGTAGCAGCAGCAGCACCAGCAGCAAGGCGCCGTTCCTGGCTGGGGGTAGTGGAGTGCTGCTGCTGCTGCTGGGGTGTTGGGGGCACAGCGGGACGGTTGAGGACTAACTGACTGGCTGGGCTGACTACAGTCAGCAAGCGACATACGCAGGGACGACGCATAACGGTGACAGTTCTGATGCTATTGATGATGGTGATGATGATGATGATGATGATGGTGATGATGATGAGGACGTCTGTGCAACCATTGGGCGAGGCCAACAAAGTCCTCCTGTCTGTTCTCGCGATCTGTCATGCACGCGTGCACGAGCCGTTAAGAAAGTGCGAAGATGGCAAAGAGTAGTAATACTCGTAGTAATTAATACTCGTCGTTGTAATAGCAGCGGAACATAATAGCAGCAACATCGGCAGCAGTAGAGAAGTGGCTTGCAAGCAGGCGTTTATTGTTGCAACGCAGTGAGCTCACAGAAGTGACTCGCGTGAAGCTGACTGACCCTACCTAGCGTCGGCCCCGCCTTGTTAACCACCATCCACTCAGACCGTTCAAAGGGTCTGATGTTGTTGTTTTTGTTGTTGTTGTTGTTGATGTTGCTGCTGTTGTTTTTATAGGTTGTTATTGTTGTCGTTGCTTCTGTCAAACTGTCCAAGGGCATCTGTTGTTGCGATTGTAATCTTTGTTACTACTTTTGTTGCTGGTACTGTTGTTGTTGCTGTTAAACTACTTATGGTCTGTTGTTGTTGTTGTTGTTGTTGCTTCTGCTGCTGTTGTTGTTCTTGTGAAGGTGCTCGGTTTGGAGGAGCCGGACACGACGGAGACGAAACTAAAAAGGAAACTTTAAGAGATGTTGTAGGACATCACCTTTTAGAATCAGGAATGCCCTTTGCCAGCCAGTAGACATTGCCGGATCCCTAACGTTTGGCTCCCCTAAAAACGGGGCCGCTTGAAGGTGGACGTCACTCGTCCGAGCCGCTCTTCCCGACGCCGGCGAGACTCTGAATCTAAAACGGGTTCAGCTGAGGTGATCCTCGTGCGCCATCACGCAGTTGATCACCGCGCCGGCCTGTCGGTGGCCATTTGTTGCCTCGTGCCTCCTGGTGGACGTTTGTTGATGCAGTAACACAGCACTATAAACTGCCACAGGTGCGCGAAATTGAGCCCGCTGCGACCGCCCCCAACCAAATGCTAGCATCTGCGTAGCATGCGCACGCCACAAGGTAAGCCGCTGCCTTTGGCGCTATTCACTCCCGGGAGCCATTCCAAGACCGCTGCAAAACTGGGTGGTGTGTCCTGGTGTCGTTCTGTGTCCAGGAACGGACGCAAGAGGAGCTAACGGGCAGCCCTCGAGGGCCCCTGAGCACAAAGACTGCCAATTCGAGGTACCATCTCCTGGGGAAAACAGGACCAGAAAAACTTTAACCATTCAATAAATCAGATCCATAGATTACTTTAGCTGAGCGGCAGCTACAGCAGAGGAGCCCGCACTATGCCCCGGAGAGCAGAACCATCGAATTGTAGACAGTTCAAAGAATAAGATTTCCCTTCTGTTAATTTATCTAATTATCAAATAGACATAATTGTAGGTATTCTTTAAGGGTCGGTTTTATAATAGTTTCTATTTTATATATAACTGTCATCATTATTTTACTTTAGCATTCAAAGCGGTTCCCCAAGAAGTACTTCTACAAGGATAAATTCAGTTTTTGAACAAACCTCTGCCGTGCTCACCTCCCTAAAATTATGTCATATTATTTTGAAAACAAAGTTTAGACTTTTCATACTTTTCCAGCTCTAAGTTAGAATGGACGATATATATATTATCTGATCGTGACCCTGTTTCTTCGCAAAAGTCTTCGAGATCCTGGATAATCAGAAAAGTACAAAGTGTTCTGAGTTGATCTTACTTGTTTCGCTTTAGACCCCTGTAATTCGGTCTCCGATGTTACTGTGCCGTGCCTGGAGTGAAACATACAAAAGCGTGCTCCATAAGCTGCAGGTTGCACAGAATGACGCTCTTGGGGCACCTGTAAGCCTTACATAGCCGCGCCCTGTTAAAATCAGAACAGAAACAAATTTTACATTTTTATTTTATTTATTGCATACGTATTATTAGGACAGCGGCATTATAATACATACGTTTGACCAGAGCAGCAACAAATAATTGTATATGGTCGCTAGGGGACAAGGGCTTAACAGGGTACTCCCGGTGCCAGGGGCAATGCAGATAGATTGCTACAAACGCAGCCTGGTAGGCTTATTAAATTCTGCGATGCTGCAAAGAGGGAGTGCAAAGAGTGCACTAAGAAGTGAACCGGTTATATATGTGAACTACAGTTGCTGACATACTTGCATACTAGGCAGTTTGACAGATAAACTATGGATTTTGTCGAATTTTTTTTGCCATTCGTGTATTGCCAAATTCGTAATCCGGTTTTCTTTTACGATAAGTCAAAGTGTCCGTCTGCCGAATTGCTCTGGCTTTTCAGCATAAACGACGTCTTACTCTAGTACCGTTTTGACTAGATATTTAAAAAAAAAGAAAAGCGCTTATGAAGATAGAGTGCTTGTTAATTACCGTACGATATATGTATTGTTTTACTTCGTAAAACCTTAGTTTAAAGCTTGAATTATTACCTCTGGAATTAACCTTAATAGCAACTGCAATCGCTAACATTACGTGATGGGTGGAACTGCGTATGCGTGATTATGGCTGTAACGGTTAGCGACATTTAGGTCGAAATCGGCTTGCCATTGATATATTGCTTTACCACGGTTGTGTACGGCTATGCTAATCGTTTCTAATGTTGGCGACTGCTATGTGAGTAACACGCCTACATTGAGAATATACGCTCGGTCATGAATAAAGTGAAAATGTCAGACAAATGTCGACTCTGCCTAGTAAACCACACTACTCCATATCTAGATTACGCACACGACAACTGTTCTTGCACTTGACTTTGCGGCGTAGCACCGCCCGTAATGCGGCTGGGTTTGCCGCTGTCAGGAATCAGTATACCGTTGATGCTGCAGCTGATCTGACCTCGCTAGGACATGGCGCCACCCTGGCGAAGCGGAATCGATTGTCGGGTATTTATTTACCAGCAGAAGTGATTTTAGTGCAAAGCATAGTTGTACGGACGAAGTGCGAGAAGCACGAGATAATTACGCATCATGGTTTGCAGTCATAAAGTGTGTTATTTTTATAACAAAGGTGATGATATGGTGTATCATTAGCATAGCTGCCTAACGTATAGACACAAGCTATTCAAATTTAACTGTTTCATTTCTCCAATCTAGCGTCTTCATATAGCTTTTCTGTGTCGGTTCGACAACGCGACTCGGGCTAGATAGTAGCGTCTTGACTGAGCTGTGAAAGCGTAGAGTTGTGGAAACATATAATGGATGGAAAGCGAAACTACGAGGGCGGAGAAACTCTTAACAATAATAGAATGCGTTCTTATACACGTATCGTAAATAAAAATGCATGTATTAGCAGTGAAGGCATGCGGTAACGAGCTTAGAATCTGGGACAGGTATGTGGCATTTATTGTCGGTGATATTCTAGTGCCTTGTAACAAACAAAATAGTGGAGGGAGCTGCAGTTTATCTACTTGCTGTCGTTTCGTAGTACAGGTGACACAGAAAGAGGATATTATAAGTGTATGACAACTAATTCTAATAATAATAATAATAATGTTTAGGGGAAAAGCCGCGTTTTGCGTACAAAATACGCGTGACCCGTCATAGGCTAGGATACTAGAAGTCGTTAGAGTGAAACAGCATGGACCTGTTTTTGCCATTTAGCTCTACCAGTGTTACAAAAACCGCTACTACTGCAATTAGCAGCGCTAACCTATTTGCTCATTTGCTCATCTATAGGGCTAGTGTTCGAGAGGCGGCCGCTTGCCGATAATTCATTATATTATAGGACACTAATTAAACGAACTCAAAAAACGTCGTCTATCGGCAAATCGGCCAACCGCGTAATTTTATTGCTACAGGTTAGGAGGAATCCTCCTAAAACACGAGACCTACTGAGCATATGTTAATCGTAAATGGCATATATATATATATATATATATATATATATATATATTACGAAGGTGGGGGTTCTGAGCAACATTACGTGCGCAAAACAGAGATCGAATTTTCCCGTGACTTTCAGACAAAGGCTATTCAACACAGGGGGCGTATATACTGTCCCGCTACAACCTTGTTCAATTCAAGTTTTCATCAATCACGTTTTTGCTAACATGTATTTAAATACGGTGGATTTCAAACGAAAAGGTACAAACCGGTTGAATTTTAGGTATGCCACTTTGAGATCGCGTAGTGAAATATCTAGGGCAGTTGCATGTCTCGCCTAGTTGACGAGTCAGTGCGTGTGAGGACATCATGGCGCTCCCATTGCAAAATTGGACGATGAGGAGCAGCGAAGTGTTATCAAATTTTTGAATGCGGAAGCTGTTTAACCGATATTTGTCGCCTGTGTGTCTAGAAAAAAAAACGACTTTGTCACGAGAGAACGATCTGGGTTTCTTACGGAGGCGTGGATCTGCTCCACGGTAATGCGCGTTCACATATCTCCAGAATCATACAAAGTGTACTCACCAAGTTAAAGTGGGAGCAGCATGAGCATCTGCCCCACAGCCCGTAGATGTCGCCTGGCGACTTCTAGCAGTTTGGTCAGGTTAAAGCATCAAAGACGGAGGCGTTTCAACTCGGACGACGAATTGAAGGACACCGTGGAAGAATTCTGAAAACAGAGAACCCTTCGGCTGATGTAAAAGTGAGGTAGTTCTACTCAGGCCTCTGGTGACTACTTTTAAATAAAGACATTAATCAAACCCACATTATCGTTTCGTATATTTTAATTTAAATATATATATATATATATATATATATATATATATATATATATATATATATATAACTTTGTTACCGTTGCTTTGAGAGATGAGTTTGTGGGCAAAAGTAGTGCGAATTTCTGGCGTTGTTTTAGTTCTTGGTGCCCTCGACGCGCTTTTATCATGAAATTATGAAACAGATGCATAAAGAGACAGCCTTCCATTGCATTGACGGTATTGACTAGGAAATTATCAGTCAGAAGAGCCACAAGTGTATAATGATTTATATAAACCTTATATATAAGAGTGCAATATATATTTGTATAATCTCCATAAAATGATGTTTAGTGTTGTTAAGCGATATACTATTAGGTATACATCTCATTGTTTTTTGCTATTTCTAAATATTAAACCAGCTAACTTCACGGTCTCTCTAGTACCGCCTGCTATGTAATTACCTAGATTGTTAGTCTAATGTAGGGCATTTGTGAGTCTGACTTTATACCAAAATATTATCCGGATTCAGCCATTACGAGATTTAAAAATGCGTCCAGGATGCTTCTGCTTACAAAAATAATATTTTTAAAGTGTATTTGTTGTAGGGAATAACACTGTGTCAGCCGTGTTTGATGCTGTATTTTTAATTGTGAAGTCATACATAGGAATCTAAGAAACTTTCGCAAGTGAGTTAAAATAGTCCACTGGTTGATACCGCTATATCGCAAATAGGAGTGTGTATTGGCAGTACAAAAAAATCAAACTGGGCATTTTGATATGTGCGGCAAAGATCATGATTTGTCACAGGGCGGAAAAGAGGTGTGGGTCGGTGCAACAGTAATGAGTATTTGCTATAGTATATATTACCTATTATTTTTTCTTTTACTGGGGTCACAATTACGCTCTCTCTTTCTCTAACTCTCTCTCTCTCTGTCTCTATATATATATATATATATATATATATATATATATATGAGTAAAAGCGCTAACATAAGGAAGTTAAATAAATACACATTCAAGTATACATATATATTTATATACATACATATATGTGTGTGTTATGTATATAGATGTATGCGTCTACGGATCTTCATACATACACATATATATGCATATAAATATGTACATGATTGCGGCTCGAACAAAATACAGAAGAGGTGGGTGACCAACCGCATGCTAAGGAGGCGGAGGGGGAAGAGAATAGAAAGGAGGCGGGCGGCAGTGGCGGGGGCAGCATGATGGGCGCGCGCGTGCGTTGGACTGATGCCACGACCCCGGGGGGTGTGGGGGTTCGCCTGCAATGCCCCGGCCATCAGCGTGATCAGCGAAGCGTAGGCAAAGGCGCAGTAGCGTAACTGCTCTCTACTCGAACAATGCCGAACAATGCGACCACGCGAGGTTTCCGAGGAGACCGCGACAGTAGCGGGAGTGGCGTCGACACGGGCGGCACAGGCAATTAATATGTGATCAACTGCTCGATCTTCGATCGAAGCGCACGCGTACTTCAATCGGTCGTTGATTCGCGATAGTAATGAGAAGCGCCGAAGGCGAGCGCACACGGCACAGTGCACACAGTACACGGCATCATTCTACCTGTACTTCGACACGACAAGGCTGTGAAGGCAGCGGTAGAAGCTGCAGCAGTAGCAGCAAGAAGTTCACCGACTAATCGAGGCTTCACCGAATAGACAAACACATTCGAGTCACATTCGAGGAACACCGACGCCTGCTGGCGGTCAGTTTATTCTGATACCTGTATCATAACTATCGGTTGGTGCATTTGATTTGCTGCTACCGATGTTACCGCCTATCTGGGTCAACCTACAAAATGTCTCCACTCTCTCTCACTACGGCCATTACTACAGCAACCATTTCTTGGGCGGGAACTACTTTTATTTCACTTCGGAACTACGCTTCTGCCTATTACTATACTATACCGAGTCCTACTGCCACGATACGACAACAACAACGACGACCACTTCTCCAACCAGTTTGTCTTTGATTTTCTTTACTTATTTACCACTTAACGTGTAAATTAACATTTATACTTTTTCAATAGTAATCACCCATATCATAATAATCATACCATAACCCCCTCATATCATAAGAGGGCGAAGTGTAGCCCCGACACCGCTTAAGTACCGGTACTACCAGCGGGAGCCTAAAGTGCGTGCCTCCCTAATATAGTCAGAAAAAACGAATTTTACCCGAGTACACGCGTACGTCTCATATACCGCGTTTCGTGGCTACATCCGTTGAGCAACATTGCAATAACTGGAAAGGCGCTATCCGGCATAGCAGCTAACACATTGTGGTGAGGTTTTTCTAGAGAAAAGAAAGCTAAGTCGAGCATTTCTGTAGCTACTTTACGTACATCTACGAAAATGATACACGTCAAAATCCGGAACGCGCAGTAATTAACACACACAAAGGAATTCTCTGTGCGCGCTCCTTTAGAAACAAATTACGTATGTTTTAAAGCAGTTGACATACATCTATTATTGCCTTCTAGTCTGCTCTTTGTGAATGTAAATAAACTAATCTGTTCTATGCGAAATCTAATTATACAACTTATTAATAAGGAGGAATGCTGGTCGTGGGCATACTCTTCTGTGATGAATATGATCTGTAGGCATAGTTGCATGTCTTAAATTATGTCTGTAAGTAATAACCGCACACTGCATTGTGAGACATATGAGTGCACTGCGTGGTGGCACGCAAAAACATAATTTTCTCTATACCAAAGGCCTAAAATGTGAGATATATAATAAGATATGCATATATATATATATATATATATATATATATATATATATATTTATGTATATATATATATATATTAACCTATGTGTATACATTCAAGCTACTAACATGGAAGCATTATCATAGTGCTAAGGCCTTCACGTCTGCAATTTGATTTAGGAATTTTTGGTTGTGCAATATCAATGTATTGTTAAAGTATTGACAACACGTTGGTATTGCACGTCGAGGAGACTAGTTATCTTCATAAAGCTTGGTTGTAGTAAGTACCTAATGCCATTACATGTCCTGCAGCCGAAGGCATTTGAAAGCGTTTACTATCGTTAATTAGCACATCGTATAACCGAACGAAGGTAAAGTGACCATTAAAAGAGCCAAACGAAAAACTATCACGGCAAATGTAGCAAATCTGAAGTGTGATCACTCAAAGCATTGTTCTTACGTTTCGTACGTAGGGCCAGTTTTCGATCGTACAAACCTGCATGCTTCAAACGCGTGTGATGATGCCCCAAATGAAATTTCAATATTAGCTTGAGCCTAATAGATGCAATTAGCCTAGCATTTTTTAGGCCGAAATGGCACCTCACTGTTCAAGAGGGTGCAAAACAAACTTCCGTAATGGGTCATCTGACAGCCGAGTATTAATCAAAAGGCCCTCTTCGTGTAGCGCATGGTATCTTAATTTTCTCACACGCACAGAAAATTGTGCATCATTGTAGTATAAATAAAAATAAAAATATTTAATAAACTATTTCATAAAATATTTTATCATTACAGGCCTTGCCATCAAAGGATCTGGTTTCGCAGGTTGCACACATGTTGCAGCGAAATCGATTCAAAGCCCATAAAGCTGGGCTGTTAAACGTAGTGCGTGTAGTACGAGATATCTCGCGTATCTATTTCAGAACAAATAGCAATAATTATGACCGAAATATTCAATATATGTAAGACGCAATGGTAAACAGAGACGAACTCTAGACAACGCACACTAAAATATTGATAGCTCGCATTGTGCAGTTAAGTATGCAGTCAATTACGTAAACCAAACGTGAGCAATAGCGTCGTTGCTAGCGTTATATATATATATATATATATATATATATATATATATATATATATATATATATATATATATATATATATATATATATAAATGTATATATAAATGTATATATATATATATATATATATATATATATATATATATACATACTGCATATGAGTTTCGCCACTTCTCGCTATGATCGTTAGCAACATGGCAAGGGTCGGCGGCCCGTTACGCGGGCTCTTGACGGTTCTTGATATCGGGAGTCGAGGGACCACGAGCGGGTGACGAGAGATGGTAGAGATGGTAGGTTCTCACGGATCGACAATGTGTTCGTATGCATATACATGCCTCTACGCACGACGAGAGCCGGCTGGGTGTGGTAGGCTAGCCACGAACCTATCTATTCGCGCAATGTCGGAGGCGGTTCGCAGATTTAGCGTCTGTTCAAAGCTTTCATCAAAAACCAAAAAA
>QVRM01001469.1:0-75909 GCA_003439945.1 Dermanyssus gallinae
TATTATTATTATTCATACCGCTATGCTCTCGTGAAGCCGTCTTGGCAGCTGTCATCTCGGACGGGAGTGATACATCAAATTACAGCAATTTTGGCAAGTGCTGGGAAAGGTGAAGATCGCGGAAGTAGGACCTACATACAAACTAGATACACAGCAATCTATATTGTTCGCATAGAACGTTATTCGAGCCAACTACGAGTCGACAGACTTGTCGGCACACTGCGCCGACTCTAAGAGGCGTTGTGCGATGCCGCTGCACGACCGTTATCGTCATCATGGTGTAGGAATTCTAGGCACACCTCGCGCAATTCGTTTCGCAGCCGCACAATCGCCAGCAAACATGGATTGACCTGCAGATTTTTGCTGACGCCAGCAAACATAATCACTCCGTCAAAACTAGACTCGACGTAGTCCGCTCGGTCTGATTAACATCAACGTATTATGTTTGTATGCGAGCGAACTTGTTTGCACATCAAGAATGTTGATGCATTTCGTGTTTTTATGATTTTTTACCTGTGTAGGCTGACTGTTGTAGAGCAACATTTCGTACATGTTTCGTACAAATTTCTCTATCGTAATCATGAACTGGCAGGTGGCAGAAAACTATATGTTGTCTGTTCTATTTTGGCTGAAAATTATATGTTCATTGTTCGATGTGCTACAACCGAATCCAGCACAGGGAAACACCCATGGGCTTATCGAAGCACAACACCGGCGTGGCTCCACGATCGCAGTCATGTTGGATTTCGGACTGTATCGTCAATAATGTGTTGACTAGTAATAATAATAATACCCATCACCGCCAATATTTTTCAATTCGACTATTGTTCTTGACAATTAGAACTCTGACTAAAAGGGTCATTTTGACATTTCAGACTATGATTATATCGACGCAAGGTGCGGAGGGTGAACGACTTGGAAGCTATCTGTCAAGATGCGGCGATGAAGGATCAAGAGCTAAAGAAGAGCAGAATCAGCAGCAATGGCGGCAGAAACAAATGTCACAACAAGCGCAGGTCCCAAGTTTTACAACGCGTTCCGATAACAACAACATCATCATCATTAACAACAACAACAGCAACCTCATCAGAAGCAACAACAATTAGCACTGCAACAAACACCATATCTCAGGGACGCCTAAACGCTTCGGCTGCACGAGTCACCACAGAAACACCACCTCGTGGTCGCTGTTGTGACACTTAAGCGTGTTTAGCGGGTAGAATTTGTGCTACCGCCGTAGCCACGGCTGCGGGCGCTGCTGTTTTGGCGGGCAGAGGCCGCTGTAGGTCGTGAAGAGGACGCAGTAGAGGAGGCGGAGAAGGCGGACGAGCAGAAGAAGAATAAGAAGGCGTCCGGGGTGACGGAGTCCCCCCGACGGGCGCAGGGGTGGGCAGCGGCGGCGGCTGCGGCAGCGTCGGCAGCGTCGTCGCTACAGTCGACGCGTGCGCAAGCAGGGGCGGCGATCGCGACAGCGGCGGCGTTACAGCCGACAGAAGCGCACGCAGGGGCGACGGCGATACTGCCGTTGTCACTGCGGCTTCTGTTGCTGCTGCGGCCGCTGCTGTTGTTGCTGCTGCTGAGACGGCAGTCGGTTGCATGCGGAATCTGCCCCGCCGGTTGGGCCTGTCCGTGGTGCTGTGCGTATCGCTGCTGTCGCTATGGAAGTCGTTCAGCGTCGACCGGCTGGTGGGCGCCCGGCGAGCCGCCACCGCCCAGCAGACGGCCGCGTCGGCCCAGACGGAACAGCTGCGGCAGCTCGAGGCGCGCACGCAGCTGCTGCGCCGGGAACTGCACGAGTGCTACGGACAGCTGCTCAACCTGCAGCGCGCCAACGACAGCTCGCAGGTAAGTTTATTTTGTTGTTGTTGTTGTTGTTGAAGATTTTCCGCAAAGCGAATGCCCGTGAACGGTTTTTTCATGTCATGGCTAATCATTTTTAATCCACTTCGGCACTTTTTCCTTGTCTAGTAGATTGGAAACCATGCAAACCAATTTAAGAGTGGCCGGTCTAGGTCTCGAACCCAGACCGGCCACTCTTAATTTGGACCTGCCGAATGCAAGGCAAGGGCTCTGCCACTAAGCCGTCTTGCTCGGTAACTAACTGTAAACGACGTGCTGAGTCGTTACGGTCGTCGCTATCTTGTTACCCAAGCTTTTACTGCAGGAATTACTGTTCTAGGCTCTGAAAGTTTATACGTTTACTTACACAGCATTGTAATCTGAATTGATGAATAAAAGACATCGTCCCGTTATGTACCAGGAATTACTGTTGCGCTGCCGAGGCGACCAGGTGACTCAGTAGCAGCAGCAGTCAGCAGATAACATGGTGAATTGCCAACTAACCAGCAATATAGCTGGTTCATTCGTTGTAAATACAGTCCAGTGTACCCTACTCTCCACCCCCGCCCTGCCTCTTCCTGCTAATTAACTTTATTCATAAATTGCAACAGACTAACTGTGCACGATGAGCGGTAGACTAAAGGGAAGACGTGCTCTCTGGCGCTCCCGGCTCATCATTGTCGTCGACATCAGCAATAAAGTTTTTACGCCAGACTTAAACCTTCCAGCGCAAGCCCCCTAAAATTGACTCCTCGGTAGAGCCGGATAATAATACTAATAATAATGATGGAGGTTAGATGATAATGCACCATCTATTTTTATTGAGACGTCTGTGTTCCCCGACTTTTTTGTTCGATTATGGTCGATCCGGCATTCACTTTGTCTAAAGGGAAATCATGAAAACTATTACTCTTTTTTCTTCGGCGTTTTCGGCTTTATTGAAGCCTACTCTCTAGCCCACTCTAGCATGGGCTACAAGCTGAAAGATTTCTAGTCTATTTGGGAATCGATTCAATGCATGGCAACGCATTTTTAAAACCGATGCGCGTTACCCGCACACGCCACCAATATATATATATATATATATATATATATATATAGAGAGAGAGAGAGAGAGAGAGAGAGGAAAGACTGGTGGGGTTGACTAGTATGGCGTTTAGGAAATGTGTTTTGAGAGGATTTTGCTCATGTTCAAACGGATTCAAGCAGAAACAAGGTAAGAAACCTCTGTTTCGTTTTCGCCGTGGAGCGGACACGCGATAACGACGACGGCACCGACATTTGTTTCGACGTGTGATCGACGTGACCTTTGTCAATCTGATGTGATTTATTCCGTCGTTTTGCCGCCGGCCGGTGGCGACAATGTCACGCACGCAAGGGCGAATTCAGGGGTTGTAGGTTGGGATGAGGTCGCCACGTCCACCGATAAGCTGGCTGTCGGATGTCGGAGAGGCAAGAAGTGAAAGAAGAACGTATGCGTCGTTTTTGGAAGGAGGTGGGGAGATGGGGTGACATGAGGCACGACCGGGGGGGCCTACTATGGGAAATAACTGAAGGAAATGATTTAGCCTGTCCTGCGTCTTGTCAACGCGACACGACACGACAGCAACAACGGTGAAGCTGTTGCTGTTGACGACGAGATATAGTATATGTCTATGGAATGGGTGGGTGGGTGTCTGCTTGGGTGTGTATTTGTTGTGTCTCTATAGATCGTTGGGTTGATGACTTGTTTTATGGTCATCGTTTTCGGTGGGTGACCTTCGTCTGTCATCTCGTCCGTGTGTCAACGAACGTTGTCGCCGTTTGTCGGGGAGAATGATGGCTCGCCCGCCAGATGGCTCGCCCGCCAGAAGACCCGCTGCGTGCGGTCCCACAGCATCTGTACGAAGACAGGCACGCCGGCGGCACCCGATGTCTTCCCGCGTTCGGGGTACGGCCTGGGGTTTTTTGTTCACTCGCGCTCTCATTCTCGGAGATGTTCGACTGCAACCAACCACCACAGTCGTCGTTGACAATGATTGTGCTGCGGCAAATCGAACTCGGCGGCGGCAATCGAGCGGCGTGCTGATTCGATCCTGGCGCTGGTTTTGGGACAGGGCCGCGAGAGAACACAACAATGTGTCCGACATGTGACGAACATAGAGCGTTCGTTTTTTTTCCCCCGTTTGATGACGGGCAGACATGTCCATCCAGCGACCGCGGGAAGTTTCTTTTTTTTTGTGGGACCCCGAACCTGTCGCAGGCCTCCATCGGCCGAGGGCTGCGTCTTCCGGGGCAGGTTCGGGCTTTTAGGCTCTGCCCATTGTTGGTGTTGCTGCTCGAACATATACAGCAAGAGGAGCAAGCAGGAAGCTGTGAAGCAGGAAGCGTGCCCGCCGTCTGATGTGACGGGTCCGTCCGATGCGGGACCGTTTGCGGGACGGCGACTGCAATTGTTCTGCAGGGGCGACACGGCGTAATCTCGCGCCTGTGCATCTCTGGGCGTATCTGCGACCGTGCGCCGCATTGCGCGCACAAGGCGTGCCATGAACAGAAAACACCGCCGCTGTGTGTCAAGATAGCCCACAGATATCACAGATCGTACGGTAGCCCTCTGTAGCAGAGTAAAAAGTAGCCGGGTTGGGTCTATTTGGATCTTGCTTCTACATTTTATGTGGTTACGGAGAACTCTCTCTCCCTTTCGCTCTCTCTTAGCATGACTCGCCAAAAACGTATACAAAATGTTTGACACGCTGCCGCTATTTATGCTTGTTGTTCTCTGATAGTGCTCCTACAGTTGCAATTACAGGGATTTCAGCTATTATTGTTGTTGTTGTTGTTGTCGTGGCTGTTGATGATGTTGTTGTTGGTGCTGTTGGTGATGTTGTTGTTAATGTTGTTGTTATCGTTATGGCCGCAACAATCGTCGGTCGTTAGTGGTCGTTATGTATTATCATTGGCGTTGTTGTCCTCGTTTGTGGCGTCGTTTCCGTTGCCTTTGTGTCTGTGTCTGCTGTTCTTGTCGGTTTTCGTTACTATCGTGTGTCTCATCATTGTCACCCGTTGTTCTGCTGTGTTCCGCTGTCGCGCTACACGGCGATGTTCATTGCCCGCTTTCTGCTTTCCGCTTTCTTCTGTGGCAGTCTTCGGTGGCGCGAGCACTCAAATGCCAGGTGATCCACGTGTCGATCGTGTGCGCCGGTCACAACACAACTCGGTCGCTGGTAACGCTCATCAAAAGCGTACTCTTCTACCGCAAGAACCCGTTGCATCTGCACCTCGTCACGGACAGCGTGGCGCACAACATCTTGGCCACACTCTTCAGCACCTGGGAGATTCCACAGGTGAGTCATGCCATCCGCTTAGCTCAGATAAGTGGTCAGCGTGTGGGGGATGAGGGGGGGGGGGGGGAGTGGAGTAAACACTCTGTCACGCCATCTTGCTACCGCAGCTGACAGACAAACTCTATGCTAACTACAGTCAACTCTATAACGTTATCAACTCTGTGTTGTTGCTGCTGCTGCTGCTGTCTGTTACTTGGCAGGACAGCCGGGAGCAGCCAGCCATCCCGTTGACTTCATCTTCTTCTTGTAGGGGATGCTAGCTAGATTAAGTAAATGATGAACTTGGATGAAAGATGCTGTTGTTCATGCAGTGCAAATATTCGTACCCCACTTACTCACGGAGCGGAGCATCTCGAGCATTTGTCGGTTTGTTGTTTCTGTTGCTGTTGTTGTTGTTGTTACTCGTATTGTTTGTTGCTGGCAGTGTTACTGGTTGGCTGTGGTGTGTTGGATTAGTGTGGGAATTCTCACAACGACCGATCCGGCGTGGGGGCGTGATGCGCCTCCTCGGCCGGTCCGGTGGGTGTGTCGTGTCTGTCTTCGCGGGCAAAAACCGACTTGGCGCTCTCACGTATGCACGTTCTCGTCATCATCATCATTCATCGCTGTGATTGAAGCGGGTTAGGGTAGATTGTAGCGGGTGTATCATTATCACGGCGTTGATGCGATCACTCTGTGTGCAGGCGCGGCGGTGTTGTTACGAGAACTATGACGCCGATTACACCTGCCTCTGCTGCATGCTGCCCTGTCGGAGTGAAAATGTGGCGCCGGCGTAGGGGGAATGGTTGTACGTACATACACATAGACGCGCATGTAGGCGTATATTTGAACGAGCCCGGCCCGGTATCGAGACAATGGTCTGTTATGATTCATTTTGGTTGCTCTGTTTGCATCTGTCTGTCTGTCTGACCGTCTGTCAGGTCGAGTACTCATTCTACCTCACCGACAAACTAGCGAATGACGTCAACTGGATACCAAACAAACACTACTCGGGTATCTACGGCCTCATGAAGCTCGTCCTGACGAAGGCCCTGCCGCAGTCGCTCGCGAAGACGATTGTTCTGGACACGGACGTGACGTTCGCCTGCGATATCGCCCAACTGTGGCGGCTGTTCGACTCTTTCGGTCCAAAGCACGCCATCGCGCTCGTCGAGAACCAGAGCGACTGGTACCTCGGTAAGAGTGACTTCTCGGTCGGCTACAGCCGTTGTTTGATGCGCGGTTTCTTTCTTTGTTGGTTATATATATATATATATATATATACGTAACGTATTCCGTGTGGGCACTATGAACGAATTCCTCAACAACGTAGGCAAACTCTGGAAGCACCACAAGCCCTGGCCGGCTCTGGGTCGAGGCTTCAACACGGGTGTTATTCTACTTCATCTGGGCAAGCTGAGGTCACTCGGATGGGACCATCTCTGGCGTCATGTGGCGGAAAGAGAGCTAAGCACCATGTACTTCACGTCGTTGGCCGATCAAGACATCTTCAATGCGGTATGTATGTCGCTATTTATTTGGCTGCCTTGCAGAGGGAGTGGCTGTTATTGCATAATGCATATTACTATACTTTTGAGGTGGCCACTTAGCGCATATATATATATATATATATATATATATATATATATATATATGTGTGTGTATACAGCGTCTCCTAGAATTCTAGCAAACTATAAAGTTTAGAACAACTCGTCGAAAAAAATATTTTTTTCCAGTGACATCGAAATTACCTAAAATGGGTATATCAAGCTTGTCTATTCTGACTTATCTTCACTAAATCTGTGATTGCGAGAGCCACATCCTATCGACAAACGAATCATACCTGCGTGTTTGAAGGAAAATTTCGCATTCGTTAAATTGCATTCTACGTTAGCGGACAGCAGAACAAATGCTGTATTGAAGGTAATTCTAAAGAAACGGATTTCTTAGTAATTCATATATTTTGACCTTTTACACCCCATTATCCATTTTTAGAAGACATTTCCGCCTCTTGATTCATTGGAAAACAAATTATTGGACGAATGTATATATATATACATACAGGGTCTCCCAGAATTCATCCAACAAACGTTGGGACCTTATACAACTAGGCGAAAAAAATATTTTTTAATAGAACAAGGTGCGGAAATGTCTTCTAAAAGCGGGTAATTAAGCGCGGAAGCCAAAATATAGGAATTGCAAAGAATTACGTTTCCTTAGGTCTATCTTCAATACAACATTTATATATATGCCAGATATTGCTAAGAGTATACAAAGCAAGAGTTTAAAAACGACAACATTCACAGAGGCTGTGTAGTTCCTAAAAAGTTTGTCGCGTGATACTGTATCAAAGTTATTGACGAGATTTTCTCTGTGCACGTTTTCATACGAAAAATGTTTGCCTTGTTTTCTCACGGCACGCCACGTTTGCTCCTCAATATAAGGTGATCAACTCGTATCCGACAATGCTGCTACAGTTGCCGTGTCAGTGGAACGTACAGCTGGGTGACAATACCCTCTCTGAGTTTTGCTACTCGGAAGTTGAAGATCTCAAGGTCATCCATTGGAACTCACCGAAGAAGCTGCGCGTCAAGAACAAGCATGTGCAATATTTCAGGTAACGCAGACTAGGAAGAGGCCGTTTCCTCTTTATATATATATATTTTTTAGTAGTAGTCGTAGTAGTAAATCTTATAAAAGGCAGGTGAATAATTGCAAAAAATTGTATATATATATATATATATATATATATTGAGTCCGTGGTACTCTAGCCCGCACTGA
Organism: Dermanyssus gallinae; assembly: GCA_003439945.1. NCBI lineage: Eukaryota > Metazoa > Arthropoda > Arachnida > Mesostigmata > Dermanyssidae > Dermanyssus > Dermanyssus gallinae. The sequence goes on from QVRM01001469.1 coordinate 7,923, forward strand.
AAGTGAGAAGGCCTTTAAAACAATATTATTTTATAAAATACCTATTTCGCGTTAACGCAGAATAGTTGTCGGTTTCCGTCACGCATTGTGAATTGCTAGCAGCCATAGCAATCCCCTTAATTAATTATTTAATTACTAAAACACGTTATCGTAACCATAACTCTCCGAAATATTTTTAAACTTGGCAGAAACTCTTTGTGATTTCTTTAATGAAATTATAAAGAGGGGGCGGATGCCTAAAGTCTGGCATGTCGCCAGGCTTTCTCTTCTGTTCAAGGGTAGGCATGGTGATGACCATCAGGATCCAAATCTCTACCGTGGAATGGCGTCAGAACGCACATTGAAGAAGATTTTCTGTAAGTTGGTGATTCGGCGGATTGAGCACGTGGCTGAAGAGGCACTTCCACCGGAGCAATTCGGTTTTAGGAGAGGCCGAGGCACCCGTGATGCAATCCACGTTCTCCAGTCAGAAATCGAGCGAGCTGTGGCACAACCCAGAGGTCATCTGTATGCAGTCTTTATTGACTGCGTCAAGGCCTTTGACAAAGCCCCTCGCTATCTGCTGGTTGAAGCATTCCAACGAGCAGGAATGGGTGGCTCTCTCCTGAGTGTAATAGCAAGTTTCTTTGAGGAGGACACCTTGTTGGTAGACGGTGAGCAGGGTGTATTGGAGATTAAGCAAAATGTGGGAACTCCGCAAGGAGACCCGCTGAGCTGCGTCTCGTTTACACTTCTCCTTGCTGACCTCGTCGGTTACGTCCGACAGGAGTACCAAAAAGCCGTGGTGGTGATGTATGCAGATGATATCGTGGTCGCTCATCGCGACCTAGGTGCCATCAAGCGCATTACCTCTATGATAGAGGCGTTCCTTGTCTCGAAGGGACTTGAGATAAACACCAGGAAGACCAAAGCCATGAAATTCAGGCGTGGAGGTCGATTGGCTGCCAGAGACGTTATACGTTGCTGCGGCCAACCATTGGAGTTTGTTAACTCTTTCCAGTATCTTGGCCTTCGGGTTCATTATACGGGAACGACGTTCACAGCGCATATAAACGAAACAGTACGGAAGGCACTTGTCTCTCTTTACGGGGAAGTAGGCAATGTCCGAAGATTGTCCGTTTTCTCAGCAGTGAGGCTCTTCATGCTTAAGATTGTTCCGGGGCTGATGTATGGCCTTGACAGGGTGTGGAACCACCTCACACTGGCGAACTTTAACCAGCTTGAGAGGTGTTTCTCATTATATATGAAGCGAGTGCTTTGCTTGTCTATTCGAGCAAGGAGCCGCTTTGTGTATCTCATGTCAGGTTGTCCACCGGCTACTGAAACAATCCGACTAAGGCTGAAGATGCCGCGTACAGTACCATACGAATATGTTTCATTTCTGAATGGGAAGCTAAAGTCGAACAGGCCAGACGGAAGGTCGGTGGTTTGGACGTTTTCAATGCCGTGCACCTTAGGTCTGGTCCTGCATGTGACAGTCGCCACGTATACACCAGGTACATAGTGCATGGTTATCACTACCTGGTATGTTCAAACGCAGCCTTTCACGAGGAGTACGAATTGTGCACCTGCCGGTTCTGCCTGCAGAGGTGTGCCAAGTACCATGTAGTGGGATGCACAGTGCTGAACAAAACATCGTTACACTACTTCTCTCGCCGAAAGCGTGAAGAAGATAGAGTATTATGAAGAAACATCGTGAACTGTATATTATACTCAATCTGAGTGAAATAAATCTAATTGAAAAAATATTTTTAAATGAGTATTTCGAAACCGAGTTGCGGTGCCCTGCGATTTATATATATATATATATATATATGCCAATGCATTGATTGGAGGACGTTTTAGGACCCCTGATGTACCCCGGACGACATTTGCCTGCGTGCAACAGACGAATGGCGCTAAGCAAAATAAACGGAAACACCTTGGTGCTTTTGGTCTGGCGGCAAAATTCAAGCACTGGAATTTGCCATTCCGCCCTCGGATATATATATATATATATATATGTATATATATACTACGATCTGGGGTAAAATTTGCTGCTTCGAGTGTATTCGATACGAATGGAACATCGATTTGACGGTAAAGAGTGCAGTGAATTGTAAAGGTCTAACAGGGTCCTGTCGACGTGTGCGATTCCCTGCTTCTTTTTTCTACAGGAACATGTATCTAACCTTCTTAGAATACGACGGTAACCTTCTCCGGCGCGAGTTGATTTCCTGTAACCGAAGCTCGACGCTCGACACAGGAACCGCCACAGTGCCCTCGTCCCGGGACCAACTTCAGGGATTGGACGAGGGACGACCCATGTTACGAGTTCCGCCGAGGAACACATCACCCGCTACAGGACGCACCTCTACTACATGGAGTTCGACTACGAACCCACTCAGGGTGAGTTCGAAGAGTACGCCGTGTGCCGCCATTATGTTGCCTTTGTCTATGTGCCCCTTTACGGCATCTCTAGTCGCTTGTTTAGTCAAGTTGAACCTAAACTATGAGAGCATCGAGACATTCGATGAAATTTCCAACCATCTTGCGGCTCTTACGGCACTCCAAGTTGCGCCTCCAAGCTCTTCAAGAGGACACTAACATTTCAGAGAGGCTGCGGTCAAACTGCTAAATGACCACGGTGGCTGTGTTGTTTATTTCAGTTCAAATGGCTAACAGAAGCAGCCCTAATTCGAGTAGTGTGGGGGACGAGTGTTCTGATTCAAACCCGAGTCAATTCTTACTCTTACTGATAAAACTATGGAGGCAATGCGATGCAATCGAATCGAGGCAGCAGCCGGTAAATGCAGTAGTTTCGAGTCAAAGCGCTAGCTAAGCTTCTCAGGTTGTAGGAGCTGTTGACGAGCTCTAACATATGTGTTACTGTTACGGAGAAGATCTACGAGCTGGAGTTGTATGCAGTAATAGGCGCATGCATAATCGATATATAGTGCAATATTCTACCATCATGGGGCTTCTATATATATATATATATATATACATAGGGGTTAATCTCCAAGCTCCTTATGCAAATATTGTGACAACATTGTGAAGACAAAAACACGCTACCTGTAGTGCGGTTGGCCGATGTCGATTGGCACTGGCATTCTATAAACTCTCATTGACTGTGATTTAGACAAATGCTGACCAAACGCGCAATAAGAAGAATGTAGTAACATATGTAGACATTTTGTGCTGCGCATGATTACAGATGATGTGACATTGGTCACACAGCTCTCGATGGATCGCCTACAAATGGTCGAGGCGCTCTGCAAGCATTGGCTGGGACCGATATCATTAGCACTCTACCTATCTGATTCGGAGGTTCAGCAATTTCTTGCCTTCACTCTCAATTCGGAGGTGCTATCTAAACGACGCAATATTGGGTTAGTTGCATCTCTGCTGGTGCATCGGCAGTAGTTAAGACGTATATATATATATATATGCATACTACGAACAAATTGAGGCAAGCGGCTTGCGGTTCTAGTAACAACCTTCAACGTAAACGCTACTATACTTAGGACCTAGTTACTCCACTGAACAACCTGGCGTTTCCTGTGTACAAATGATACGTGCAGTCTGTTTTGTTTATTATTATTCTTTTGTAGTAAGCGCATTATGTTATTATTGTTAAGTTATCAATATGTCAATTTATTGCTTCTATGCAGGTATCACATCGTTTATCGTGATGGACCGTTGTACCCGGTCAACCAGCTGCGCAACGTGGCCTTGGACCAGGCTCGAACACCATTCGTATTCCTTTCGGATATCGATTTTCTGCCTGTCACGGGACTTTACGAGGTATTGAGAAACTACATCCGTCTATTGCGGATGGATGCCCCTAGAGAGACGCCCGGGCCGGGGCCCGGAGCGCAGCTCTCGCCTAACCGGGCTCTCATTGTGCCCGCGTTCGAAACGCACAGGTTAGCTGCCACTTTTTATAGCTAAGTAGCATGACGCTTGCATACGAACACTTACATATATGCAGATGTAACGTTATCTATCTCTCTCTCGCGCGCGCGGTATATATATATAAGATATATATATATATATATATATATATATATATATAATATATATATATATATATATATATATATATAAATATATATATATATATATATATATATATATATAATATATATATATAATATATATAATATTCTATATATATATATATCGATATATATTAATTTTAGACCCATACATGACACACTTTGGTACAGACATACTTAGGTGTCGACAGTACGTGCGTCTGGTGAAAGAAAGTGCGCCTGGTTGTTCCCACTTGTAAAGTTATCCATACGCTTCTCAAACATTTTAGCTTATATCAGTATATAGGCGTAATAGAATAGTAACTTTTCGAGCTGATTCTCAGCCAAAATTTAACGTTCGCGGAACCGCTCTCGCACTGCATCATAAGACGTAAGTACAAGTGTGCAACGGTGGGAATCGAACCTGTGCACCCTTGTGTCTCCTCTTGTCGCAAGGCGTACGGCAAATGCACCACGCGACTGAGCTCGACATATAGACATATATATATATAGACGTCATGTTTCATACGCTTTGTGTTCCTATTAAGTAGATGGTTATGATGAGATCATGATGGCGATGGCGAAACTCTTGCAGGTAATCGTGTTGAGTTTCCGCATAGCAAGGCCGAACTGTTAAAGATGCTTGATGATGGACATGTGTTCACGTTCCGCCATGACGTCTGGTGCGCCGGACACGCCGCCACAGACTTTGCCAAGTGGAAGACGGCCACCACACCGTACGAGGTTGCCTGGCAACCACACTTTGAGCCGTATGTCGTTGTGCGTAAGGACGTCGTCAGATTCGATCGGCGATTCCTCGGTTTCGGCTGGAACAAGGTATATTAATCAGAGCGTAGACCTTCACAAATTCGTCTCTCGTTCTTGACTATGGAGTTACGTGGCGTTTCTGATTAGAAAACAAAAGAAACTTGTTGAAACTAGTTGTATCTAGCCTCTGTACAGTTGCTGCAGTGCTGTTGGATTTGGCCGTCTGAATTCCTGGATGTCAACAGAGTTCTCAGGATAGGTTTTCTTCTCGTTACTTCTGTTTTTCTATCTCTCCACCATATGGTAGCATGGTCTGCATACACGTGTAGGCAATTGTAATATAGTAGAATATAATTATTTATTATATCAGGCATCAATATTGGTATTGTTGGTCTTTTGCATATAGAGGAAAAAATTTGATAGGGAGGGGGGGGTGGTCTATAACCTAGATGAGTTGGCTTGTGCAGTAAGGTGCTTTTTTATATGTGGCTCTGATTATCTGGCTCATTCCAGGTATCACACGCGATGGAGTTACATGCGCAAGGCTACGCGTTTACGGTGCTACCGAATGCCTTTATCGTTCATCTGCCTCACGCTCCGTCGCTGGACATTGCTCGCTTTCGCTCGTCGAAGAAATACCGCAGCTGTCTAAAGACGCTCAAGAACGAGTTTGTCGAGCATATCAATGAAAAGTACGGGAAACAGCTAACAGCGGATCCCGAGCAAGGACAGCAAATCCGGTGCTCGTAGTCACTGAAGGCAACGAGGGACTCGACTCTCTCTAAAGGACTAAACTTTTGTCAAGCTCAAACAAGCTTGTAACTGGACCGTAGGCGTCTGCGTCTATCTGCATATCTACGCTGTCCTGGTTCGCTACATCCAACTGTTTTTTTTTACAGCGCAAAGCGTCCCAATGTTAGCCTCAGTAGTGGTAGTAGCGTTCCACGTCAGCGTATGTTCTACCTTTCTATACGAAGGTTCCATACATAATTGGTGGCTAATGCTCCGAAACGTATTCAGGGCTAAAGGACCGTTTGTTCTTGAGGACCGTACTTTTTCACCTGGCCCCATTTGCCGTGGCGCAGTTGTTGACGTCCTAGACGCATGCATCCACAATCCAATCAAATGACAACTGTACATATATGACGACAGGTTTATTCATATCAGCGCACTCTATATATATATATGACTGTGGGTGCATACGGTAACGCTAGTGGCCGACACAAAGTCTAATGTACTTGAGAGAGGTAGGACAATTTGAATGAGTAGCACTTAGAGCGTAATTTGTTTCGTGAGTTTTGAAACGCTGTGTAAACAGGAGCTGAATGAATCATATGTTGTGAGAGCATGCAACAGCAAGAAGAGCAATGACAACCGCGAACATGCCAAAGATAAGCCGATATTCGGTCATGCTCAGACCACCACCACCACCACAAGGCTTTTGGGAAAAAATATATTGACCGTGTCCCTGCAGTCGACGGGTATTCGCACCAGTCGTAAACGAGGCGGCGTGCGCCAAGGGTCAACAAGCGCACTAACAAACTCTCAATGGCACAACACTTGGTTGGGTTTTGGGGCGACTTTTGCGACCAGCAATTTAATGTATCCGCCTACTTAATACTTGCCAATAATCCGTGAAATCAACAGCGATCAGGTGGTTTCAGCAGTAGTAGTGATAGGGGGGATCGAGGCCGGTGGTGTGGTACATTCGGGCACATGGGTGCACGGATTCGATTCCCACTGTGTGTGCATATGTGTATTTATTGGGGTCCGACTTATGAAGCAATGCGAAAACGGTTCCGTGGACGTTAAATTATGGCTGAGAGTCAACCCGAAAAAAAACCTTTATTACTAGTTAAAAAAGGGTGGTGGCGGTGGTACTACAAAGCCGTGTGTTCAATGGAGGAAGAAGGTTTTAAAATAGCACCGAGAACTTTCAACTTCTACCTATCGACTTAGCTTGCGAGTCTCAATCTCAGGATATACAAACATATCTCAGGTTCTTTTGGTTATATATGTATACGGCGTTGCCGATGCCGCGTGTCCTAGCTGCGGCGTGTTCATTCCGGTCTCAATTCAGTAGCTAGCAATCATCATGGTAACGACAAGGACATTCTTATAGCGCTGCGATCTCTTTTGCTCGCCGTTGTTTAGCTCGTTCAGATCGTACACGGCGTGACGTTCAGCCATATTACACCTTTGTCGTGATTGTTGCTCCTGTTGTTGTTATTATTATATTGAATATTGTGGCTGCCGGTCGACGGGAGACCGAGAGCAGCGGCACGAAGTTAGCGCGAGTTGACTTTGGGGTGCTTGCATACTACTATGCTTCCTACCCTGCTAAGGGGTGCGTGTATATATATATATATATAACACTAGCTAACAGTAAAAAAGTGGGAAGCAGGCGCTGAGACACAACCAGTATTTGGCCAATCGTGGCCACACCGTTCCATTATACACTAGTTATTGTACACCAACGGATAGTGGCTGGTCAGTAGCGTTTTCAAGAAGATAGGAAAATGGGTATGGGGTGAGGAGGTGTCGTGACTGTAGTTCGGTCACTCGGCCTTGTCGTGACACGGCAAGTGTCACACATGCTTGACCCGTATATTTATATATATATATATATATATATATATATATATATAACGACATCTGTTATATATATATGTATATATATATATATATATATATATATGTATATATATATGTATATATATATGTATATATATATATATATATATATATATATATATATATATATATATATATATATATATATATATATATATATATATATATATATGTATATATATATATATATATATGGGAGCGAGAGGACGGGAAAAAGGACTAATACATATCAGAATATATCATGACAAGAAACAATCTAACTTATCGGCTGGTAATGTGATTGACTACGAAGATGTGAGAGTGCAGTAGAGGTGAGGAGCCCTTTATCAGTTTATTTGTGTGGCTAAGCTCTTGCACTAGCAGTATTCACGGAAGAAGAGGCGCCTAGTTTGTTGCAGTGAGCGGTTGTTGTTGTTGCTGCTGCTATCGCGAAAACAGGCTCTCGTATCATCTCACACACAAAAATCTGCGCTTATTTTATTTTTGTCAAAATGTGTACGTCCTTCACCGTCGAATACTGTTGTCGCTCCGGACCTGTTGAGACGAATCAATGTGTTTCGAAAGTATAGCACAAATACAAACAGATGTTCACACAAACGAATCGACGACGAAGCAGCGTTTCGAGTAAATGATGACGAAGATGAATGACGTGCCTGCGAATATGACAGAGTTGACGGCCCACTGATTTGAATGAACAGGACAAACCACCCCAACCCCCACCAAACCATCACGACCCGAAGCTCCCGAGATCGGGAGATCGGGTGATTCTCTGAAGAGGACAGCTTAGTTACAGTGCCATCGGTTTCATTGCTGCGATGTTTTGCTGGAAAGTTACATAATAGTAGCTATTAGGCTCATTGGCGCTTCAAATGTGGATTCGGGCTGCTGGCGGTTAAGAAACATTATATGTATATACGAAAGAGAATCTACGTCTGTGAGTTACTCCTGCAATGAATCAATGTAGCTCTAAATTTACCGTCAGTACGGAGCATTTGCCTTCCCTAGCCAGCTGACTGTACAGAAGATTTGACGTTAAAAAATTTACTTTATGGTTGGTGATGACCGCGTTTTTGGTAACAGTGCGTGCTGAATGCTGCTCCGTAGCGCAAGTTTCTTTGGATGCTGCTGCCGAAATTCCTTAGAGCTAGTATTGGCCATTGCCTAGAATTCGTCTAGAAAGCGGCCTTTCCAATACTCACTTTACTACTGCTGCATTAGTTTACATTTTTGTTAAATTTGGTTTCAATTTTCAAATAGTGGCATCATCGGCGTGATTAACGCAAATATGCCGAATGGAACAAGCTGTGCAGTTAAAAAGAAATGGCTAATCCTAGGTTCGAAGTAGCTTTCTAGTGGTATGTAGCGTGCCCATGTAGGATCGAACCTACTACTCACCATCATTGTACGCTACAAAAACTTTCACTAGGTTACATACTAAGACAACCATGTTACCTATCTTACGTCTAAGACAAAGACGTCGGAAGACTTAATCAAACCTAACTTAAAGCGCGGCTAGTCATAGTAGATTTATGTTTATGAAGAAAAGAACCATCGCCTAGCTATCTTGGCTTGATGCTTGCTTAGTTAAATTAAAAGTGAATATGAGGCGAGATACAAATACACGTAAATATATAATGTAAGCACTTCGTACTTATCAGCGGGTGCCAAATACGTATGTATTTGGGATCGCGATGGGGAAGATGTTTAAATTGCAGTTGTAACCCTACCGTCTAATCATGGACGATATCTATGTCAGCGAAACATAATCTTTATTCTGCTGTATATGCGATTTCTACCCGTTATATCATTCAAACGTGTGAGCGAAAACAGCAAACGATGGTGCCTTAGAATTTATTTATTCTATACGCAAGAAAAGACTCGTATACAAACCATTAGACTATGAGGCTGACTGCGGGGCTTTACGACGTTTCCGTTAGCGGACCTCGAGGTATACCTATTAAAGTTTAGAGAGTTTCAGATTTATTTGCATTCTCAGTTCCTACCTTAAGTAAGAGTTTATTACTGTAAATGTCTGTGGGAATCATGGTGACTGCCGTGTCCATATCAGAAGCAGAAGCCAATTTAAATCGGGACATTCAAAGAATATCGACCCTCTTGGATATATATATATATATATATATACATACATATCTTCGGCTTCATGCCCTAAATATTGGCATGCGCCTATTTTGTGTAACTGTGCGTTAAAGAGCCTCGTAGACTTAGCAAAGATGACTATCCCTTGAAATATCGGCTAGGAGAACGTGAGGCAGGCGTTTTTTAAAGTGTAACCATTTTGACAGAGTCATCCGTGTAATGCGGTGCATTTAGATAATAGCTAGGGTCGAGTTTGTTGCCGCAACATAATGTCTGGTATAGTTGCCATCTGTAAATGCAGCTGTGTGCTGAAGCGCAAGTAAGGTTTTGACCTCTTTGTCATTCTCGGCAACATAGAATATGTATATAGCGTTGACAAGAGGGCAGGTTCAAAGGCATACCGGTCCAACGTAATGCAATGCCAAGCGAGACGAATACATGCGAGTGTATATATATATATATATATATATATATATTGCTGACTCTCGCTATTGCCGTCAATCTTTCATTATAGCAATTATCATTATTATTGACATTATAGTTAGGTTAAAAGCTAAACTGACATACATGCGACATGAATATATCATTGTACATAGCAGTACCGGTGAAATGAGAAACATCAATTGTGAAAATTATGTTTCCACAATGCAGCTGAATAAATTAATAAGAAATGAGATACGTGTGTGTACTACATGTAGGTGTGTGTAGATATATACGCAATGAAAAACGTATTCAACGAAATTTCACTTATGAGTGTGTTTACTTTTCCGAAAAGCTTTAAGAAAACATGCGTGTGTGATTATGAGCACATATACACTAAGGCGACCTTGCAACATCATAATAAACAAATTCAGCTAAAAGTCCGAAGTTAGGTCGTAAAGTAATATGTGGCGGCGTTGTCTAGGGGCTATTGCGCTAGTCATGGTTGTCAGCTACCATCTTGGTGCATTGGCGATATGTCGCACGAAAATTCCAAACGCGTAGGGGACGGAGGATGGTCTAGAATGAGAAACAACGTCCTTAAAAAACGGTGCTGAAAGTCCGAATTCGAATTCCAGCCAGTATTGCACAGATATCACGTCGTAAAATAAGGGGTGAGGTTCCAAAATTGAAATCATTGTCGGGAAGAGTTACGGAATCTTTAGACTTAATAAAAATCGTGTCTATCACGGGCAACCCTGAGACAGGAGATAGGAGAACATATAGCGCAAAAAGTCCTATATAAGCAAAAACCGGAAGAAATGTTCTGGCCTTCTGAGGTATTTGCCGGTAGGTCACACGCACACCGAGCTGAGTCCGACCGTGGTTAGTTGGAAAATATGTTCAATAATAGGCACATGTAGGCTTGGTGATTAAGCACACACACATTAGTGGCATTTGGTTTATTGTGATGACGACTGGAGGTGGTAGTTCAGGGGGCGAGCGCACCTAAAAACTGAGACGCTGTCATGCGTAGCACCACATTGCTCGGATAAAATTATTTCTCCTCGGCGGGTGTTAAAGCGGGTGGGCATTGTCCTAGTTGCTGTTATACCTTTGTGGACGTAAAAACGTCTAGTTAGAACACGCGATAACTTGGCTAAAGGTAGAGACGAAAGCACGGTAAATAGTACTCTCGCTTCCTTGTAGAGCATGATTAAAATGTTTTATGCACGAACCGATTGGAATAGTGTGGAACTCCTCCGAGTGGTTGGACTTTATTCCACCTAAATCTTACCCACAAAACGCACCCCCTCCCTTCAAGCGTTACACTGACATCTTTGACACACTAACATATGAAACGTAAGCTGATGAGCGCCAGATCCATGTGGGTCAGTCCGAATTCATTGTCAGAATCGCCCGTCGAGCTTTTAACTTTGGCGCGTCCCTAACGTCCGAAACTGCTTGTATTGCGCACCTTGTTGTGGTTCTGAATCTTCCACTGGTACTGCTGTACGCCCCGGAATTGTAGTCGCGCTATAATTGTCACTTTAATTTATTGTTCTCTTAACGTCAAGGGCCTAAACCGGCTGGTCAGACTGAATCTAATCTTTCAATTTCCGCCGGCTCGCATATCTAGTTGATTAGTCGGGTGTGAAATTCCCTTCAGCATTTCTCAGTTGCGTTGTCCAAGACATTTTCTTCGCTAGGTACTCCTGAAAATTGCCGTATCTAGTCAAAATCTGAGCCTTACATTAATCTGAGCTTGTGAAAATACGTACGAGGTGCATCGTATGCAGTTAGTTTCGTCGAATTTGCTAATTCTCAATATTAATTTTGCTTGAAAAACCTTTACGGTGGGGTCGTGTAACAACGACTCATTGCGTATACAGAAGTCGTCTACCGAAAAGTGAGCGTATTGTTGAGCGTGTTGTATGATTGATTACTTTACTGCGCGATCTACTCTGCTGGTGTAAAAAACTCGATCTCTATGACCAAAGAACAGATAAAGTTAAGTAAAAATTAGTGAATATTCAAAGTATTATATTTATTGGAATAGTTTTAATAGGTTTTTCAGTAACACACACAGTATATATATATATATATATATATATATATATGTGTGCAGACACGGGCGATAGATAGCATTTTTCTGCAAAATGTCCCTAAATGGTTATAATTGTTTGATTTTATGTAATTATGAAAATTTCAAGGTTAATGGGATTTACTGAATTTAAATAAACTTTGCCGTCTAGAGAAGACATTCCCATAAAAAAAAAATTTATATACATATACATACTTACGACGGCAGCTAAATGGTTATATGCTGTATCTGAATAACAACAAATTTCTTTTGGTAACGACATTCCTAACAGAGGCATTTATTCAATGTACCCGCAATCTGCGTGAATTTCCGCTCCAGTTCGAGGCTTAAAACACTTAGAGATGTAATGCAAAACCTGTCTATCAATATTTGCAAATCCCTGCTACATGAAGGTTGCGGCACGGGTGTGCCGGTAGAGGGCCTGTTGGTAGCCGTCGGTGGGATTGTTAAACCTAGTCCATCTCTACTGCCGCTCGGACCGCTAACACTACTGGAGACCTACGTTGCGAGAGACACGACCGCATCATTCGGTTCCGAACGCACGTCTGGCTGTATTCCGGCGGTATTCCATTTATTTGAATATGCACGATATGTCATTCCGCGTATTAAGGACCGTGATGGTCGTTCATTCTAATTTGTAATATATACAGAAGCCTTACTATTATTGACACTCCCGCCGAAAAATATATGTATATTTTTCTCTTTCACTGCGGGTATGTTATATCTGTATGTAATAAACTGTTTGCATGCCCTCTGTTTGCCGATTACACTAGTTCAAGAGGGTACAATAATTGCATGGCGCGTCTATTTGAAAAACGGACTTTGCACGTCCTCGGCAGGCCATCGCGTCCAGTGTGGCGTCCTTCCACTTTAACTAGCTCCCAGTGAAGTCATGGAGTGTTGTCGTCGCGCAAGATGCGTACGTCTCCTTCTTTGATTGGGCGCGCCTTCCCGGCGGCGTCCATGTTTGCCGATCGAAGTTGCATGATGCAGTCGCGCTGCCAGCGCACAGAGAGATGGTTGAACTAGTCGCTTTTGAGTCGTGAGGCTGCCCGCAGTTCTTCGGCCGATGTCGCCCGGTTGGGCCCGACTCAGTCTAGAGGTTTAAGCGAGCATTGCGCCGACGATGGGTGGCCTCCTCGAATGAGGTGAGCTGGGGTGAGGCAGTTGGTCTCCGTTTCGCACTGCTCTAAGCTCACGCGTGCCCGTTTCGCAGCCGCGAAACGCCTATCCTCCCGGGAAAGGCCTATCCTGCCGAGGCAGACTCAGGCACTGGGGTCCAGTCCACCACATCTGGTTGTCTCGCAGAGTGGCAGCTTGGATTCCCCTTGTGGCAAAATCTGCCATGTTCTCTTCCCCCGGAACGCGAAACCATTCTGACGGTGACGACTTTGTCAGCACAGCCGCACAGCATTGAGATTGAACTGAGACCACCCGGGCAAGTCCGGGCGACTCCGACATGAGACCTCCCACCATCCAGCCAAATCGCGTGTCCTTGCCGATTAGGCCATCGACAATTTTCTTCTCGCGTCCGACAAAGGCGATCTCGAAGAACTGGTCAAACCCGACTAGAATGTCCGGCGGGTCAGCTGGAAGATCGTTGCCGACATCGAGCACGATCAGCAAGCGGATGCTGATGTGTCTTGAATTTGCCGATGGCTGCTTGAACGTGAGGGGGGCAGTCGATCGACAGATTAACGCCGAAGCTGTGCTGGTAGGCAAGGAGACACACTCTGTCTCTGCCGTAGGTACTGTCCAGTGTGAGCTTGTATTGCGGCAATGAAATCTGTTGTTCGTCCAACAAATGCCTGCACGTCTAAGTTGGCCCACTTCGTGGGGCGGATGCCGGTTAGCTTCTCTATGAGACCGGGCGTTACGAATGTTAGCGTCGATCCCTGATCCATCATCACCCTTAATAGTATCTTCTTGCCCCCGTGCACAAGATTTGCCGACAACATGTATACAAGGGTCCGACGGACACCAACGTTTGCGTTGACTGCAACCGCGACGGACGTCCGTTGGCGGCGGCCAGCTTACTCTCGTCGGCCGCGTTGCGCGGATGCATGCTTGGGTAATGACCGCGAGATTTACACGAATTGCACTCAACGGCAGCTCCTCCGCACTGTTGGCCATCACTGTGTTTATATCGGAAACACACAACGCAACAATTGAGGCGCTTGAGGGTAGCTAACTTATCGTCGAAACTGATACGAGCTGAGCAGCGCGAAGGACGATGATCCACAGAATGGCAAAAGAAGCATTTTTGTGTCTTTTGAACCGCTACGTTGGGGGCGGCGGTGGCCAACGGTGTTCGCCTTTGAGATTGTGAATACGTGCTCCTCTGATGAACCCGACGGTCGCCATCCCTCTCGGTTTTCTCTCTCGTGTTTCCTCTCGGTTAGAGGCAAAACGAGTCAAATACTCGAGCAACTGGTTCACATCATTGGCCGCTTTAGTTGCGTGACTCAGGCGCCATTCACCTGATGATGTTTCTTGTGGGTTGCCATCGGAGACGTTGCGATGCTGCGACAGTTGTTCTAATTGCTTCTCATTGATTGCTGCCAGTCGCATTATTTCGGAGTATTGATACAACAACGTCGACGGAATCGCGGCTCGCAGCACTGGTGCAAAGGCGATCGAAAATGTTTCGAGCGGGCTGTTCAAAGCCTCGAGCGTCTTGACACTGGCTTGTACTCGATTTATTATCGCCCGCAGACCGGCTACGTCATCCATCGATGTTACCTTCGGCCACTGAAATATACTCTGAATCACTTGCTGCCGCTCGATGTCGACCAACCCGTAATTGTCGTCAAGCATCAAACGCTGCAACATGAATGCCGAGGGACATCACAAGTGTTTTCGGTTCGCCCCGAAGATGCTTGAGGAGAGCGACAAGCTTGTCTGTGTTCGTCTTCCCGTTAAATACGGCACTCTAAAGACCCAACGGTGGACGTAAGGTACCTTGTCAGCCCCCCTCATGTGAGCGCCATCAAAGGTGGTATAGAGGCGCTCTGCCCAATATTCCCTCTCCTGCCGGGCAGTCTCAATTGTGCATCGTAATGACCCGCAGAGTTCCTTGGTTTTATCCAGTTCACTCCTAAAATCATCCGTTGAGCTGACCCATTTTACCGCTTGGTAGTCTGAGCGATTCAACCCATTCATTCTGGTCAATCTGATCCTAGGTATGAGTGTAAGTAAGCAGGGTAGGCCAAGGCCCCCCGAGGTACTTTTGGCATATAGGAACCCGGTCGGAACGGAATCTTCCAGATGTAACCACTTTCTCTTGACCACGTTTCTGATCTGGCGATCCAGACTCTTAAGCAATTTGGCTGTCGGGAGACGACTACAAATTAACTCATGCAGTAAACGGGGGACTAGGTAGTCCTTTAAGATAACTAGCCTTTGGGCTGGCTTCAGTGGTGCAGCCGTAATCCTAATTAGCAATTGAGGTAGATCATCGCAGCTCGGTCTGAGACGCCCCCTGTCATCGAGTTTGACACCAAGGTATTTCCATATAGCACCAATCCCCTTGTAGGGAAGGAGTCTGTTGCCTACTTCGAACTCTGGCTTCTCAACGACTTTAACCTTCTTTGTTTTAGATGCCGCAACGAGAGATACGGAAAACTCTTATCCGCATTAACCCTCTTGCCTCAAGCGCTGGGATTGCTTGATCGAGTAGTCGCTGAAGCGTGGGTTTCGATGGGGTTGTCAGGATTATATCATCCGCGAAAGCTACACCAAGAATTTCCTCTTCGCCAGGACTGTAACCGGTGTGGTCCTGCTCCAGCAACCGGAATATATCATCTAGCACCATGTTGAACAACAGAGGCGAGCGGGGATCCCCTTGCCTCACCCTACGAGTGGGGCTGATGTTCCTGGAACTTCCCCTAAACTGCAATAAGGTTGTCGAGCGCTCGTATTGGGAGCTGATATAGTCAACGAAGTGTTTGGAATACCTTCTTGTTATGAGCGCGTTGATGATTGCATCATGTGTTACCATATCAAAAGCTTTACGGAGGTCGATCGAGGCAATCCGTAACTCTTTACACGATCTCCTAGCATTTTGTATAACGGCGTCCAAGATGGTAATGTTTTCGTAAGTCCCGTCGCATGGGCGAAATGCACGCTGTATCGCTAGGATGTCCAGCGAAGCTTGCACCCGCCTGGCAAGGATCTTATTCAGCGTCCTTTGAAAGTAGGAGCCTATTGAGATCGGTCTAAAATGTTCCGGTTTTGAGGCTTCTGCCACTTTTGGTATGAATGCAACCCTGGCTACCCTATGCGGTTCGGGAGTTAGGCTGGCATACAAGATGTTGAGTAAGCAGCATAGTACGGACACCGGCATCTCACGAAGCATCTTGAGGGATGCTCCATCCGGGCCGATTGCCTTTGAGGGTCCTTCAGAGCTGCAACTACCTCCTCAATCGTAATAGGATCCGCTATGTTCTGGTGGATTTGATTCGGCTCTACGTGGACCTGGGTTCTGAGGGTAGGGGGTGGAGGTGTCGTCATGGTTTTCGCCCAATACTTTGTAAACCCATCCTCATCCGAGATGGTAATGGGCGACTTCCCATTTAGTACAATCTGAGCACATGTTGATCTGCTTTTCTTGAATAAGCTTTGCATTTTAGCATATTCTTCCCGGCGTTGTTGCCGTTTGTTTAGGGTACGCTCTTCTTCGCGTGGGCTAGTGGTCTGCTTCCGCGAAGGCTTTAGGAAGTGTCGAGTAAGAAACTCATTTAAGAGTTCTTCATACGATTCTTCCCTTACAAATTTATCAGCCAGATTTACCAGATCTCTACTTAAGTCATCTTTTCGTACAATGCAGGCTCTTAGGTTTTTCACAAAGCCAATGATAGCGGCGCGGCCCGCTCCGATGTTGCTGGGCGACTCATCATCCGCTATCTCAGCAGTCGGTGCGGTCGGATTCTGCACATCCTTGAGTCTACGCATACATTCCAAAACTAGGGCTCGATGAGCCTCCCTTTTTCGCTGACTCTTAACTGAGTCAAAAGTTCTTTCAGGAAACTTATTCGCGAGTTGCAGGTTAATGTCGTTAGGTACGACACCCCCGTTATCGTTGATCAGTTCCGCTTCAAGTCTTGCTGACTCCATCTTATCTTCAACCTGGGCGCGACTATGTTATGGTTGTGTTCTACGCGGTGCTTCTTCGAGCGGTGAAGAGCTAGTCCGCGATGTGAGGGGAAGGCCCTCCCACAACCATCGATATTGCATACATAGTCTTGCTTTGAGGATGACGGGGTTGGTTCATTGGCGCCATTATTAGTTAGGTCGATGGGGTTATGTTCCCCTTTATGTCGGTCGAAGTCCGACTTTCGGAGGAACACCTTATCACATATCGTACAGTGCATTTCGTTCAGTTCAGCTCTGGGACGTTTTGGTTTTTCCAAGCAAGGGTCGTTTACCGTAGAGACAGTCCGGTTATTTATTTCTTTTTGTTCATTCGGAGCCAGTTGGATACCCAGAGAGGGAGAGCTAACCCATCCCCTTCGTCAACCTTGAATCGGTTACGCGATTCGGTCGAATTGGTGTGTCGGATCTTGGCCGGCATGCCGAAGCACCCGTTTCCAGCGGTCGCCACGAGGAGGCGCCCGACACGTGTAACTGTGCCCTATCCTCGCACCCCCGGTTTCGCGGTGGTAGGCACCGCTCCGCCGAGGGTGTTCTGAATAAGAGAGTCATAGTTACTCCCGCCGTTTACCCGCGCTTCAAAGAATCTCTTCACTTTGACATTCAGAGCACTGGGCAGAAATCACATTGTGTCATAACTAATTACTGAACTTCACAATGCTTTGTTTTAATTGGACAGTCGGATTCCCTCAGTTCGTACCAGGTCTGAAGTAGTTGATAACTTACAGTCATATCAGAATAAACCGAATCAGCTAACAATGTCCATTAGCACAACTTCGGTCATCATCCAGACGGGTACGAAGCCCATCCGGCGACAACACAATGTCATAAATACTTCTACTGTCAACTTGACTGGATCAACCTTCAGAGCCATCCCTTCTCCCAAAGTTACAGAATACTATTTTGCCGACTTCCCTTACCTACATTAATCAAGACACTAAAGGCTACGTGTGTTGAATGTGTATAATAATGTGTAATCAGTGTAAGCGAAAGAGAATCAGGCTAACATTCCTAAAGCTGTACACCGGTGTGCTACTCTGTAGCAATCGGGGCAACACAAGTGCGCTCAAATACACCAAGGGATAGGCTAGGAAGAGTTATCTTTCTTTTTAAGTCACTTGTACCCAAGGAATTAAGTAAATTTGAGATATGGGTATGGGTGACATAAAGCTGCTCATTTTAGAGTAGTTTAGTTGACTCCCTTGACCTTTGAAAATTTGAACGTGGTGTTAACTTCGGTATCAGTCCGTTCTAGTATCCGCAGCAGATCTCCAAAGTGCGTAGCTTTTAGTGTCTAAAAAAATTAGGTCAGGGAAGTCGGCAAAATAGTTTTGTAACTTTGGGAGCAGGGATGACCCTGAAGGTTGATCCAGTTAGGCTGACAGTAGAAGTATTTATGACATTGTGTTGTCGCCGGATGGGCTTCATATCCGCCTAGATGATGACCGAAGTTGTGCTTATGAACTCGCGTGCCATTTGAACTCCTTGGTCCGTGTTTCAAAACGGATTAGATAACTAATGTTAACCATGGATGACGGGCTGCTTGCGTCTTGCAACATACTTATCACAAAAGAGAGTAAACCAATTTGCAGATACAGCAGCTGCAGTTGACAAACGCAACCCACAGCTGTCACACAGCTAAACTACGCCAAGGCTGGCACTTGCCCAGCATGTGACTACACACTAAGTGCGGACTGACACATACCGATGCAGCGGCGGCACAGCTTCTCAATGATAGAGTGCGCACTAGTGCACAGCACCTCCGACTATGCTTGTTTTCCTTTTTTTTTTGGCATTCAGCTGAATAGACAACCTACAGCCAAAACGTGACAACGCCGAAGTGACTGTTGATAGGCACACCACATAACAACACAGTTATCTGTCTTACTCAATGTGGTTTCATGTGCTGTTGAACTTTCTCGTCAGAGTTAATTTCACCTTTCCCTTTCCAGATTCTCTTGTTCACTATGAGGTCATTTCTATATTTAGCCTTTAGTGACTATTTTTAAGCTGTACCTGTAAAAAAAACTACTAAGCTCTTTAGGATCACGGTTTAACATGCACGCAGGCCCCCTAGCTTCTTTGCGCGCTGACTCAATAATGGTTCAACTCTTAACTGCTGACGACGAGACACTCTCAAACCAAATATTTGATGATACAAGACGTACGAATTGGTCATTTTCAATCCGATTCAATTGAAATTTTTCTTTATTGTGTAAGAGGGTAAACATGGATCTCAGCTGGGCGGACTTCGCGCTACGCGCCATAAAAATACATTATTTTATATTATTTATTATATTTATGATTCGATTTGGCTTGGCTATTTGTATTAATGATACGGCATTAGAACTTTAGATTGTTAGTGCGAATTATGAAGTAATGGAAAACATTTTCTCGGTGTTTAATACGATTGTACATCCGTAAGGTCTATCGTAATTCTAAAGTTATAGCAGACAACACAGCACCATCGCAGACTGAATAATTAGCAAGGTATGTTGTACTCTGGAATCTAGTTCCGGTGTCACTCTGTCTCCGAGATCTCTCGTGTCTTCAACAACAGGCATGAACAAGCCGCTTGGAGTGTACTTATGACTGTCTTTCAGGTACATTTGCCTTACACATGCCTTCTACGGGGACGACCGCGTCATCTTAGCCAAACGTACAATTCAACTTAAAGGAATCATCAAAATGGTGTGCGGAAAATCGACTTAAAATTGTTTATTGTCTGTCTGATAATTGTCTCTAATATCTCTAAAACAAAGAGCATTTGCTTCAGCCGTGGCGGCTCATACGCCGTTGCCGACCATTGCGTTAAGATCAACGATACTTGCCTTGAGCTGTTCAACCATTTCTCGTATCTTGGTGTAACCTTATTATTATTATTATTATTATTATTATTATTATTATTATTATTATTATTATTATATTATTATTATTATTATTATTATTATTATTATTATTATTATTATTATTATTATTATTATTATTATTATTATTATTATTATTATTATTATTATATTAAAGCTAACTTACTAGGTGGCAAGTCAGTCGTTCTATTTATTTGCGATCTTCTATGACGAGTTCTTGGTCAGTTCTCTAGACACGCGACAGCACAGTGCATTTTGCTCAGTTCAGCCCAGGGGTTCCAAGTCTGGATCGGTCACCGTTGGGGCAGTCCTTTAGGTTTTAGAAGCGTCAAATCCATACAGTAAGCGTTGTAGATTTCT
Source organism: Dermanyssus gallinae (assembly GCA_003439945.1). Lineage (NCBI taxonomy): Eukaryota > Metazoa > Arthropoda > Arachnida > Mesostigmata > Dermanyssidae > Dermanyssus > Dermanyssus gallinae. Next base: position 28,343 of record QVRM01001469.1, read on the forward strand.
CTAGAAACCCATTCAACTGGAATCACCGATAAAGGCCCTACAAACTGCACACACGTCCACAGCTAAAAAGCGAGAAGAACTCACTCATCACAATCCTGCGAATATTAATCAGCTCCAATAAAAATGAGAAGGCAACTAAACTTGAACGCGTCGAACATGCTTGACCGAACAAAGCGGCATCGCCGTCATGATGTCGACTGCTTTCTTTAACTGTAGCCGCTGTGAGACCGCGTATGGAGACTATTGATGCCGATCTGATAACGTTGTGGCTACGGTCTCTGTCACATGGAGGCGGTTGTGAACGTGCTGTAGTGATTGTGCAGCCATGAAATGCAACTATGATGCCAATGTTGATGCTAACGTTGATGCTGATAAGAAGGATGTTGTAGCTAGTACTGCCATGATCATTGTGGCAGTGAACGTCGCGTGGCAACGCGGTCGGTGCAATATTGCGTAGTTGTCTCTACTACTACTAACTGGCGCGCCATGTTGAGGGTGGGGCGCTTCGTTACAACAGTACACGCTAGACTTGAAGACGAAATGAACTGTACACTCCATCGATTGGAGCGTGAGGCATCCTACAGGCAGCGACTTGGGCAATTGCAATTGCAACACAGTGCGGCTGCACGATGTGGACGAATAGAGTCGTAATATATGTCAATGAGTAATTGCATATCAACAATGTAAACGCTTCTTACTTAGCCTGTGTCTACAGTCGCACACAGTCCTTAGCAAATAATGTGTACGTGCAAACAAACACTCTTTTTGCCGACATGCCACAACTGTGAGCGCTGTTATGTCCGATGATTCCGATGTGTAGTTCGATCAATAGGAAATAATACTACAATAGTATAGTAGTAGGTGTATCCTTTGTTCAATCGGTGGAGTGTCTTTTCTCTCTAGATGATATATTGTAGAATCGCACATAGATAGACACAAATGCCACTGCCGACGGTAACAGCTCCTGGTTAGTCTGTAAAATAAATGAGCGCTTTCCACTATCGCATATGTATAGATTGCCTCATTTATACTGGCTCGTCCGATTGGCTACACTCCAGATTAACATAGCTTAGAAGCTATTAACCTCCTTTTAGTGTTAATAGCTTAGAAGCTATTAACCTCCTTTTAGCTTAATTAAACCTTACTCATACGACTAGAATCCACGCGGTTATCGACCAAACAGACGTATATGGTTAAAACACAAGCAACTCTATTGGGATTGGTGGATTGGACCGGTGGATAGCTATCACTACGACCGCACAGTACACTTTAAAGCTATAGACAGGTAAATATAGATATAAAAAGTTTAAATATATATATATATATATATATATATATATATATATATATATATATATATATATATATATATATATATATATATATATCATCCTTATTTCTCATTCCTCTTGAAGCCATCTTAGTTTAAATTCTATAAGGACTCGTTGTCCGGTACTGGCCTTACAAAATGTTGATACGGTGCCAGAAATAGAATCTTTTTTATTAGTAATTCTAGTTTGTTCACTAGTTCACTAGGTTCTAGTTTGTTCTAAGCTTCACTTCCTTTCTCTTCGCTTTTATGCATTTTTGGGTATGCATTTGGTGGTGACTAGATGATCTAACTAAAAAACAATTATTAATTCCATCAACATCATACCTGTTTAACAATGAATATCGCCAGGGTATTCGAGAAAGCGCGCGTCAAATGTGTACCAGATCTGAAGTGTGGGAGATTACTTTGTTAGTACTTTGAGGAAGGGTGGTTCGACTATTATGGTTACATTACTACTACTCGCATATTCTTCGCACGCTCAGATATTGGGAGCTCTCTCTCTCTCTCTCTCTCGATAGGATCTCGTCTAAAGCGAAACTTCGTCTCGTAACGCATAGATCACATAAATGCACAGATCTACAAGCAGCTCATAATCACAATGATCAAAAAGGGCTTGTCTATGTTGGCCGATAGCTGCCTCTCCCTTCATACTCTCTCCCGTCTACCGCGCGCGTTCTTTTGTCCCGAAGATAAAATCTGCTTCTTGCTCAATGCCCCGTCCATCGCACACTTTGATTGCCTCGGAGACAATTCGATAATTAGTTGCTCGTTTTTACAATATAACTTACTAATATTCGTATATAATATTTTTTTCATATAACTTTTCATTGCTATCTCTACGATAGCAATGCATTGATCTCTCTAATGTAGCGGTGGTTACCCAGCTAGAGCATTATTTTCACAATCAGCTTCGTAAGGATGTCAGTTATGTGGGGAATGTCTATGTGACACCGGTTAACTCGTCAGTCAAATGCAACCCGTTTCGGAGGTTTATGTGCTACTCGTTTAAAGGAAGCTTTACTCGTCTTTGCTTCTTCTAAGAACCACGCCAATGCTGCACATGTCAGTAGTAAAGTGCGCCTCGGAGACAACATCGACTATATATAGAGTCGTCGGTCACAAAATTCCACATTGATTGTGCTGCTAGGCGTACGCACCACAGATAGTACAGGTAGTTCAACTGAGTTCTTAAAATGAAAACCAAGAATTTTCCAAATCTTGTTTTTATTTTATTCGATATACTCCCCGAGAAGCTCAGTACACTTTTCCACCGAGATTTCAGAGCATTTATACCTCTTGAGTAGAATTCCGCGTTTTTAGACTGAAAATAGACATTGACAGCAGCCTTAACCTCTTCATTGCTGGAAAAACGCTTTCCACCGAAACTATTCTTCAAATGTCCGAAGAGGAAATAATCTGAGGGGGCCAGGTCTGGAGAATAGAAAGGTTGTTCAATAAGTTCGAACCTCAGTTGGGCCAGTTTTGCCGATGCTTGCCGCGACTTGTGTGCAGGAGCATTGTCCTGGTGAAACAGGACAACCTTCTTCTGCAAAGCGAGCCGTTTCACGATGAGTTCTTGCTTCAGGCAGTCTAACAGTCTTGCATAATATTCTCCCGTGATCGTTTTACCGCTCTCAAGATAGTCGACCAGAATTATTCCACGTTGGTCCCAAAAAACCGTAGCCATTATTGTTCCGGCCTATGCCGTTGTCCGCACCCTCTTCGGAAATCGTTCACTAGGTGCACACCATAGGCGAGATGCTTCTTGGGTCTCGGGAGTGTAGTGATGGGCCCAGCTTTTATCGACGGTCACGAATCTGCGTCAAAAATCCGACGGATTTTTCGACATCTTGGCCAAATTTCGCTGTGAACCGGAAACACGCGCGTCTTTTTGGCTTTAATTGAGCAAATGCGGCACCCATTTTGCTCTGAGCTTTTTCATCTTTAAGTTCTCGTGCAGGATGATGCACACTACCCAAACTGATCCTCAAGGCCTCCGCTATCTCCCTAATGTTCACTCGCTTATCTGAGGCAACGAGTTCCTCATCAGTTGCCGTTTCCTGAACGTTCATCCTCGGTGCTCCTGCGACCTCTTTTTAACTTATTAATCCAGTTGGAAACAGTGGCAAAACATGGCGCAGAGTCACCGTACACCTCGTCTAACTCAGTTTTCACTTGGTTCGCATTCCAACCTTTGAAATAAAAATGCTTGATAACCACTCGAAACTCTTTTTCTCCATTTTTCAAAATCACGCCGAGACGTTGCACGGGTAAAGCGATCAAACAAAATCGCAACGGCCAGTCACCATAATATTTTGACTGCTAGCAGTCGAAAGGTTGCCGTTTCCAATAGCGGTGAAAGCGCCAAAAATTCGAATTCTGAAAAGCTCATTTTAAGAACCTGTTGAGCTACTTGTGTATATATATATATATATATCTATAGCGGAAGCAGCCAGTGCTAAAAGTATTCAAGCGTCGGTTACCCACACTTGTCCTCACCCCTTGCATTCGAGACATTGAGGAAGCCTGGGTTGCTCACGACGAAACTGCTCAAGAATGTCGGCCGAAAATTGGCGCTTGCTACAACAAGCGCCAGGAGGGCTGGCGAGTATTTACTGCAACGTCTGTCATTAGAGGCTCTGAGGGGGAATGCCGCTTCGGTGAGAGGTACCCTGGCTAGATAGACCAGCCCAAGCCTGGATCTAACGCCTTGAGTTATGCCCCAGCGGGCTGTGCACATGTTCTTGCATCACAAATGTATATTTTGCTACACTTAAATAAGGATTATTTATATATATATATATATATATATATATATATATATATATATATATATATATATATATATATATATATACACGGTGATGTGGGTTTCCGTTTATGCAATCCGCCAACTATTATATAAATAGCTAAGCTTGTTTAATAGGTCAACTCCTGCGGCATCTAGCACCCCTATTGATGCAGTCTATTTCTGCATATGACTAGCTGCTACATTGACCAGCACATTTGAAGTTATACCACTTCGATCGGCGTGAACATTTCATGATTTCTCGATAGTGTTGTGTGTGTATGCCTATGGTCATGTAGTCATGACAAAAGGAATCTCATTGCTCAGGTCTCCCCTGAAGAACAGCGGCAAACGCTCAACGCAAACACAGGCTCTACTAATTAAAGTTATTCGAATGATAAACGTAATTTGCAGATTGTCTTCCCTCAGGAACGTATTTAAAATTGAAAACATATATGAAGACGTTTAGTACTTAACTTTAATTTGGCGATATTGTTTAGTTTTGTACTCACACAACTATAGAATAAACAATATGCATGTTAGATGCTAATGCTATGAACCTTGTATTAGATTCTGACTTAGAGGCGTTCAGTCATAACCTGTTAAGTTTAGTGCCTCTGATTTTTCAATTAAACCTAAAATCAATTGTTTAAACTTCTAAGCAAGATTACAATCACCATAACAAAAACAAATGGTAAAGTAAAACTATCCGGTCTCACGACGGTCTAAACCCAGCTCACGTTCCCGATTAGTGGGTGAACAATCCAACACTTGGCGAATTTTGTTTCACAATAATAGGAAGAGCCAACATCGAAGGATAAAAAAAAGCGACGTTGCTATGAACGCTTGGCCGCCACAAGCCAGGTATTCCTTTGGTAAATTTTCTGACAGATCTTGCTTGAAATTCCTAAAAACAAAAGGATCCAGGGGCCACACTTTCACGGTCCACACTTGTACTGAAAGCCAAGATCAAGCCAGCATTTACCCTTTTACTCTATGCGAGATTTCTGTTCTCGTTGAACTGGCCTTAGGATACCAGCGTTCTTTTTTGACAGATGTACCGCCCCAGTCAAACTTCCCACATGACTATGCCCTCAATGTAAATCACACTATGCTATATGCCATAAATAACTATGCTTTTATCTAAAACATTTTAAGACCATATTTACTTCCTTGAGTAACTTGAGAAACAATAGGAGTAGCAGTATTTAATTGATGACAAGTCGCCTACTTATGCTACACCTCAACAAAGTCAAACTAGAGTCAAGCTTAACAGGGTCTTCTTTCCCCGCGGTTCAATCCAAGCCTGTTCCCTTAGCTGTGGTTTCGCTATACAGTATATAGGGACAATTGAAATCTCGTTAATCCATTTACGCGTCATTAATTAGTCACTAATTAGATGACAAGGAATTTGGCTAGATAGTACAACCAATTTGTTTATTAACAATCAATTATATTTATGTGCACACTCAAGCAGTGCTCGCTTGTTTGGAGGGCCTGCCATAGCTCAGGATAAAGCCGAGGCTTCATGTTTGTAAGGCGGTTTACTCGGCCCGGACTAAGTCTTCGGGGGGACCCCAGGTCTTGTGGTCCTGATGAGAACGGTAGATGCGCAGTGTTCCCTGGACCACCTGGACGGTTAGGTCGACAAGGTTCTTCTTCGATATCGACAACCCCATCAGATCCTTCACGGACCCGACGTCCCACAGCCCCGTCATGAAGACGGTGATGTAGCCGAATCGGTGGTTCTTCGTCGGGTCGAGTTGTGTCCTCAGGGCCGGAATGTCGTATTTCCTCGTCTTATCGCGCCGGGCCAGGGGAAACTCGCGGTAGGGGCCGCAGATCTCAGCATCGAGCACCTAGACCTCGGTAGGTGTTGTAACGACAAGGTCTAAGTTTTCGGGCTGTCCCTCAGCCAAGATTTACCGTTCACGGAACTGTTTTCCACATTGCTTCAGAGACAAATGTGCAACGGTGGGGCTCGAACCCGCGCACCTATGAGTTGCGAGGCGCAGACTTAAGCCAGCACGCCACCAGGCTCGACAACGACAAGGTCTGGGCGACAAGGTCTCGGTTGCAAAGCCCTACGGAATGTGCGCTCACGGTCCACACGCAGGCCCCCTTTACGCAGGACGCGCGCGACTCTCTCACAGACGTCGTCGTGCCGCTTAACTGTCTGGTTGTGTGTGAACGCGCTCACCTGAGACACGTGAGCCAGCGTCTCCGCCGCAGCGCACCCATGTCGACATTTCTTGTCGTACATGGGGCGGCCCCGAGCAAGCCTGGCACGCATTGGTAATGCGTTGATCCTGAGCTTTACGAGGGAAATTAACTCCTTACCCGACAAGTAAGGTATGCCTCTAATCCAATTGTATGTGAAGAGGACTTTATTAGCGTGTTTAAGATGAGCCCCATCGAACTTGTCATGTAGGTAATTTGACCAAAAGTTTGTTTCGTGTAGGGCGCTCGTGATGGTGGTCCCGGTCGAGAAACAGAGGGCCGTGGTTTTCGCCACAAATTCTCTGAAGAACTCGGTTGAGACCAGCCACTGGAAGCCCGCGAGTGTTGACCGCTCGAGGCTGGTTAGCCGGGAGAGTTGGAGCCTCGGTATTAGTGTAATTAGAGCGGGGATGTCGAGGCCACCGTGTGAAGCGCGTGTGTCGAGGAAGGCGTTGGGGACCGACTGTTCGAGCTTGAGCCAATCCCTTTTTACTACCTTCCTGATCTCGAGATCTAGGCTAAGGAGAAAGCTCTTAGCTGGTAAGGGGCCGCACACCAGTTTGTAGAGGAGACGGGGAATTAGATAGCCTTTTAGAATTACGAGTCTTTGATGGGGACGGAGGGGAGCTGCGATTAGTGTGATAAGTAGTCTATGGAGAGTATATAGGGTAGAATCGATCTTGCCGTTGCCGTCAAACACGATCCCCAGATACTTCCATCGAGCCTCTATACCTTTGGCGGGCAAAAACCTCTCTCCAACGGAGAATTGATTGGGAGCGGTAAAATCTTACCCCATCTTACAGGTTATACAGGTGCGATAGGGTAAAGCTCTTGCCCGTATTAATTCTAAGGCCACGAGCATCTAAAAAAGGGCAGCTAGGAGCTGTTTGAGAGTTGGTTTGGTAGGGGCAAACAGGATAAGGTCATCCGCAAAGGCCAAGCCTAACATACGGTTGCCGTTGGCTAGCTGGAAGCCAATGTTGCTCTCATTTAGTTTAGAAAGAATGTCGCCCAGGACTAGATTAAATAGCAGGGATGACAGGGGATCTCTCTGACGAACTCCCCTAGCTGGCCTGACTGAACGACTGCTGTTTCCGAATTCGAGGTAGGTGAGGGAGGAGAGGTATAGACGCTCGATGCAGTCGACAAACCCCCTCGGGTATCCGCGTCGCCGGAGTGTTCAGAGTATGGAGTCGTGACTGACCATATCGAACGCTTTGCGCAGATCGATGGAGGCCAGCCTAAAGTCCACACCCCTTCGCCTGGCGTCGTGAATGACGCCATCCAACAGCGCAAGGTTCTTGAAGGTGCCATCGGAAAAGGAGAAAAGCCCGCTGTGTGGGGAGTAGATCTATGGTCTCGTATGTAGTGTCATAATCTCTGCCCAGTGCTCTACTACGTCGGAGCCGTTCATGTCGTGTATAGTGTGTTCGCCGTCGAGCACCTCGTTGGCACATTTCGAGCGTTTTTTTGTTGAAAAGTTTTTGTGTTGTGGCATACTCCTCCCGACGCTTCTGTCTCTTGGAAAGGGACACCTCAGCTAAGGTCCTTATATCCGAGGCACGTTGGGGGAGCGTGTTGTGTAGATGGGTGTTAAGAAAGTTATTAAGATTGTCGGTATGGTCACCCCCCTCGCAGATTACTTCAACGAAGTGGGTTAAGTCTGTAGTCAGTGTGTGTTGGGATATGGGAGGGACTTGGTTGTGAGGGCTTGTAAGTGAGAAATAAAAATAGAATTGGGGGAAAGGTTAGGAGCATCATTGTCGGGGGTGTCACTCCTCCAGCGTCCGGGCTCAGGAGCCTCGGCCTGTTCGGCGTTGGACGGGAAGCGAGGGCGCTTCCCGCGAAGCGCCTCGCTAACCATCGCTCGATGCGACGGATATTTTCGCTGGCACTTGATAGACTCAAGTGTGCGGTCGCTAAGCTGGGAGGCCAAGATCTGATTAATATTCCCGGAAGTCTCGTTATTATTGTCTAAAATAGTATCCGCTTCGATCGAATTTCATATATAATTCGTTTAGTAATGCATATAATATAATTATATATGTACAGTTACTACAGGCATAGGCTATGCATAGTACTATATCTGCATATATTAGTTTTGTCTTTTTTATGAATAGTTTGTAGAGAATGTTGTTTTGAGGGCTATAAGTTTGATAGGTATGGCATCTATCGGGAAGTGGGCGTGAGGCGTGGGATGGTCGGAAGACAGAAGGAGAACGATAATAGTACAGCGTATTTCGTTCAGTTCAGGCCGGGGACGATTGGAAGGTTTCGGTTGCCGCTAGAACTCTTGGACTTTCTTTGTTGCGTTGTCGTTTTGGAGTGGGTTAAGAGTTTACACAGGGAAAGGTTAGCCAGGCCTGCCCTCTTCGTCGACCTTAAATCGGTTACGCGATTTGGCCAACTTGGTGTGTCGGGTCTTGATGAAAGCCTGTAAAACACACGTAATAAAGTTTAAACCGTGTGTAGTAGGTTGACACACACACACTCGCATACATAAACACACACATATATATATATATATATATATATATAAAAGTTGTGACTTTTATTTATATAGCTTTGCAATGTTAGTATTTTGGAGTGAACAATTGTCGAAACGAAAAGCTTTATGTATTGTTGATGTTGAAACACAAGCAATCCACTTGAATTGGTGGATTTATATGTGTTAACCAATTATTTTTATAAGCAGGAAAAAAGATAAAATGTATATATCTGTAACTTGCCAGGTTTCAGGATGGCAAGCCAGTCGCGCTAGTTACTCACGATCTTCGGTGATGAGTTCCTGGTCCAGCATTTCGTCCAGTTCAGCCCGGGACGTCTGAGAAGTTCCAAGCCTGGCTAGATCACCGTTTAGGCAGTTCTTTAGGTTTTGAAATCGTAAAATTCACAGATAAAAGCTGCAGACTTCCGTAATAACCCATACGTATTGAAATCACCGACTACAAACTGTACACATCTCCAAGGTTAAAACAATGAGCTCACTTATCATAAACTTGCGTACATAATTCAACTTTCAAAAAAATGGAAGGCTTAAATTTACTCGTTACGATACTATACGCTACGCTTGAAAAACAAATGTGCTGTACATTTCATCCATTGGAGCGTGATTCTGCAGGCAACTTAGGTATTGCAACTAAACAATGCGGCCACGATTTGTGGAACGAAGCGTAACATACATCAAGGACTCCAAAAAAGTATATACAGATATATACATGTATTTTTCAAATATAATTTTGTTTTCCGCCGAGATTATACCTACTGAACGCATCTCCCCTTTCACTCTCTGTCAGCCCGGCTCTCCATTAAATAGTACTACGAGCCCACAGGAGGAGTAGTGAGTGTTTCGTGCCTCCACTGCAGCTCCTATATTCCAGTTAGAGGCGCCTCTACAGATAAATTGCTCTAATTGAGAAACCTCCTGAGTAGGCAGGTCCGAAGGATTCGTAGAGCTTAACTCTCCGCCCACCTTCAATCGGTTCAACACTTTTCTTCTAGCCTCTAGTCTGACTTGTGCAAGGACTGGGGGCAAGCCAGCGTATGGGCTGCGACTTTGCTGACGCCTAGGTCACAGTGTAGGCATGTATCCGAGGAAGCTTTTCCTATCCTTAACAGATATGCCTGGAAACTGTTGTGGCCCGTTATGGCCTTCGTCAGAAAGTGATCAACCTCCCCGCGAGTCGATTCAGTCATTTCTTGATGTCAGTAATGAGGTTGCGTATGCGCGCACCTGGTGCACCATCCGGAGTGGCTGCCCATTCGTTCCGCCATGCAGTAATTGTGCCTTCCTAATCGCACCGTCGGACTACCTCGTTTTCAGAACTGTCTGCAGAACTAGTTATAGAGAAAAAATCGCTTTGCAGAAGCAGCAAAAACTCGTGGAGACATTCTTTAAATGCAGACCAGAATGATTTACTATAAAAATCCATAGTCACGTTCAATTTGCGAGAGGGGTGTGGCTAATAATAAAAGTTATCTTTGAATAAATAATATCGGGTAACTCTACTATTTCTAAATTAGTTTAAAAGAAAAAAACAGTTACTTGCCATCTTATATATATATATATATATATATATATATATATATATACCTCCTCTAGAGCTATTACGAATGATTTATCTGATGAAGTAGGTCACTTATGCATGCACTCAAGGCATACGGATTGGTTAAATTCTCAGATGAATAATGCATTACCCTTACATAAAACAAAAAAAACAGTCAATTAAGATGTTGCGAAGTAAAAAAAAATTAAATAGCCAATCTTAATGTAAGTAAATTAAGGGATAGATACTTACCACTAAAGCTCGTCGAGACGTTCACTATCAACGGTTGTAATTGGTCAAAGAAACAACACTGCGTGGAAAACGATCGTGTTTGCGAGACACTAATTACAGTTGTAGAGGAATTTCATAGCAAGACTCATTGGCATTGACAAAATTGCGCTAATTGAAGAGACGACTACATATTGCAGAATAACCGAAAGAGAGAGACAACTTATCTTTGAGAAAAAGATCAAAGTTCTAGTTAATTTGGCTCGGTGCAAATGATATGATCTGTATTTTTTATTCTTTAATTAATCGAACCGTAGCAGTCGTTCTTAGAGTTCAAACATGCACGTTGCAAAACGCTTGCTTAGCGCTTACATGCGAACCCCATTACGGCGCACGTGCACATATTCGAACATATCAGGCGATGATAGCCATGAACTATGTACCTGGTGTAGACGTGGTGACTGCCACATGCAAGACCAGACCAGAGGTGAGAGGTACTGACCAAAATCCAGGTCTCCAACTTCTCGTTGGACTTGTTCAACTTGATTTTCCTATTCCGAGATAAAACTGCCGAATGGTACTGTACGCGGCGTCTTCAACCTTAATCAAATTATCTCAACAACCGGTGCACAGTTTGAAGATTTTTTTGAGTAAACGTATTTTAATTATAGTACATATATTACATTAGCTTATTATTTCAGCTACTCGTTAATGAAAAGACACATCGCACTTTGAGATTGGCAGTAGTTACATTATAATAAAAATTAATGAAACATTTATATTGAAAATATAATATTTAATTTTAGGCTTATTAGTGATTAACTAACTACACTAGTGATTAACTAACTACACTAGGGCTTGTGAGGGGCGCTACCAGTCGAGCCTGTCCTCGAGGCACCCCTTTAATATAATAAAATTATATTATTCTTAAATAATGCACTATTTATTATGATATAGTATATATATGTATATATATATATATATATATATATATATATATTTTTTTTTTTTTTTTTTTTTAAATAAAACTTATACAATGTTAATTTTAAAGAATATTAACAATATAATTATTATTGTTATACATAAAGAATATAATGATATTACGATTAATTTATCGACTTAAACTATAGAAAGAAATCATCCTATTTTTCAAACCTTCCATTTGATTGAGCCGAGTGTATTAAAAAAAATCGGTACACAAAGCACCTTCCTACCCGCGCATTGACAAGCAAAGTAGTCTGGTCAAAAATACGATGTTGAAGTGGTCTTGTAATTGGTGACCTAAGTGATTTCACTGCCGGTCTGCAACCCACTAGCGGATAGCACGAAGCAGTGGTAGCGCAGTTAGATGTATACCGCGCTAAGGAGCCCTGGGATGGGATGGCATGCACTAATCGGCACGTGTACACAAGGTACATTGTGCATGACTTGACTACCATCACTTGTTGAGTTTGACCCAATTATCTCACCAAGTTGGCGATTAATGCTGTCGCCTGTTCTGCGCGCATACTACGTGCACTAATAACGTGCAAAATAGTGCAAATATGATCTTACTACGCGGGGTGGAATTTGCAGGGTAGGTAAGAACACCATGCCTCGTTTTCTAGTTGTGGAGACGTAGAACTCGCTGATGCTTGCAAAAAAAATGCAAAATGTGGTCAAATGCAGCTTAACGTACGCGCGGCACGGGTTGTTCTTGTCTCGGGTGTTCTGGCTTTTTTGTGCTTTGCGCTCCTTCAAGATGACGACGGCATTTCTGCTAGTTTTGCTTCCTCATCACCGTGAGAACGTCCATCGTATTCTCATCCGAAGGATCTTCGCGGCCACATGCTGCTGAGAATCTTGCTGAGAACTTGCAGCAGTAAATGGAACCCAAATAGCCGTTTAAACGAATCAATGAAGGCTTTAAACGACAGCGTATTGAAACGATTCAATGCGCCCATTTACACTAAAAAGTAAACTTCAGGTCATTGCCTACGGCAAACACAAAATTTGTAGAAGCAGTACATGGTGCATTCCATTCTGAATCTTTTCCAATGACATAGTTTTTCTAAGCATGACTGGAGCGAAACAGTTTTAGGTCGACCGAAATTATATTTATCTCGCTACGATTTTTTATCATAAAGACCCGCATGTCTAATCTGATTTGATCTCAGAAATGCAAGACAAAAGATACCTCTAATATTTCACAGACGAGTCAGCTTTTGAGTTTATGTGGAAACTATCTGATCCATCTAGCCAAAAACATTTTTGCTTTTGTGTCTAACTGCTGACGGCTCGGATACACAACTAGTTAAAGCCTTTCAACCTTTTCCGCAGGATGGGAAATAACACTTACTACTTATTATACTTGTTTATCTAAATATGGGGGCGCAGAACTCATTAATGTCTGTTAGAAAGTACAGGATCGGGTCAACCTTTCTCCTTTTATCTTGGAAGGCGGTCAGGTTGCGGCTTTAGATCAAGTTGTATAATTTGTAATACATCTATTCCTAATAAAATCGTATAACGTTACGCCCATGATCGTCATCTTTTTATATTTGTTAAATCATTAAAATGTCGTATATGTTGACATATTCTTACTAGAGCGCGCACAGGTGTGACCTGTCACTAAAAGGAGTGTTTGCTTCTACATACACATTATTTGCTAAAAATTGTGCGCAACTGTACACACGAGTTAAACACACGTTTACATTGTTCATACGTAATTGAGTTCGTTAATTGCAATTCGCCAAATCAGGATCACGCCAATCCAATGAATGGAATGTACAGAACACATTCATTTTTCAAACCTAGTGTATGACGTCGTCGTGACGAGACACCCATCACCCTCGACTCAATAAAACTACACGCTTTACCCTCAACATGGCGCCAGTAAGTAGACATGATTACGCAACATGGTACCGCCCACGTTGCCACTCGACGTGCACTACCACAATGACCACGGCACTAGCCACAACATATACCTCCTTCCATTAGCATCATCAGCAACAGCATCAAAGTTGCATTTCATGGCTCCACTGCACGACAGCATGTTCACCACCGTCTTCATGTGACAGAAGGTAACGTAGCCAGAACGTCATTAGGTCATAAGCATCAATAAGTTCCATATGCGGTCTCACAGCGGCTACAGCCAAAGGAAGCAGTCGACATCATGGCGATAATGCAGCTTGGTTCAGTCAAGCATAAGCCAAATCTAAGCCTTCCCCTTTTTACAAATGGAAATTAAGGTTCGCATGATTATGATGAGTAAGTTTCCTGTTTTAGGCTGTGCATGTGTGTGCAGTTTGTAGTGCCTTTATCGGTGGTTCTATAAAGTATCTAGGCTCCTAGAGCAATCTACAACACTTATTGTGTGGATTTGATTGTGTTTTTTAAACCTAAAGGACTGCCTCAACGGTGCCCGGCCCAGGCTTGAAACTTCCCAGACCACCCCGGGGCTGAACTAAACGGAATGCACCGTGCTATCGCGCGTATTTCTAGAGAACTGACCAGGAGCTCGTCGTAGAATCGTGAATAACTAGAGCGACTGGCTTGCCACCTGGTAAGTTAGATTTTTTAATATATATATATATATATATATATATATATATTTTTTTTTTTTTTTTTGTGTGTGTTAAAGTTTCTATATTAATAAAAAACAAATATACAATATTATTAAGTTATATTAAGTATCAGCATGGAAGCCGTATTGATGTATGCTAAGTCTGGATTACTGGATGTGTGTGTGTTTTTTTAAACAAATGTTGGCACATTGGTGAAACGCATATTAAGAGCATTTGTGATGTATAATATCTATGATATACGTAGTAGATAGTAATATGTTAAGACCCTTTTTTTGTTCTGGGAGGTTTCGGGAATGCATGATGCACATGCGCCACTAGCAGCCTGCGTGACTAGTGTGAGACTCGCATACCCACTAAACCCGGATTCCTCCCCACCCTCCCAGGCTCAGTATTACTTTGGCATTACATCGAAATGTTAAGACCCTAACAATTCTAATATAGACTGGCCTTATTCTGACCTATCGGATGCTGGCACTATAGCGACAATGTCTATTAATCTCAGCGTGTATATTGGGTTATAACACGGTGGGACAAATAACCCGCCGTCATTTCAGTAAGTAAGCATGAGTACTTGCAACGACACAAACGACTCATTGGACACACTAATTGACCTTATTCAATTTATCACTAACCCGCAGATACTTGAGGAACTCATAGTATATATATATATATATATATATATATATATATATGTCTCATTTCATTTGATCGTAATGCGGTATCATTCACTGTTCTGATGCCGAAATCTCATTCAAAGATGAAGGGGCTCAATTTTTGGAAAAGTGACTATGAGGACATCGAGGCAAACCTTTTTCAAATCCCTGTCGATAACGAATTTTAGACTGCTGGTAATGATGCGTAATATATTTTTTTTTATTTGATTCATCTAGTCAATTATGTTCAATTATGTTATTATTACCCACAAGATGCATAAAGGTAAGTAGTAAGGTCGTGAAGCATAGGGCTATATGAACAAACTGTAACAACTAATAGAAAAGATGGCACCTAACTCTGGCAATGATGTAAGGCTTCGTATGGTCATCAGCAGGATATGAACCCTTGAAAAAATCAAGCTCGACCTTGAGAATCAAAACTGTTTTTCAGACATGAGAACAAATGACTAGATGGGCCTTATTGATGGTTTTCATTAATGTTTAGATGTTTACCATTAAAACAGGTGAACACCAAAATCTTCTCTGGGCGCAAACCACTAAAGACCGAACGGAACATTCTGGCAATCAAACGGCTAGTAGTGCCATAATATCAGGCACATAGCGCATTTGCCCCGGCTGACAAGACGTTTAAAGACTTGACAGTCCTCGATGCAGTTATACACGATGCCAGAGTGCGCCTTCAATAGCTAAGATTGTGCATGCCGGGCTTAAAAAGGTATTTTAGATGGTTTTACATGACGCGGGCATAAAGGGCCTTGTAGCCAAGGGTTTCCACGATTATTTTATGAGGGATAGGAGTACATCAAATCCCTCTACAGGGACTGCAAAACTATTATTTTATTTGGTAACGCTAAACCGTCGTACACCAGACGCGGGGAGTACGACATGAAGACCCACTACTTTCTTTATTTTTTAGCATTCTAATCGACCTATTGAAAAGTCTGGAGAAAGTTCCGGGGTACGCCCTGGCGATGAAACCAGAAAACTCGGTCTAGCATTTGCAGACGACCTAATTATAATAAGCTCTACAAAGGTGACCTTACAGCAACTGTTAGACACCGCAACCCCATCCTTTTATGCCGCGGATTAGGAATCAACTCGGACAAATCTTTCATTTTGTCCTTGGTTCCTAATTGGAAAGAGAAGACAGTCAAAGTCACCACCCGGAGTTTGCAACATATAAAAGACTCCTTCAAGCTACCAGTACAACGCAGAAATAGAAGTATCAGGGTGTACACATCAACGACAAGGGCCGCGTCAAAAGCAGCGTAAATGACACAAGACTAAACGCCTTGGTTACGGCAATATAAAATATTGTGAAAAAAGTGGGACTTAAGGTGCCGTCAGATATAACAACTGCATTCCTCAGTCAACAAGAGAGCCTATCATTGCCTGCCCTAAAAACGCTTGTTTCGAGAGTATTGTTCGGAGGACGCCATTCCGACACGAACAAGAGCTGCACGCGACAGGCGAGATATCAGGCACAACTGCCGCAAAGGGTGTAACTCCCCGAAACACTAAATCACATTATATAAAAAAAGAGAATTAAACGGCACCATGACGTAGTCTTCCAGCCGACCGAAGCTCTTAAAGATAAAGGGGTGAGATGCGCTAGACGATCGCAAAGTGCACGTACCTAGGTTAGAGCGAAATAGGCAAGCTTATCTCCGAGACTAGACGACACCCAGTGAACTCTTGGGTTATGCTTTAGGTACGAGGTAGGCACGGTCTAGGCGAGCATCTCTCGCCCCGCCTCCATCCTCTTCTATCGTTTTGCAACAGGCAGAGGCAAATGTTAGGCCTCAGGCCTGCTTCCTCTACCTCCCTGGGTTTCCTACTGGCTTCTAGTAAATAAAAAAAATGGACTGTCACAGCGGTAAACGACCCATGTTCGGACAGAACAAAACGTCCCCGAGCTGAACCGAACGAGCTGCACGGTACTATATGCGATAAGATAATCCTCCAAATGTCGGACTTCGACCAAGGATACAGAAGAACAGTTGTAGCTACACGTGTCGGACCCCTCGCCGTGTCGACCGCTGGAAACGGGTGCCTCGGTACGCCGGCTAACCCCCCGACACACCAATTCGGCCGAATCCCGCAAACCGATTCGAGGTCGACAAAGGGGCAGGGATTGGCTCTTCCTGCCAGGGTATCTGAACTGGCTCCCAATAATCAAGGAAAAGAGAACAATCGGCCTGTCACTACGGTATACGAGAGGGCTAGAAGAACTGAACGAACTGCACTGTGCTACATGCGATAAATTGATCCTCCAAAAGTCGGACTTCGACCGTCATAAAGGGGAACATAACCCCACCGTCACAACTAACAACGATACCGATGAACCTACTTCGTCATCCGCTGGGCAAAACTGTGTGTGCACCATTGATGGTTGTGGGAGGTCCTTTCCCTCTAACCGCGAACTAGTACCTTTTCGCTCGAAGAAGCACCGTGAACAACACGACCAGAACATAGTCTCGCCTCGGTTGAAGAAGGATGGAGTCAACACGACTTGACTCTGCTCGCTAGTCTTGAAGCGAAACTGATCAACGAGCGCGGGGTGTCGTGTGCAAAGACATTAACCTGCAGCTAGCCAATAAGTTTCTTGAAAGAACTTTTGATTCAGTTAAGATTGGATTGTACGCGTAGGCTTAAAGATGTACAGAATACGCCTGCACAAATTGCTAAGATAGCGGATGATTAGCCCTCCAACAACATCGGAGCGAGCCGGGCCGCTATCGTTGACTCCCAAAGGGCCCGCCTTGTACGTAAGGATGATTTGAGTCGAAATCTGGGAAATTTGGCTGCAAAATTTGCAAGGGGGGAATTGTATGGCGAACTCCTAGATGAATACCTAACACGGCACTTCCAGAAACCCTCACGAAAGCATCCCCCTTCCTATTTAATTTGGTCATCGACGACCTTCAAAAGGGTCTTGAGAGGAAGGGTCTGGAGTACGCCCTGGGCGACGAAACTAGACTCCTTAGCCTATCATTTGCAGATGACCTTATCATAATGAGATAAAAAAAAAACTCATTACAAAGGCTTCTCGATACTGCTTTCCCCATGCCCCAATCCCGCGGACTCGAAATAAATCCTGACAAATCCTTCACAATGTCACTGGTCCCAAGCGGGAAGGAGAAGAAGATCAAAGTTCTAAACTACCCTGATTTTATCGGAAGCCATCACCTGGCACAAGGGAACCGAGACTAAAATCAAAGAACGGGAAGCACGCTGCTAGTCTCGCATGATGCGGTTATTCAATCTCTTCAAACGAGAGGCTTCCCAATGCAATTTATCGAATACAAACGAAACCGCTATATCGGGATAGCACCACGATCATCAAATTTGGCGAAGGGGAAACCGTAATACATCCCACCCGGGATGTAAGACAGGGCGATTCTCTCTCCCCCTTCCTATTCAATTTTGTCATCGACGATCTTCTGAAGGCTCTCGAGAGGGAGGGTTTGGGATACGCCCTGGGCGACAACACTAGGCTTCTTGGTCTAGCTTTCGCTGATGACCTGATTATAATGAGTTCAACGAAAACATCATTGCAAAGGCTTCTTGACGTTGCTTTCCCCATTCTCAATTCCCGCGTACTTGAAATTAATCCAGACAAATCGTTTACCATGTCATTAGTCCCAAGTGGGAAAGAGAAGAAAACCAAAGTTTTAAGCCAGCCCGATTTTAGTGTAAATGACAAACCTCTCCGAGCGGCCCGAATAACACAGAAGTGGAAATACCTAGGGGTGCAGATAGATGACAAGGGCCGGGCCCAAAGCACACTTGACGACCTCGATACAATGCTTACGAAACTAACTGGCGCCCCTCTTAAGCCCCATCAGGGGTTGCTAGCGCTAAAAAGCATAGTAGTCCCACGCACACTCCATCGTCTTGTCTGTGGACCACGACCGAGCTTCTCAAGGCTCAAAGCTTTGGATCTGGTAAATAGGAAAAATGTTAAAACTAAATGGCTTAAAATGCTATCAGATGTGACTAACGCCTTCCTTTATGCCCCCGTCAATGAGGGTGGTTTAGCTATCCCAGGACTTACAACCCTTATGCCTAGGCTAAGATATAAAAGACTCGGAAGGCAAAGGAGGTCGAGTCAGCCCTTTGTCGCCTGGGCACTATCCTCAAACTATGGCGCAAAGGACCTGACCGCCTCCGAAGCCATGACCTGGCACAAGGGGATTGGTGTTAAATTTAAAGAACAGAAAATGCAATATTGGAGCACACTGCTCCACGCCTCATTTGATGGGACACATCTGAAAGGGACTAAAAGCTCTTCAGACATTCACGGCTAGACACGTGGTATGCCATATTTAAGTGGCAAATAACTTATCTGCCTCTTGAAAATGAGGATAAACGCCCTTCCAACACGGGCAAGAACTACGAGAGGCAGAAGAGACACTAGGCACAACTGCCGAAAGGGTTGCAACCAGTCAGAGACCCCCAACCACATCTTGCAAACATGCCCCTACACTAAAGAGCAGCGTATTAAAAGGCATCACGATGTAGTCTCCCGGGTGGCCAAAGCGCTACGAGACAGTGGGCGCGAGGTCCACCAGGAGATGAGGATTATTGTTCAAGGAGAGCCCCTGCGTCTACAACCTGACATAGTCGTAGTCGATAAAGACGCCGTATGGGTCCTAGATGTCGAGATCCAAGGCACAAATCGTAAAGAGGCCGAGGCGCGGCAAATGAAGATAAGAAAATATTCTGACGATACCCTGCTCGCGAACCTGCCAAGGACCGACCTGCCGAGGAGGATTGGCACTGTCCAGCTAACATACACCGGCGTATGGAACAAGGAGTCGTTTGAGGAGATGGCCGCGCTGAGGATACCGAAAATGACTCTCCAGGACATCACGGTCAAAGCGGGACAAGGGAGCTTGCGAATCTTCAGGAGTTTTCAGAAACATGACTGTGATACTAGATAGACCATACATCGTGCTTTAGACTAGAATATAGGTACACGTTTACCTCCGAGTTTAGGTGATATACAGTGGTCTTCTAGATTTTACTCTAGGTACTAGATAATGAGGTCTAGGTGAGCTTTCCTTACCCCTAGAACATTCTTTTAGCTAAAAACAAGTTAGGCTTTAGAGTTAGGAAGAGTTGTTTAACGCAAAGCGGACACCCCTGGATACAGAATGTAAACGGTGAGCGCTGCCGTTAACCAGTGCAAATGTAAGATTCTACAATAAATTGTGCCTTTTATTACCCTTGCCAAATGCCTCGTCTTCTAATTAATGACACGCATGAATGGATTAACGATATTCCCACTGTTCCTATCTACTGTCTAGCGAAACCACAACTAAGGGAACGGGCTTGGATTAAACGACGGGGAACGAAGACCTCGTTGAGCTTGTCTCTAGTCTGACTTACTGAAGAGACATAGGAGGTGTAGCATAAGTAGGAGAAATACCACTACTCCTAATGTTTCTTTACTTACTCAGTTAAGTAAGTATGTAGTATCTTCATGTTTTAGATAAAAGCATAGTTATTTGTGTGATTTATATTGTGGACATAGTGAGGTGATTTATATTGTGAACATAGTGATTCGATCCTCTTGTTTTTAGGATTCTTAAGCAAGAGACGTCAGAAATGTTACCACAGGGATAACTGGCTTGTGGCGGCCAATAGCATGGCGTGCATAGCGACATCGCTTTTTGATGCTTGGCTCTTCCTTTCATTGTAATCCTGCTTAGTACGAGAGGATCCGTATGTTTACACCAATGGTTGTGCGTTTGATTAAAAAATCAGAAGCACAAAACCACATTTTTTTTTCTTTGCCCAAGGCGATAAACTCATCCCTTTGCTTTTTTGTTTACTGGTAGCCGATTTACCAACACGTTTACAGACCCGACACCCAGCTGTCAAGATAATTATGTCTGCCGACGATCTAGTACTTTACAGTAGCCTACATATATGTATCCCCCTTAAGATGACCCTCCGGCCTGCATGATCCTTGACAGAGAAGAGTAACTGCGCACAGGCGGTGGAGAAACAAAACTACCATCTAATGAGTTATGACTGAACGCGTCTAAGTCACGCTTTGCAATGCATAAGTTCTCGTAAAATAAAAACGGTTGAAAAAAAGATGAACCAGACAACGAAGCAGGAAATCTCACTCGACATAATCTAAGCAGTGCAGCGAATGTAATCAATATAATACGCACCTTACGCAGCAGGCTATTACAATATGTATTGTTCGTCACGAAGACTTCTATACAGCATTTAGTGCGTTTGTTAGAACACCGAACATTAAACCTTAAAAAAGGCAACACACTCCCATATATGCACGCAAACGAAGTACTCCACTGGTACAGCATCTCCACAATACAAAACAACGATTGGTAAAAACACGTGGATAACTGTGTATAGGTCCAATCTGAGTGTGTGTCTCCCTATACAACGCTCAACAGTCCCAATTTAGGATACACCTAGATCACAGGCTTGATTCAGACGGTGAAATTAAAAGTCAATATTTTATTTTGCGAGCGAGGAAGTGTTTTGCAGTGAGACATCTAATGTGTTTCGGAATGCAGGTGCAGGTTTCAGAGGGCGGTATGCAAGTGTGTGTTGACTAGATTTCAAGAATACTGAGGGCATTGCAAAAGTTGCAGCATGTCTAGCTGATGTTCGACATCGGGGGTAGGGACTAGTAAAAACGCAATCTCCATAGACACAATATATTTTAAAAAATGTCGTATGTTAGCATAGAAACTCACGGGGTGTAAATGTTTTTCATCACGAGTAGGTTGACTAGAATGGGTCCTCCACAAACGATATATTCGCTTACTCAGGTCCTGAAGGAGACCTCGAATATGGCGGACAAGTAAATGGCCTTGTAATTACTGGATCTAAAAAACACGTACCAGTTTATTTAACAGTTAAAGTTAAAGATGGAGGTGCGAGCGTTAGTACGCCGAGACGCCAGGGGCTCGGAAAATGCATCGACGTAAACAAGTTACGCACGGAGCTTTGCCCTTGGCATCCCAATCACCTACTGCAAATGTCGCCAAGTCTGCTCTCAGACATGTTGACACGAGCGGTGCGCTCCTCTGCATATAGGCTTACTCTGAGGGGAAGTCAGTCACCTGGGTGGTTCGACTCATATTGCTATTGTGTGAGAGCTTATGCTTTTCAAGCTCTCCTTCTCTCCCGAGCACCTAGAGATGAGACTTTTATTGACGATTTATTTTCGAAAAATTGAATTGAAAAATAATAGAATTTACGAAGATCTTGTTCGCTAAGGAAAGGTTAAGTCGTATGATTATAATGACCAGGTTTGAGCCTCACTGCGCCCTTGAAGGAACTTTACGTTCTCTAGTTGTCCAGTAGTCTCCGACCGTCTGCGCTAACACTTTATCGACGCATTTACAACAACAGATAGCACACCTGGGAATATACCGTTATCGCGCGAATTATGGGATGAATACGAGAGTCTACTATCCTAGCAGATAGATGCTCCATTCTCTCTTATGGAAGTTGCAATTAAAGTGCGATCGAAAAGTCGAAGAATAAGGCCTTTGGACCCGACCTCGTCCGGAATAAACATATAAAGGCGGCGGTCCTCCTAACGCCCCTTTGGACGGCGCTTTAACACGTGCTTGGAAACAAATTAAATTTAGAAACCTTTCCGAAAAAGGTAGGAATGCTTGCTAAAGGTGACCTGCTTTGTCCATCATTTTGGCATTGCAAAGAAAAGCAAATGATAATACAAAAATATTATCATGCCTCCTGGCACGCCAGCTTAGCTTCTATCTTAAAGCAAGAGGAATCATCCCCC
Organism: Dermanyssus gallinae; assembly: GCA_003439945.1. Classification (NCBI taxonomy): domain Eukaryota; kingdom Metazoa; phylum Arthropoda; class Arachnida; order Mesostigmata; family Dermanyssidae; genus Dermanyssus; species Dermanyssus gallinae. The sequence goes on from QVRM01001469.1 coordinate 50,999, forward strand.
CGGAACAGCATGGATTTCGCGCCAGACATTCGAGAATGACCGCATCACAGGAGCTTTTAGACGATGTGAAGCACTCAGTTACCGTCAAGCACCAATTACTGTACACTGTATTTGTAGACTACAAAGCGGCGTTTGACACTGCCCCCAGAAAAATTGTCATGGAGAAGCTAGTCGCCGCGGGCGTGGGCCCAAGAGTTTTGGGAATGCTAGCAGCTATCCTGAAGCAAACCCGGTCATTCTAGATGACGGCATTCAGGAAAACCAGCCTTTCCTACAAACAAACGGCTATCCCCAGGGCAATAATCGCAGCTCGCTCTTATTCTCAGTCTTACTCAGTGATCCTCCGGGCGTTATCAATGAGCACTACCCCGGTGTCTGCATAAGTCTCTATGCCGATGACCTTGTGGTATATAGTAGTGTTTATAGATCTAAAAATGTCTCTGAGGATGCTGAAGACATACAGCAAGCAAAATGGTTTAACGATTAACGTATCGAAAACAAAGGCTATCAAATTCAGATCCGGGGGACCCCTGAAGAGAAGTGATAGGCTTAGCTTGGGCGACGTTTCTGTAGAATTTGTGAATTTTGAAGAGTTTACTTACCTGGGCGTTAAACTAACGCCAAGCGGCACATCTTTCGCGGCCCACATATCTCTACGAATTCATAGCAGCATCGTCGCCATGACATCAATCCCGGCTCCACAGCTCTTAGTAAAAACAGCTCTAATACTGTTAAACCTAAAAGTGACCTCAATGGCATCATTTGGTATGACATTAACTTGGGAACACCTATCCGCTCAGCAGCTAAATGCTCTCGACACTGTGAAGGCAACGTTTCTTAAGAGTTTTGAGCCTCCCTAGAAACGCACAAAACAGGTAACTTATAATCTGTCGAGGACCACGCCGTTCATCGAGAAATTGGTAAACCGCGTTCAACTTCCGACCACCGCATCACTGCGAAAGTTAGGCACTTCGAGCAGAAGATGAGAGAAGTGCCCGAAGCGTTCTACAAAACACCGGCAATGTTGGACAATACATGGATGGAACCGCTCTTCGAGCAACGACACGTTCTCACCCGCTATGGGTTGCACTACAAACTGTGCCACCGCACTGGGTTCAATAACCCTTCCGATGAGTGTTGTTGAAAATTGTATGACCTTGTCTGCACCAAATATCATCATGAAACATATCGGTCAGCGCCAGCTATCTGGGCGTTGGGTCGCTGACATTTTCTGGAGATTCATATACAACATATTCTATATCGATTCAAGATTAACGGAATTGAATGCCATTTCCGAGATTTAATGAATGCGTGTAATGTAATGTAATCAACAATACCGAGGGGTGATGTAATTATAATTAATAATAATATTCCCGTTGTTTATATATTGTCCCAGACACGCGTTAGTGCCTCTCGTGTGTCCTGCATAGCCCATCCTACATATGTCAATGCAGGCACAGAGACAGTAGTAAACAGTTTTTAGTCATTCTTAACTTTAAATATAATTATATATATATAATATATATATATATATATATATATATATATATATATATATATATATATATATATATATATATATATATATATATATATATATATAACTATTTTATATGTACATAGTTATTCTAGTCGTCGTTCATAACATGATTTACTAATTTATGTAGGTATAGTGCTGTATATATAGCATTGTAGCTCCATTTGCATTCTTAATAAATCAATTTTTATCTATATAGCATATACCTGCAGTGCTGAATTATAATTATATTGTATACAGCACTGTGTACACGACCGACATGCAATACGTTCTAAATGATCTAGAATTAAAAACATTTTTTAAGGAGGTTGTTTTTAATTCTAGACTATCCTCCGTCCCCTACGGGCTTGGCACTTAACCTGAGGTATATCTTCAATGCACCGAGGGTCGGACATGTTAAGATATCTAGGGTTTCTCCAACAGTCCTTGTGGCAGCATGGCCGCTGACTCTCAGCGGTATGGTTTATCATCTATTCTCAATGAGCTCGCTCAAAGAAAATTCGACCAACAACAGGGATCGAACCGGCGACACCCCGGTAAATGACAACCATGACTAGCGCACTAGTCCCCTAGACCACGCCGCCACTTTCTAAATGATCTACCGGGCACAATTGAACGTCCATTACGTTTATTTCACAACCATATGACTTTATTATAATTAACGCTAACAACGCTCACCTTTTTACTCAATCAAACTGAATGAGAGAGAGAAAGAGAGTGGCAGTATGGGAAATTCTTGATTACAATGTTTTATCGATTTTTACGCACTACAAACCATCGTAAAAGCAGTACAAGACACACCAAAGAAGATTCTAACAACAAGTGACCCGTCTGCGGTTTTTTCACCTCATAGTACCATCCTCACCACAATGTACTACACCTGTGAAATCTGCGGCCGCAAATGCAGGACGGGAGGCGGCCTTGCATCGCAATTTCGTAAGTGTCGCCCTGTATCACAAGTGTCCTCTCCCCCTCCCCCCCTTATGACGCTTCCTGTACTTCTCGGTCACCTCCCCTCCCCCTTCCCCTCTCTCCCCCCGTAGATTCTGTTGCCCTAATGCTAATTGCGATATATTCTACTGCTCCCAATCTGGCCTCTCCCTCCATCGTAAACGCCACCACCCCGACGAATATAATAATGACATTCATATTCCGAGCAAAAAGTTAGATGGGCAGATCAAGACCTAGCTAAAACCGAAGCTAGACTCATTAATGAAAACAACGGTCAACCCCTCCCGAATATTAATGAACTACTAGTAAACTAAATCTATTTAGTGACCGTACTTTTGAGTCTATTAAAAGCCAGCGTCGATTAGTTAACTACCGAGAACTAGTAGATTACTTCCTGACGAGCGAATACGATGGTAAGGATCTACCAGTCTCTATGCCGGCACTAGACGACCGCGACCCTACGGAGTCGGAGCCAGAGCGGGCGGTGGATGAGTTACCCGAGGTATCTACTGACCCACCTACAACGTCTCCTCTCCCCCCGGTAGATGCCATACACAACCACATTCAAGCCCTAACTACAACATTCACTATTAGCAACAGACTAACAACAGAACTAACACACCTGGCGAACCTGGTTTGCTCGGGTGAAGACTCGACATACAACTACAGACGTTCATTACAGAACACTTAACAGACAACCTCCCTCGACGATCCACTCGGGCTCCTCCGACCAGGAGAGAGCCGATAGCGAGGAGACAACAACGTCGAGGGGACTACGCTGAAACACAAAAACTATTTAGAAATGACAAAACCGCCTGTGCTCATAGAATACTAAACTAAGCAAACATCACAAACAACACAAACGGTGACGACATTGTCGAGCACTGGGCGGCCGCTATGATGACTGCGTCTCCCCCCCCCCCACTTGGACCACCCCCCACCCCTCCCCTAAGTGACGGTTTCGATGTTCTCTCACAACCTATTGATATCCAGGAAATAAAATTCGCCCTGCTCGGCCCCTGCAAAGCAATCGGGCCCGACGGATTAAGCCCCAAACGCGTCCGTAAGCTTCCCCTCCCTGTTCTAACTTGCCTACTTCACATTCTCTACATTAGTTTAATCCCCGCCTCCCATAAAATGGCTCGCACAGTGTTCATTCCCAAAGTAGACCAAGCTAGCTCGCCCTCCGACTTTCGCCCATTATCAATATCCTCCTATCTACAACGAACGCTGAATAAAATACTCTCTCGTCGACTATCCCTAGTAATAAAACTAACACCAATCCAGCAAGCCTTCTTGCCCTTCGACGGCACCTTCAAGAACCTCACGGTTTTGGACGGCGTTATTCATGATGCCAGATCCAGGGGATGCGAGCTGAGGCTGGCCTCAATCGATATTTCTACGGCGTTTGGCATGGTCAGCTACGACTCCGTCCTCTGGGCGCTCCGGAGCCCCTGTCATTTCTCCTATTTAATTCAGTCTTGGACGATGTTCTTAAAAAACTGAACAAGCTAGATATTGGATACCAACTCCCAAATGGGGATCGTCTGATGGGGCTTGCCTTCGCAGACGACCTCATTCTTTTTGCTCGCACTAAAGCCACTCTCCAACAATTCCTTAATACAGCGCATCCCCTACTTACTGCTCGAGGCATTAATACTAATAGTAATAAAAGTTTTACATTCTCCCACCTTTACAGTGGGAAGGATCGACTGAGCAAAATTCTCTCTATTTCTGAATTCTTCGTTGGAGAGTCCATTGTGCCTGCAAAGAGTATAAGCTCGCGATGGAAGTATCTTGGGGTTGACTTTGACCATAATGGCCGGGTTGACTCCATTGAGGCGCTTCTCACCTATTTTCTTAATAAAATTACCAAAGCTTCCCTAAAACCCCCCAGAGGCTAATTCTACTTAAAGACTATCTTATCCCCAAACTCCTATATAAATAAGTATCTCGACCTCGTCTATCCAGCATTCGATTAGAAACTTTTGATAGGTTGATCCGGTGCACCGTCAGACGCGACTGGCTAAAGCTGGACAATTCGGTACCAAGTTCATACACGCACACACCTCACACGGAGGCCTAGACATACCTTCACTCCGTGCCCTGATACCTAGGCTCCGTCTATCCAGGCTCACAAACCTGCAACAATCACAACACATGGGCGTTCAATGGGTCGTCCATTCTGAGTCTTATCGGGCCGATCTCGCGAAAGCCGAGCGGCTCTGTGGGTCTCTAGGGAGTCTCATCATGAACGCCCATGATGAGACAACATACTGGGCAACAAGATTACACAACACATACGACGGGGCGTACCTCAAAGATGCACACAAAACCCCTTATGCCCATAATTAGATTAAAGGTATGCGCTACCTCGCGGGTAAGGAGTTTATCTATCTGATCAAACTCCGTATGGCCCGTGGCTCCGTGCCCGTATGGCCCGCAGTCGGCCTGGTGTTAATAAAAGATGCCGGCACGGGTGCTATGCAGTAGAGACGCTGAACCACGCTGTTCAACGTTGCCCCTATTCGCACCTTCTCATTATCAAGCGTCATAATGATATTAATAACACAGTGGCTGGACTATTCCGATGCTTGGGATACACGGTCGTCCAAGAGCGTAGCTTCAGGGCCGACAACCGTCCTGCGCTCCGCCCAGACCTCGTGATCACAACACCTTCCGAGGTCTGGGTGTTAGACACAGAGATTTGCGGCATACACCGGAACCTCCATCGCGCCCGCCAGGACAAGATAAGGAAATATGATGTTCCGCAAGTACAGAGCTCCCTGCCGGATCAGAATAAACTTCAACGCTTTGGCTCCATCACCATCTCACTAGGTGGTATTTGGAAGCCGCAATCCGCCAAGGACCTGATAAGGCTGGGGCTCCAGAAAAAGGGCATCATAGATCTAACTGTCCTGGCGGTCCAGGGAAGCCTCCGGGCATTCCAAAGCCATCAAAACCGCAAGGCCTGGAGAAGAAGAGGAGTAACCCGGCGCAACTAAAGTGGCAGACATTGTGGATTCGGCTTTACCATTTTAACCGATTTTAATACGGCGCGGAGTCTCGCTCTGACCGTCGTGGCGAACGGACGTGTTGTCCGTCACTCCGCGGCGAAAAGTGAGATTACTGCAACTGGTGACAGTGACTTGCGATCTGAGTTTGTGGTGGTTGTGCCGCACGGGGGCTACACCTTGGTGCGACCGTCTCCGTCGGTAGTCAGAGAGATACTGCCGAAACGTAGTACCTCCGACTGCCACCAGGAGGCGTTGGTGACGCCGCGAGAGAGGCAGCGGGGAGGCGGCTTAGCAGCCCTCTTCCCTCCCTCGCGAGGCGCGCGACGTGCAGTAGGTTGGTGACGTGCAACGAGTCGGTGACGTGCAACGAGTTGGTGCCGTGTAACGAGTTGGTGCCGTGTAACGAGTTGGTGCCGTGTAACGAGTTGGTGCCGTGTAACGAGTTGGTGCCGTGCAACGAGTTGGTGCCGGTCAACGAGTTGGTGCCGGTCAACGAGTTGGTGCCGGTCAACGAGTTGGTGCCGTGCAACGAGTTGGTGCCGTGCAACGAGTTGGTGACGTGCAGCGGGTTGCGGGGAAGCGGCGCAAGCACGAGTGGCGACGTAAGGCGCACAAGGCACAACGAACAGCCGGGGGAAGCACACCGCCATTCGGCCGAAACTTTCCTAAAGTCCTATAACACCCCCTCCCCCTTTCCCCTCGCCCCGAGCGGGAGGCCACGAATGGCCACCCGCGACGACGATCCTAAGGAGGCGATGGACCCTGGGGAGGACTGGCATGGAAACGGAAACAACTCCCGGCAAGAAGAAGCAGAGACCTATGATAGAGTCTCCAGGACAAGATGCTACAAAGAGCCCTCGGCGCGCAGAAACGGACGGTGACCGGGACTTCAAGGACGCCTGGAGGCCATGACAAAGTATGTGGCGCAGATCGCAGAACTCTGCAAAGCGCAGAACACGAAGATTGAACTTAAAGACATATCTTAAAGATTGCTGTGGTCCATAGAACTGATCAAACGGACTTGCGACGCCATAGGCCGTTAGTGTCCTCCCTCAACTTATGAGGGAGGACACTATAACGGCCCTTACGGACGAACGCAATAAGCTCCGACAGGAACTGGAGAAGCAACCAGCAAAACCACATCGACAGGACATTTTTACCAACGGAGTCTACAGTCAATGTAAAAGAAAGGACGCCGCAGATCAGGCGAGCCAGGAACCTTTGGAAAAGGAAGCCAAGACGGCTTTCCTCAAGCTGGCTGGGAGGCCTTGACCCCAGATGACCCTCCGACGAGTAACGATAACCACGACAAAAATCACGGAGCCGAGAGAAGTCAGGGCACTGCTCTCTTGCATGCTCTGAGCCCTTTGTCCTGCTGCACAAAAGGCTCAGAGCATGACAAAACAATGGTCACTGCTCTCAGCAGCCAGTTTCAGTCTCGTCCGTTCATCCTGGACAGTCCGACGAGAACGGCAACGGTGCTACGCAACACGGTCGCTTGAAAATTGAGGGACCCAAAGCTCCGCCGCCCCCCAGCGATGTCTGGTCGCGGCCGCTATCGATTTTCACGAAGAGATAGGGGAGTTAACGCTTACAATCCTCAAGAAGACGGTGGAGAGAGTCTTACAGCTCGCAGAGGGAAAAACCCTATTCCTTCACATGACACCGTCAGTACGGAACCTACGTATGCACATAATCCTGACAATAATAGCGCTCCAGACGGAGGGAGGAAGCGCGCAGGATATCTGCTCGGAGAAAGCAGGCAGGCCGGGCGAACCCTCCCTCACTTGACCTTTGAACCCCCGGACGTCAAACTCGCCGCGCGAACAACTATCTGGGTAAGAACGGCAGAGGGCAAGATCTTTGCGGACGCACTCAAGGACATTTGGTCACAGGCGGCGGGCACGGCGGTGCCGGGCGTGTCCGTCCGCGGCGTGAGCAAAAACCCGCAGGGGACCTCATCATACGGCTAGAGGAAAATAACCCAAGCGCTGACAGAAAGATGGCGGAAGCCATCACAAACACCACAGGGTACCAGACTCTAAGGACGAACCGGCGCAACAAGACACAGCAGTATCGTCAGCGGCGACCGGGATGCTCCGGTCGGGCTCGTTTCCCAGCGCATGGAGGGCCGCAAGCTTGGTCCTCATACCCAAAGGCCCCAGCTCTTACCGCCCTATTTGCCTACTCGGCTCCCTGGCCAAAGCTTTCGAGTCTATCGTGGAGGCACGCCTGCGGGACTTCGCGGAGGAGAACGACCTGCTGTCAGAGGCCCAGCATGGGTTCCGCAAAGGCCACTCGACAATCGGCGCCATAAAACAGATCCAGACGCAGGCCGAACTCCATCCACGAATCCCCGCCAAGAAGACGGGACCTCTACCTCGCTATTTTACTAGACGTACGAAACGCTTTTAACAGCCTACCCTGGAGAGTCATCCTGGAGACTCTTCACAGGAAGAACGTTCCCTTTTACCTACGGCGCATTATATCGAACTACCTAAAGGACCGGACAGTACAGTCCCACGGAATCGTTTTTAACATGACTGCAGGGGTGCCACAGGGCTCCATACTTGGCCCCCTGCTATGGAACATAGCGTACGACGACGTGCTGCGACTAAGGGACTTGCCCCCCGGGGTCAGCCTCCTAGCCTATGCCGACGACCTCGTCCTTACCGTCCAGGCCCGGACACCGGACCTGCTGCAAAGCCGTGCGAACGAAGCACTTGAAGACGTCGCCCGCTGGATGCAAGCGGCGGGACTCGCCCTCGCCCCCGCCAAGAGCGAGGCAATACTTTTGGTAGGACGGAGAAACTGTCCTGCCATTCACCTTCGCCTAGAAGACCAAGAGATTGTGCTTGTTGACAAGGTCAGGTACCTCGGGGTCACCCTAGACAGGGGTCTCCGCGGCACTGAACACGTGCGGCGGGCGACGGAGAAGGCAACCAAGACAGCAAACAACGTCGCACGGCTAATGCCTAATAATCATGGACCACGACAAACCCAGCGGCGAATAATCATGTCCGTGGCCGAGTCAGTCGCCCTATACGGAGCTCCGGCCTGGCCGACCGACACTCTGAAGCTTGCCGTCAACAGGACGCGCCTGCGTCGGGCCCAGAGGGTCGGAGCCCTCAGGGTGATCGCGACGTACCGGACGGTAAGCGCAGCGGCGGCGTTCGTCCTTGCTGGAACGATTCCCTGGGATCTGAAAGCTGCCGAACGCCGCCGCTTATGGGGTAACCCCCAGCGCAAGAAGGACGAGGAGCGTCGGCATACTATCGACCTCTGGCAGGAAGAATGGGCCGGCCTACAAGAGGGTGCCCCTGGCACCAGTCTCCGCGCCGTTATACCCGACATCAAGGAATGGCTAAACCGCCCGGGGGGTGAACTCACCTTCTACACGACCCAGATCCTGACAGGGCATGGCGACTTCCAGTCCTACCTGTTCAGGATCGGGAAGGCTCCCAGTCCTAAATGCATCCACTGCGGCGACGGACCGGAAGACACTTCAGACCACACGGCACTGAAGTGCCCAGCATGGGCGGAGCAGCGCGTACCTCTACTGCTTCTAATGAACACACCGGATTTTAACCTACGCGACGTCTGCAAAAAAATGACGGAAACGCTTTTAAACTGGAGCACCACAGCCGGAGTCTTCAGAGCCATTCTACAGAAGAAAACGAGCGCCAACTACCTACGGCGCCCCCCCCCTCCCCGTGGCTCCCGGGGAACACACCCGCCAGGAGTAGAAGACTCGCCCCCCCTGACTGTTTGATGATATGCGCAACGCAGTTCCCAGTCAGTGTGGGGGACGGGGACATGACTGGTTTTTAGTGGGTTGAAGCCCCACACTACCGGCCCGCATCTGCAGGGAGCTTCCCTGCCGCGGTGCCCGCGTGTGCAACCGCATTTCCCAGTTAGTCCTCTATATAAAAAAAAAAAAAAAAAAAGACACAGCAGTATGAGGCGTCAACTCCTTCACTAGCGACGAGATCATTGAATGGGACGTACGAAGTGCCCTTAGACTGCCAACGACAGCAACACTCCGCACCTCCGAGCCTAAGCCCAGACGACCGTCGAGGTGGTACGTGCGAGTGAGCAGCACACCTTAGATTGCACGTCTCCTCCGCAACCTTCGAGCGATAAACATCGGTAGGCGGGCTTGCAGGCCAGACGCATGGGTACGGCTGCCAACCTGCTTCCGGTGCCAACGCCCGGGTCACTTGCACGACGGCGGAGTCTGCCGCTCGCATCAGCCACCGATGCGGACGCCCTGACCATCTGGTCGGCGACTGCAAGGCGCCACAGCCAAGATATTGTCGAGCCCCGCATACAGAGAGCAAGTGAACGCAGTAAGACTGGCCCGAAGGTCTCCCCAGCCAGCACACCACATCCTTCAGACGCAGAGCAAACCGCCTAATAACCTTTCCTCCACCGCGGAACCCACCACGGGGCCCGGAACCGGATAAGGGCCGGGAACAACACAGGCAACTAGCACGAGCAAGAGCGAAAGAAAGAAGGCGGAGAGAAGCCGGAAACCCACCGTTGTACCCGCAGAGGACGACGGCCCTGACTGTACGGTGGCAACCAGGAATCAGAAAGCCCAATAATGATCAAAATCGTCCAGATAAATCTCAACAGGTGCCGGGCGGCGCATAATATACTGGAAGACACGATTCGGCGCCGAAATATAGGTTTTTGTCTATTGACGGAATTAAACGTCTCGCGTACCAGAAGGGCCACCTGGAATGCTGACGAGGAAGCGGACGTCGCCACATGGTGGACAGGCCAGGTAAAAGGCCAACCAGTAGCGCAACAGAGTCATAAACTAGGCTTCGCCTGGATAGACGTAAACGGTGTGGCGGTGCTATACTCGTGCTATTACTCGCCAAACAAGAGCATATCGGAGTTTTCCTTAAATCTAGATAACCTAGGACACTCCCTGCAGAGTCACCCGGAACAAAGAGTCATCGTTACGGGCGATTTTAACGCTGCAAGCATTACATGGAACAGTAAGACAACGATAGAAAAAGGCCGCCTCCTGGAGGATTGGGCCTCACAGATGGGTCGCAAATAGGGGAAGCACCCCGACGTTTGCCCGAGGAACCCAAGCCTCTTAGTTCACATACATTTATTATTATATATTTTTTTTCATATCATATATTATTATACATGTATATATATTTTTTTGACGCAGACTTAGTTCGGCTACGGCAGAAAGAGCGAGTCCCTTGCCCGTAGGCAATTAACCAATGATCGATGCGGCGCGTTGAATTTCAACCGATAGTCTTTGTAGCAAAAACTGCCATGCTCTTCGACGCAGCAACTCTGGATACAACGTCCGCCAGATAGTTCCTTGTGATTTTTCCCATTGGGCCTTATGTCTCGAAGGCAATTGGTTGAACGATAAAGTTTTGCTTCAGTTCACGATATTTTTCCAACTTGCGACAAGGCGAGCAGCTGCTTCGACCTCTCGGCCGGTATGGCGGGCATACGAAGCGGTTAACGTGCAAGACACGGTGACGTCGTACCCAAGGCAGTGACCTTCAATCCATGGAACTAGTCAGGCCGTCCAGACGCAGTTGGTTGTTGGCTGACAGACCGACCGGCTCTTTGACTGCCCGTATGTGGGCTGACTGCATTGCTCGGTGTATTAAGTCACTCAAAGCTAAATGCCTTGTACCTACCGGCGCTTCCCTTGCAAGCGAGAGCATGCTCATCCGTAGAAGATACCGGTAGGTCACATCTTGCACAGTTATGTGCGAAACAGACTAATTTCCCCAGACGCAGGCCGGAGACGATGCGAAGTGTGGTTTTGTCCAGCATCGTCCCCAGCTGCGGTGAGGGAATGGCCTGAAGCCACTTTCCGCTTATCGGATCGATCACGACTCTTATTTGCGCCTGCTCTTGACGGTTGTTCGCCCGGGGGTCTTTAAGCGCTCCTGGATCGACTTAAATACTTGCAAGTCCAAAGTCGATTGTGTAATGCCTTCGGGCAATGGACCCCACTCTTCTGCATAGTAGCGGCAAGCTTGTTCCATTTCGCCGGTGAAGCTGGTGTAGGCATCCGGTGGTGTGATCCCTGACACCAAAGTCTCGGTTTTTTTTAGACCCGAGATAGGCAGACAAGGCAACTTGCAAAGCCATGCGAATCCCCATTCCCCCTGCGGACGTTGGGAGCGACGCTTGTAACCACGAGGTTTGCCTAAGCTGAACGTTTAAGATACCCTAAAGGGTACCTCGCAAAGGATAAGCCACTAGATTTGTCTAGAATTAGCGTCCCTAGAAGTTCCAATTCATGATCGGGAATCAACCTCGCAGCTGGCAGAATATTGTGCACCGTTTGAAGCATAGAGCCGAGATGAGGGTCCTTTTGAAAAGGGAAGAAAATTTCGCACTTGGCGTCGTCCAGCTTGAGTCCTGAACATGGCAACTTCCAGTCATACCATTACCGAATAGAAGAGTTATAGAGATCATAAAAGAGTTCGTGGAATACATCCTGTGTTTGACCCAAACATAGGAATTGGGTGCGGAAGTAGCACAGAAAGTGCTAAAAACAAAGCACAGAAGATGCAAGGAGAGACAGAATCTTTTTGAGGCCGGCACGGCTGAAAAGAGCGCAACTTTGAATCAAACGGGTTCACAAGGGCTGGGTCAGAGTGCGCTTGACAGTTGGGGGGAACCCGTGAGTGACCCCGGCCAATTGATCCGATAGGGCACTCGCCACTTCTCCTGATGGCCCATAGCACTGTTCTATAGAGAACTGGGCCATCAGAGAGTGAAGTTTAAGGGGGGAGGTGCGTTTAGTGGGTATGGGTCTCAGCGGCGTAACTCCATCCACTGGGGTCGAGTCCCACACAGCTCGAGATAGAAACTCCTACTCATAGCAGTAGTGCGTAACTGCATTTAACACTTCTCCATGAAAAAAAAAGAGTTCTGAAACCGCCTCGAACTCTTTTACCTGGGCAGTGTCTTTCTGGACCTCTAGGGCGTCTCCGGCAAAAGTGCCGTCGTCTAGAAACCAATGTTAAAGTTCTGAATAAAGGCGTGTTTGAAGTTCATGGACAGCAATGCAAAATAAAGCGGGGCCACAGGGGTCATCCTGTCGAACACCGGAGCATGACTCGATAAACTCTCCCTGCCAAATTAACTTGCTTGGAAGTTTGTTCATTTGATATGCCAGCGGGTAAAGTCGCGGAAGGTGAGAGCGGACAGCTTTAAGCAGGTGGTCTCGTCTGAGCGTATTAAAGGCATTTTTAAAGTCTAATTTGACGAGCACCTTGTCTGGGTCACGCCTGTTGTGGTCAACAAACACCCGTGTTGCATGCACAGCCGCCTCCGCACCTCCCCTGATTCCACAGCCGAGCTGACGCGGGGAGACCATTGCAACGATGTTCGGCATGCTCTTCCTAATTATGATTTCTCAGCCTAAGCGGCGCAAAGTCAGCCCAACGGCAATGGATCTAATGCCACCATCTTTTTTGCGCAAGGCAATAAGCGAGGCGCCGTTGCCTTGCTCCGATAGGGAGCACAAAATCGGGCAGCTTTTCATTAATAGTCAGGTTTACAAAGCGTAATAGATTAGGAGCAGTCTGTTCTCCTCGCCGTCTCTGCTGATAGGGTCCTTCAGATGACGCGGCCGTAGACTATCGGGGCCGCCGCCTGAGCTGTTGGGAAAGCTCCGGATGGCGCTGATGACATCTATTGCAGACACGGTGATCTCATGGGTCTCTCCGGCAGATACAGGAGACGTAGAAGTTTATAGATCAGGTGGACTAGGCAGATGTTTGCCCAGGAGCGCCAGTCTCGTTTCGGCAGAGAGCGACGCTACTGTATCGGTGGATAAAAGTGCCCTTGCTGCATAGGAAACGTCGCCGAGAGCGAGTTTCCCCTGCACTACACGAATCATCGTAGACTTGTTGCGCGACGAAGTTCCTCGTCGACTAGGTAATGTCAAACCAGATGGACTCGTTCGAGTTTCCCGCCCGATATCGGTTAAGATTTTCGCGAAGTACCGATGTGAGGGCTCGGCCGCATTCCTTCTGGGATGGTGCGCAGAATACTGCAGTTGGGGACTGCAGTAGCCTTTTATATGCATCTTTGCTTGCTGTTGAGAAGACCTCATCGATCAGAGTTGTATAGACATGCTGTCGCGAATACCCCAGGGTTAACAGGAAATAATCTTAGAAGCGCTCTTGACTTTAGACGTTACGAGACTAACGTGACCTTGCACGAGAACGGTGTGCTTGCAACAGAACTTGCATGAAGTGCGTCCCTCGTGGAAAGACTCGGACCGTTGCTCTCCCGAGTGCTGACAGAGGAAACGGCCCACCTGCGGATGTTTTGTTGTGACATCATTGCGAGGCCGGAGGAGACTTCAGAGCGATGTCGCACGCGACAACAGGGAAGGTCGCTGTCATCGCAGGTTTCGTTTCGGGCGGACGCAAATCAGCCAAACTTGAAGTTACAGCTGACAGCAGAGCGTCTTTAAGCTGATAGCGCAGGCCAGCAGTGAGGTTGCTTGGGGATCCGATAGCGGGCCCCACAGAAGCGACTTGTAAAGACGTGCCAGGAAGAATGCATGAGAATGCTTTCTCGATAGCGCTGCTGATGTTTGTTACAATGGTGTCGATAATGGACGGTGTGATTTTCTCAGTGATGGCGAGTATTCTGTCAAGCCAGTCACTCTGCAGTGAAGCGATAACACTTGGGAAAGGCTTCTCAACATCTTTCCCTGTCTTTTGGGGTTAATCTGCCGGTCGTGAAGGGACCTTATCTTCGTTTTGAACAGCCGCCGAAAAAGATTGTTTAGGTAGCGAGGCCGAGGGCTGGACCTTAACCCCGTTTTGAACAATCGCAGAAAAAAACGTTTTGAAAAAGATGCCGATGGCTGTATGCCGTTCACGGGTGAGCAGATTTTCACCGTTGGAGCCGAGACGTTTTGCTGAATGCGTAATGGGGCTGATCTCCTGAGCTGTTCCATCCGGTAGAGGCGATGGGGGCACGACCTCGTTAAAAATCCTAGACTATCCTCCGTCCCTTTTTTTTTTTTGAGAGATTTTGGGAATGCATGATGCACATGCGCCACTAGCAGCCTGCGTGACTAGTGTGAGACTCGCAAACCCACTAAATCCGGATTCCTCCCCACCCCCCAGGCTAGGTATTTCTTTGGAATTACTTCGAAGTACAGTCCTCCGTCCCCTACGGACCTTAACCTGATGTATATTAATGAACCGAGGGTCAGGCATGTTATAATACCTAGGGTTTCCAAGATATCTTAACATGTTTGATTCTCGTGAAACCCCTTACAGAGACAGCACTTTGGGGGCTGAGTACAGTCTTTACGGAGGTTACTCGTAGAGCCGCAATGGCGGCAACGTGGGTCAGACCACGGGCATTTCGGTCTGATGTGGTCTAGGCTAAAGCACCTGTAATAATGATGAGGCTCCCTGTAGAGCACCACACCGTGGGTTTTCAATCCGAGACGAATCTCAGCAAGGAATTCGATGCCTGCAAAGATGAGAATAACACTTTGAGTCGGGATAACAATGCTGGTCCTAACGTTTTTTTGACCACACCCAAATAGCCTTAGTTACCCCTAGAGTCTGCAGTTCGTTGAGTCGTAGAATTAAGTCCTCACTGAGTGATGGGTGAACGCCACAAATGTTACCTTTAATTGTGGATATTTGGCCACTCGTTCGAGATTGGACAGGAATACCCGCAAGCTAAGTTAAACTCAGCAAAGAAGCCCTGTCTACAATATCAGCCGCTACAATAATGAGTTCACTACTGCGAGCAAAGCAGGGCTCATCAATTTCTCCTTTAATGTGCTGGGCTCTATCAGTGCACACCTTGGCAAAAACATTTGAAGTCGCTTGTCGTCGGCTGAGAAGAGGGCTGCTTCAGTGCGTTCTTTGGTTACAACATTAGGTGCAGTCATCTGTAGCGCCGGTTTACCATCAGCACCGACTTCAATCCAACCTTCAGTATCGCCATCGTTCAGAACATCGCCATCCCCTGCCACTTGATTGTCATCCAGTGAAACAGCTTCCCCCGCGCTGCCGGGTGACACTGTCTGCCCCGCAACGTTGGCGCTGCCCTCGTCACTAGATTCGCAGACGATGGTCGCAACATCGGCTGTTGTCTAGCCATTGCCCGCGCTACACCCAACAATATAACCGGCGCCGGTTGTGGCAGTCCCTAGAGTTGACGGCACTGTGGCAGTGCCGACGTCTCTCGCCTTTTTCGACAATTGCTGCTGCTGGGGCGGGCTGGTCGCTTGCCGTTTCTTCTTCTTCATGCTGCATCCCTTTCCACTTGTTGACGGAGAGACGGCAGCGGCGGCAACGGACGCTGCAGTTACTGCAGTCTTGGCGCCAACATTTCGAACACAGCTGACTGGCGGATCGTCGTTGTTGTTGACGTCAGTCGATGGCGGATCGTCGTTGTTGTTGTTGACATCAGCCGGTGGCATATCGTTGTTGTTGACGCCAGCCGGTGGCGGTGGCGTTGTTGTTGTCGTCGTGCCTGTTATGGGTTTCGCAGATTGTGGGTCGCCCTTAGGCGAGTGTACAACGCCCAGAACGGGTCAATTCACAGCACAAAAGATGCACAAGGCGAAGAAGTTGAACTGCATCAATTCTCAACGTCAGGTATAATCTAGAAAGCACTAAGATACACCAATGAAACAGAACTGCGAGGACACTCCTTACCACTTGAATGTAAACATCCAAAAAAAAAGCCTGCTATAGACCTCACTCTTGCCAATGGTAGTGCCAACCGCCTCGTTTCCGAGTGGACGGTACTCGAGGAAGAATCGCTAAGCTTCGCTCATCGCTACATTTATTTTTTTGCTTGCCTCCCCTGAACAACAGAGGTGGCTCCAAACCCATGTCGGACATGGCAAATGCGCCGCCTGGAGAAGACTAAACTGGTCACTACAATGAATCAGCACGTCTCCCGATGGAGACCTGATGGTCCTGACGCGGCTTAAATGGAAGAGATGCTCACGGCGGCCTGTGAGGCGGCGGGAAATCACTCCCGCGGGTCAAAAAGAAAGACCCTTAAGACCTGGTGGTCCGAAGAGGTAGAAAAGGCGCGGAAGGACTGCATAAGAGCAAATCTGACATCTACACGCGCCCACTTTTGGCTAGCTTGCCGCCGGCAAAGAGGTAGAGGACGAACGCCACAGAGTTCGAGCTCGTCGCAGAAGGCTAGGGCACTGGCCCTGCAGAATATCTACAGGAAGAAGCGCTGAGTCTCCAAGACCCGGATTTCACGGGTTAAAGTCACCGCGCCGAAGGAACTGGTGGAGGCCGTCGAGGTAGATCCCTGGGGCCAACCATACTAGGTAGTCATGGGAAGGCTTCGGCGCCCACCTCCACCCATCCCACCCGACCAGATTGCAACGACGGTCACGACGCTCTCCCGGCGTCAAACTCAGCGCCCACCAGACGACATCGCGGTGGCTGGCAACCGGAAAGGCACTAGGACCCGACGGGATCCCACCAGAGGTGGTGAGGCTATTCGCCGACAGACATCCCAAAGAGGTATCCACGCTCGTCGCCCGACTGCTAATTGAGGGGCACTATCTAAAGTAGTCGGAAGGTAGCGCAACTAGTGCTAATCCCCAAACCAGGGGCGGCAACGGACTCGACACCACTTAGACCCATATGCCTGCTAAACACCGCAGGCAAGCTAGTGGAAAATATTTTAGTAGCACGTCTAAACACGGAAATCGAGGCCAAACAAGCTTTGTCGGAACATCAATACGGTTTCCGACGGGGCCGCACTGCAACGGGTTTTACATCACGCCAGACGAGAAGCCACGAAGTCTTTAAAAACCAGGTCATACGTGCTCGGGCGTCCCGCAGGGATCCGTAATTGGCCCGGTTCTCTGAAACATCGCATACGACGGAGTTTTGCGAATGGAGGGTCTGCCTGAAGGTGTGAAAACCCTAGCATACGCCGATGACCTTGCGTTGCTGGTGACAGCCAGACGGGTAATTCAACTACAGAAACTGGCAAATATTGTTCTAGACAAAGTAGCCGAGTGGATGCGTGAGCATCACTTCCAACTGGCGCCACAAGAAACAGAGGCACTTTACCTCACCGGGCGAAAGCGCACGAGGGGGCTCGATCTGACTCTCTCGGGCCAACCCATAATAATCAAGAGGGAGGCCAAGTATCTGGGGGTCATCCTGGACACCGGACTGACGGGTGCGGCGCATATCGCCCACGTTGTCCGCAAGGTCGCTGGGGTTGCGCCGAATCTTGCACGGATCCTCCCGCGAGAAGGAGGGGCGTCTGAGAGACGGAGATGGCTTCTGGCGACCGCGGCGGAGTTAACGGCGATGTACTGGGCAGACCTTGCCCTCCGGACGGCGCGTAATCGGAGCGCACTCAGAGCCGCGCAGAGAGGAATGGCCATAACAGTCTGCGGGGCCTATCGCGCGGTGTCTACGGATGCCCTGATAGTGCTGGCCCGCCAGCTACCTTGGGAACTCCTGGCCAGAGAGAAACGCGAACGCCATCTCGATGGGAACTGGGACTTCGCGCGGGCACAACAGAAGACACTGAAGCTGTGGAACGATGAATGGCAAAATCCCCGGGGCGAGGCCGGCGGTCAATGGACTCGCCGACTGATGCCGGATCTGCGTCGGTGGTATGAAAAGCAGTTGAGGGAGCTGTCGTACATCACGACGCAAGTGCTCACAGGACACGGCTAGCTCCAAACAAATTTGATGCGCATCGACAAAGCCCCGGGATACTTACCTGGTACCCCAGCAGAGAACGCAGACGACGTTGAAGACACGATCGTGCATTGCGCTGCCCTTGCGGGAGCACGCGCCTCTGCGACGCCCAAGCTAAGGGGAAAGGCTCCGCAGTACGTGTTGGACTTCATGATGAAGAACGAGACGAATTGGACAAAGGGTCGACGTTCAGGGTTGTCGAAGTAATGCCAATGCAATCCCGGGCCTTGGGGGGTGGGGAGGATCTCGGTTTTAGTGGGTGCGAGTCCCACACTAGCTGCTCCTAGCATTATGCATTTCCGATACCTTCAAAAAACGGCGCGGGCTGATTCAGTGTAACGCCAACGGTACCGACAATGTCGAGCATTGGGCAGCCGCAATGACGACAGCGCCTCCCCCCCACTTGGACCACTTCCTACCCCACCTCCAGGTGACGACTCTACTCTCACAACCTATCGACATCCAGGAAACTAAACTCGCCCTGCTTGACTCCTGCAAAGCGGTTGGGCTCGATAGGTTAAGCCTCAAACGCCTCCGTAAACTTCCACTTCCCATCCTAACATGCCTACTTAACATTCTCTATATTAGTTCTATCCCCACCTCCCATAGCATGGCTCGCACAGCGTTCATCCCCAAAATAGACCAAGCTAACTCTCCCTCTGACTTTCGCCCACTATCAATATCCTCCTACCTTCAACGAACACTTAATAAAATACTCTCCTTAGTAATAAGACTAACAGCGAGTCTTCCTGTCCTTCGACGGCGTCTTCAAAAACCTCACGGTTTTGGATAGCGTCATTCATGACGCCAGATCCAGAGGACGTGAGCTGGGGCTAGCCTCAATCAACCTGTCTAAGGCAATTGACATAGCCACGGCTCCGTCCTCTGGGCGCTTCGGAGCCGTGGGTACCCAAATATATACCCAAACTAGAACTTGATAATAGTAATAAAATAGTACGGCCAACGAGAAGTGTTCATATCATATCATATATATCATATCGTATCATATCTTATCACCTTTATTGAAAAAGGGTATTACAATAGAAGCAAAGACATTTTGAATCTGTGAACGACGTGCAATCCTCCAGGCAAATGTGTTGTTCACAACGTCCACCCGAGCAATCTCGTGGGGGTGGATGAAACGCCGCTCCGGAGATTATTTGGTCTTAGAACAAAATATCTAGTAATAAGTTTCTGACGCGTTAGTTGTTTAAACATGCGGTAATCGGCATGGGATTGGTATTCACTAACACTAGGCAATGTGATACGCTCGCGTGGTAGACAACACCGGCGAGCAACTCGTTTCACAAACTTATCCTGCACGCTCTGCAAAAGGTCAACGTCTCGTTTATAGAATGGCATCCATACGTGACAGCAATAAGTCCACTTTGGTACCACTAAGGTTTGATACAGCTTTAGGTACACATTATGGCCCTGTATAATGAAAGACCGCATTATGAGATTACATATTCGAGACGCGGCCTTGACAACCTCAGCCATGTGAGGTCTAAACTTCATTTGGCGGTCAAAGATTACCCCGAGGTCCTTGTAGCGTGAGACTTCAGGAATGGGTTGGCTGTTTAGCATATACTGAGTAGTATCTGGCAATGTCTTGAGAACAGCAGATTTGAAAAAAGATATTTGCATGCGGTTGTCCTCTGCCCATAGGGATACGGTATCAATCGCTTTCTGTAGTATAGCTATGTTGCTGTCGTTTTTGCCTCAACATAGATTTTAAGATCGTTTGCATACAGCTTATATGTAACACCAATATCTCGAAGCATTACCCCGAGATCCTGTACAAATAGTGTACATTAGGGGGCCTAAGCATAAGCCCTGCGGGCCACCAGATACACACCTGCCGACCGCGGAATAGCTATTCTCAACTTTGACGACAAATGTACGGTCTCTCAGGTAAGCTCTGCACCAGTTTATGATTCTGGGGCCGATACCTAACGCTGACATCTTTGTCAGAAGCAGATGATGGTCAACGCGGTCAAATGCACGTGAAAAATCAAAGTAAACGACATGCAGAGGGATGTTCCGATTTCGGGCAAGCGTCCAATCGTGAGCTACTTCCAATAACTGGGTACCCGTTGATCGACCCTTTGTAAAGCCATGTTGTGAAGAGTCCAACAGGTCTTTAGAATCAAGAAATGTGTAAAGCTCAGCCATAATTATTTTCTCCATTAGCAAACAAGGTATTGAACATTGAGACACATGTCTGTAATTTTCTGGCGCTGCACGAGAACCCTTTTTGTGCGTCGGGGTGATAATGGACTGCCGAAAGAAACTCGGTACTTCACCGTCTTCGAAGGAGCGAGTAAATATCAATGATAATGGTTCAGCTAAGCTGACAGAGAGCTCTTTGAATAAAATTGGAGGAAGGCTGTCGGGAGTCCGCGAGCATTTTTTCTTAAGGCTGTTGAGGTGCACTATTACCTTCTTCTTGTTAAAAACAATGTCATTTATAAGAACGGTCGGGATCTGATTAACGGTGTTGGGAATTCCAGACGGCTGAACATATACGCTCTCAAAGTAATCTTTCATAGCTGCCGCTTTGTCGGAGTTTTCTGTGACCGTGTGTTTGCCAACTATAAGTGGAGCCACTCCAGACTGCAGTGTTAAACGGCGACCAGAATATCTAAAAAAGTCTTTGGCATTACGAATGTTTAGGTTGGCCTCCTCTAGCCGCCTTTTGCGGCTCGTGCCAATTGAGTGGATAAGCGCGAGTGTGCACGGGACGATGGCGTCAGACTATGTAGGCGCCTAGATGCGTTCTCTATGAACATTTGCAAGGTAGATGGTTTAGGCTTTCTTAACGGCGTAAACATCTCCATGAGAAGTATAATGGCATTCACAAATGACGTATACTGTGATTCGATGGAATCACAGTGAGATAAAAACGAACGCCAGTTGCTAGCTGCAATGTTAGCCGCGATTGCGTCATAGTCCGAATGGAAGTAATCTAGGGAAGGGCTAGCGGACTTTTGAGGTGTGTCAATAAGTATTTTAAAGTACACAGCCAGGTGATCTGACTTTACGGGTGGCTCGTCTACTAAAAGCTCTGCTATAATATATTTGTTGTCAGTAAATAAAAGGTCTAAAATGGTACCGCTGCGTGGTCTAGTTGGTACGTTTACAAGTTGTGATAAACCACTAAGGGAATAAAAAGAGCTAAAAATGTATTCTTTGGTGGTTTCACTTGAGGACAAGTCAATACATCTCCAATTAATATCAGGTTGGTTAAAATCTCCCGTCAGAATGACCGGAAAGTCTACTTGCAAGAGCTCATCAAGCAAATCACAAAGTGTAGTCATTCGCTCAGAAAGTTGTGTTGCAGAACCCGTAGGTGAGAAATAACAACAAATAAGTCGGCACTTTTGATCTGTTCCGCATAGTATGTCGATAGCAATGGTCTCTGTAGATTCATCCGTAATAGAAACTTCAATAGCTTGCAATTCGGATGTAGCGAGAATGCACACACTACCACCACGGCTGTTGCGGTCTTTGCGAAAAACGGTATATCGACCGCCCAGTGACAGCTCAGCTGATGAGATTTTATCACTGGAAGCCCATGTCTCGGTGATGCATACTAGGTCAACGTTTGTACTCGGAACAAAATTGATTTAATGAGTCACATGCAGAATTCTTAGTAATGGATGCAGCGTTAAAAGAAATGCAGTTGATAGATTTTCGTTGGGGTGTGTGTCGTTGAAGGTTCCGTATATATGTTGAGTGTGCACAAGTTCGCATTGTTTTGTCAGTGGGTTTCGGCTGGAAATGTCTCAACAAAGTTAATATTGGCCCCTCGATCCTTATAATCCATAACAAGTGTTCCGGACCCCCATAAAGATTCACAAAAGGGCTTGTCTCTATCTAGTTCAGATATATCGACAATAAATGAAGAATATGTCGCAAACTTTGGTTTGATTTTGCGTACTCGCAGCGCGGTGGTGTTGTTATTTGTAAGGTGAGTATTCAATTGGGAGGCAGTGACACAATCCTCAAGCCTAGATACGAAAATCATCTGTGTCCGAAAGTTGGCTCGTGCAACTGGTGGTAAGCCTGACATGCGTGGGCTGGGTGCATGCGAGTTATGAGGACGTTTGCCGGGCTCGCTATTAGCCGAAACTCCAACGTTTAAAATACGGCGCTGCTCCCTGCGGTTCGGTGTAGTTTTCGGCAGAGGACCGGACGTCAATTGTGAATGTTTTGCAGTCCGCTGGCTCTGGCGGCCTCTCGTTTTTGCGTCCAAACGAAATTCGGGAATCCGAGCGATCATTGCGAGATCGTGATCTGGCCTGGTGTGAATGTTTATCCACAGAACTCCTCTTGTGCAGTTAGACATCTTTTCCAGCATCGTAGCTAGATGGCCACGTCACTTTCGAGCTTTTCGTTTGTACGTTGCTGCTTCTTGACTAACGTGCGAAGTGCACGCACCTCCTGGAGAAGAGTGCGCACAATCGATGCCACGTCGCCGGCATCGACGTTGGCATTATCATCATCATTCTCATCCATCTCATCATCACTAGCTTGTTCAGCGTCTGTGTCAGCTGGCGGATTGCAGCGGTGACACTTGAATTCCGAGAGAGCGGCTGTTTTTCCGACGACATATTGTGTCTGTATTTGAGTGCACAATATGTGAACTAACTGTTCACATTGGGAGCAAGAAATTGTGTTTCTGGTACCAACACGGAGCTCACAGTTGGGCATTTTCTCGGCTCGGTGTTGTAGCTCGTTTGGGAGAGCTAGTGTGGGCATCCACTGATCGCGCCCGCTTCGAACGTAGAGGATGCATCTTCAATGGATCTTGGATTGCCCACTTGCCAGGTGTGAGAGACACTGAGCGGTTTTGCACAAGCACAACACAAAGTTACCAAACTGAGGACGATTTGACCACACAGTGTTCAGACACGGATCTTCTGGAACTTGCATTGATCATATTGCAATTAGGGGCTGTTCTACATTCTCTAAAGTTCAACCAGTGGTTTTAAATACGTTGTCATTCTCGGAGTTAGAATTTTCAACAAACCCTTCGGGGTATTTATAACACATCATTCAGATTACGTCTCATAGAGCGTACGGAGGCGTCAAAAAATGACACGTTTGTGTTCTCGCCAGGACTGCATCGCCTAAGAAAGCATGCCAACAAAATGTACATTAGGCACAAAAAGATTAATTCCCCAGAAAGTAAACATGCTTATCTGGTGAGCCAGAACAGGTACAAAACCGCTGTTCGTATTGCTCGTTCAGCGTTCTATAAGGAGCGGTTTGATACCTTACGTGGTGATTCCCGCCGTCTCTGGCAGTTCATTAACAGGTCCTGTGGTAAACATAAAGGCTGGGCCGAGTTGCCTACTGCTTGTCACCTCTCAGGAGAAACTTCCACAGATCCTGTTTTAATAGCCGACGAATTTAACCGCTACTTCGTGTCGGTGGTTTGAAGACGGTCTCTTCATTGAGTCTTGAGGACGATATTAGACCGCGATTAAGGAACCTTTGGTCCTGTAATGACGTTACCTTCAGATTTCGCGCCTGTTTGTAACAGTAATTGAGGTGACCTCGATATTACTTAAGCAGAAACGGAGCTGAAGCTGCGGTGCACGGAACTTCCTGCTCAACTTCTAAAACTTGGTACTCCATACATTGCTGGTCCTCTTACGCACATAGCGAACCTTTCACTCGCATCTGGAGTGTTTCCAACCGCCCTTAAGGCTTCTTTTGTTACACCTATTTACAAAAGAAAGGCGACGTGCGGAGCTTAAAAGCTACCGACCTATCAGCTTGGTTGACTGCATTTCAAAGCTATTCGAGAAGCTTGCTCTCTTGCAGCTGGAACACTTCCTCGAATCCTGCAGCTTTCTTTCGCCTAATCAATTTGGATTTCGTCACGGTCGATCCACGGGCCTGGCACTCGCGCATCTCTGGCAGTTTGTAACCGACTCCGTTGAATCGACAAAAGCCTGTCTAGGCGTTTTTCTCGATGTCACTGCGGCATTCAATTGCGTTCGCCATTCTTTCATTCTTCAAATCTTGCAAACCCTTGGGTGTTCTGTAGGTACAGTAGAGTGGTTTAATTCATTTCTATCCTCTAGATTGCAGTCCGTTCGTATAGGGCAAGTGGTTTCCTCGTGGAGATCTGTTAATATTGGAACTCCACAAGGATCGGTGCTAGGACCGTTTCTTTTTTTGATTCTCATTAATTTCATTCTGCTTAATATTGAAAAGAGAGCATTGGCAAACCGCTAGCTTTTGCCGATGATACTTCACTTTTATTTAGGGTTGACTCTCCAGCCCTTCAATATACCGCGCTAACTATCTCAAGTGAAGGAGGTAATCAAAATCTTCAATTATTTCGGCCTCGTTGTTAATGCTAGCAAGACTAGTCTCACTCTGTTTCGCTCTCCTCAACTAAAGTTGCGAGCGGATCTTGATCGGCTTTCTTCAGAATTCGGTCTGAAGTTTTCGTCAACTAACTAAATGTTTAGGCCTCATCTTACACGATGGTTTAAGTTGGCGCGCTTATATTGATCATATAACACCCAAATGTTATGCAGTTATATCGGCCCTGCGACGTTTGCGTCGTGTGGGAGTTCCGTGGATGGTCTGATATTGATCTACAAAACGCTTGTGTGCCGGTACTCACTTACGGCT